>CM040242.1:290909228-291072353 GCA_022545495.1 Chrysanthemum lavandulifolium
GCTCACCTTGTACATAGATGAAAACGGTGAAAGTCTTAATTAAATATATGCATATTGATGATCTAGAATTGATTATTAATAGGATTTATCAAAAGGTTTGCATGTGGCTATTTGATATGCATGACTTTTATTTGTTATGCATTCATTGTTTATATGTTTATTTTTAAATACTTGCTTGTTGTTATGTGTAACAAGGGTATTTTACAAGAAAATAAACTGACTTAAACAATGGTGAAACATGTATTTTTAAGCATAGTAATCATAATCGTTTAATTGATTGGTGACTTTGGTACAAATGGTCCGAACGGCTCACCCATTAGAATGAACTATAAAGGGTTAATAAAGAAGCATGCACACACACCGAAAGGATGTTTAAGGTTATGCTTTTGCGCTACCGGTCCTCTCTCCTGTGAAGTTCGAATGGAGCTACTTAGTAAGCCATTAAATGTGCAAGCTTCATCTTTGGCTAATCGCTTTTAATTCCTCGATTAAAGTTTGATGATGAAAAGCTTAAATCATTAAAACAAGGATATAAATGTTTTAATAAAACCTATGTTACGTAAGATGAATGCATGACATCTTTGTACATATTTGATTTGACATCAAAATTATTACCCTTTAATTTTAGTTATATGTCATCCAACGAAACTAAACACCTAAGATTACTTTTTATTTGCGCGAGATCGTGACTTAGGTCGAATCAAAGGTAAAATGTCCACGTGACGTGAGAACGGGCATGGATGATTTTGCGCTTAAGTTGGACAACTTAATTGAGTTATGTAGTGAGAACGGCAACTCAAGGCATAAGATGGGGATAAAACATGTTTACATGGCAATTGATATTGGCTAAATGTAAATCCCATAAATCTAGGAATTGCAATTTGAAAATTGGCAATCGAGGTTCGACTGCACCATCTTGAATAATTTCATTACTAGCGCATCAACTGATGTGATGAAACTATGTCAATTTGATCCTAGTTTTCAATGAAAATTAAATGGTTATATGTTTATGAACCATAGGTATTTAATTTTCTTGAAAAGGTTAATTATCGAAAATACTAAAATTGAATTTTGTAATTTTTTGAATGTATAAATGTAACATTTAACCGTAAACGGGTTTAGTCTTTGATTAGTAAATTGATCCATTCGCTTTTAAACAAATGTTTGATCGAGAATAATTTATCAAAAGACAAACGAAGTCTCTTTTCATGGGAGAAGCATGAGACTCAATCCTATTCCTTTTCATGAATGAGAAAGGTATAATAGGAACATTTGAATTGTCTAAATTCTAATGTAACTCATAGCAATGAATTGCACATCTTATTTTCCATAAAGATTTCATTACCTTCATTTGGTGAATGAATCCTTTTGTAACAAACATGAATGTTGGTTAACTGGAAAACATGTATATGAGTTACTAAATTAGAAGTTAGACTATTTACCGCGAAAATGGTAAAAGGCAAACTAGCATTATTTATCTAGTTGTTTGGCTTTAACCTTTAAATGTGCTACATACCATTATGGGCATGGTAGGCCTGTTAAGGAAGAAATTGCATACCAAATTTTTTGAGTTAATAACATTGATGGATATTCCATTATTCATAAAGTAGAATACACCTTTTAGTACCTTAGTAATGATTACGTATGGTTCTTTAAAGGTGTAGGAAAGTAAAAAGCAAGCAAGTTGTTTTCACCGTTATAAACACTTACAATGTTGTCATATTCAAAGTGGGAGCATTTGTGTTGCATTCGAATAAGAAGTTGTTATAATGATTTCTAATTCTGTGGAGCTACAAGCTTTGTTTCGTAGTAATCCAAATTATCTCTTGAATATCATGTAGATAATTACTTTCCAATTGTAGGCACTTATGTTTTTAAGGATTGTCATATGCTTCCTTACAAATATATACAAATCCTATATCTACTAGTTATATCTATGACACAAATCATATTAATCAAATAAACGAACGTGTATCGTGTTGTTTATATGATACATGATGTTGTTCCATGCACAAGTGGGAGAAATCTTTATTGTGTGTAAGGTACAACACATATAAATATGATTTAAATGGATTCTCTTGACCGCAAGGTAAGAGAGTTACGTTTTAATAGGAATTATACATTTTAATGTGTATGATTGCCCTATTCAGAACATGTGTCAAGATGATAACAAAGACTACTTTAAATATTTATGTCATTCAATATTTAAGTAACACTTGTAATTACAATTTACGTTACGTGAGAACGTGAACTAGATTGTAGCTCAAGGTAAAATATCCATGTGTCGTGAGAGCGAGCATGGATGATTTTGCAGTTTCTTACGTTGAACATTTCATTGAATGACATAATTAAATTAAGTAATTTAATACTACTTTGATTTTAAGTATTCGTTGAATGACTTAAATATATGTAGTAAATATTAACTTCAAATTATTAATTGAAACCCGAGGTGGTGTTCATAATTACTTTAATTATACATGTTTATGACTTCTTTGTAAAGTCACAAACATGAAGTCTTTTAATACGAGACTTACAATATAAAGTAAGACGTTAACTTGCTATGTTTTAAGACATATGCATAAAGTCAATGAGTTGATCAATGACTTATAATGTATAGTGGGATTATAATCATATGTCTTTGACTTGGTCAAAATACATGAGTTATAATGCATGCAATTGATTTAGTAATTCTATTATACCATTAAGTTTTACTTTGTTGGTAAATAGGATAAGCCAAAGAGTAGATGGTTATCTAAAATATTGTTAGATTTTCTTAGAATACTAATTCTAAGGAAATACCATAGTTTTATGGTATGTTATGTTAGAAGAATCAAAATCTGTTGGCATTATTTGATTCAAGATAACTACAGTTTTTTCAAAAAGTTATCAAGGTTAGTAGATTGAGTATAGATTGAATATACTCAATAAGACTCCAACCTAGAATATTGATAAGACACCATTTGTTTATGGAATGTGATGAATCACATTAAGTCTTATAAATGAAAATCTGAATTTGTTAAACTACTTATAGAGTGAGTTGTAACAAACTAATGTCAGGAACTGTCAATGTTTTTGTAATATCCCAAAAGAGAACAATGTGTTGTTGTTCTAATGGCTAAACTATTTAAAGGTGATCTTTAAATTTTTAAAGGCAAGTGGGAGTTTTGTTTAGATCTTGAAAGATTGAATTACAAAATACACTATCTTCTAAAATGCACTAGCAAATATCATGATGAGGCTGAACATGTAAATGATAAACCACAAGATGATGGAATTGTCATTCATAGATCCGTAAAGATATCTCGATATTTAATATGTCGGGAATATGAGCTGCTGTGATCAAGGTAAGCTCTGTTAATCATAATGATGAATTTACCAAATGTTGAATTGTGGTAAATCAATCATACTATGAATGTAGAGATGCCATCCATGAGATAATCAACTTTAGATATTTGGTTTATCTTAATGAGTTTCTTCAAAGAATGGAAACCCTAGTGGTTTAAATCTTTGTAGGAATCATATGGACAATATTATACACATATTTAATGCATGTCTAGTGACAATAATATTAATCATACTTAATCAATTAACTATGATTGAATATTCTTTTCTAGATACATTAAATAGAAGTATAAATATTATAATTGTCATACTTAGTTTCATTGATTTGAAATTTTGACAATGAATATCAAAACTCTTTGTTGTGGAATTACTTTTATGAGGACGATGAGTAATACAAAGTAGTTTTATAAATTCAAATAATCTTTGAATATGTATGTATCGCAAGAATCCATGAGTGGATATATGCATGCATCTAGAGATGATTCTTATGTTTAATATTAAATCCATGTTTGATTTAATAATTAAAATAAGATTGCTCATAAGTATTCTCGAAAGCTAGTGGGAGTATTATTTATTTTCTTAAATCTTATATGTTGTATGGGCAACTACATTCCACTTAAATTAAGTTTTAGTTGGGAATGAAACTTCGTTTGTAAGATTTGAAAATAATATATACAACCTTGGAATATATGTTTATTATGTTAAACATATGCGGTAAATAAATGAGTCTAATAGAACATGATGGATATATAATGAGATCTTAAAGTCTAACTTGAAGATTCATCATGTACATCATGTTGTAAGATTGTTGTGTCATGCTTGATTACAAGATGATTTGACAACATTGAAAGTTGTTAGTGTAATAAATATTTTAAAAGGAATATGTTTGGATTTTAGAATCACATTCCACAGTCTGGAGATGCTCCTAGATTCTATGGATGAAAATATGGCAATTGTTTAATAATTGTCATTGCCAACAAATTTGAGTTTTGGTAGGTACCAACATTACACTATAACTGTTCAAAGTTTACGGATGTTTGAAGAGCATATTGTTGTACACAATGATGCTGATATAATTGAGATGACACTCAATTCTAGTCACGGTATCCTTGATGATGACCATGTTGACTAGTTATGTTCAACTAAGAGCATAGTTGCATTATATATTAAAGAATAAAGAATACTTTAAACTTTAAAAGTTTTGAAAGATGATTGTCATATAAAGGTGGTTCAGTTGTCACGCACCTTATGGAATGATATGACAATATCAAGATATGTAAACACATACAAGAAATTCACTTATTGATTTTTGAAATAAGTATTCTCAAAATTCCTATAGATCAAAGTTAGTTGAAATTATGCCTTGTCAACAAGTATGAGTTGCATGACTTGTGGTAAAATTCATTAACTAAGAATTATCATGCATTGATCTATTTAGTATTTGGATAAAGGATGTTAAAAATTATTATTGATAATGAATTAAAGTACGGTATACGCTTAATTTCATTTATAATATTGTGTCCCAGATTTGCATGTTTAAATCCTTGAATAACTTAAGTTATTCTAAATAGTCCGTTGTCGATCAATAACATGGGAATGATATTGAATTAAGACAAATCTGAGTATTAGTTAGAAGATACTTCAAAGTATATTGATGCGTAGTATGACTAATTTCGTATAATATTCAATGGATCGAGTATAGGACTTATCCCACCCACATGATGATACTTTATGGATCTTTGTCATTAAGTATATCATGAATATTTATCCTCCGACTTGAGATACCGTAGATATGTCATGGATGTAGTGCATTTCAGAAGCAATCTAACGCTATAACGTGAATCGGTAGTTATAAGGGTTGTTTTCGTAGTGTTGCAAACTGTGAATCCGCTTGTAGTCAAAATAGGATTTGTTTCCTTCAAATTTATTTTGAAGTATAATACTACCGGCCCTCGTAGGTTGTTAAGATGTTTGCATGGCCATGCCCAAGGTCTTCGAATATGTTCGTAAGAATTGGTAATCTTGATCAATCACATAAAGCGAGAAACATAATAGTTAATTAAGAAATGAGTGAGATCCATATTCTTATTAACATGGTATTAGAAATAAAGGATGAATATGATGATGAATCATCCAAACTTGGTTTTCTCCGTAAAACCATACACGAAGTTGTACCAGGGCATTGGCATGTTGCTAGACGCTAACCAATGTCATTTCACGCTTTGTAAACATATCAAAGCCGGAGTCGTTGGAAATGTATATATTTACAACACGTAAATGTCCGGATTCGAACTCGTGACCACGGATTGCACACATTAGCGAATGAGAATTAAAGTTAAATAATTAATGTTCTTGTTTACGATTAATTATTGCACATTAAGGCCGTTTAACGATCGTTAAGTATTTAACGGAAAAATGACTAACGACCGTTAAATGAAAAGAGAAAGGACTAGAAATGGAAGATCTTGAACAAGTTATGGGTTTCTCTTGGGCTTGTCTAATGGCCGGCCAAGGGAATGGGTTTTCAACCCAAATCCCTAACTTGTTCCCAAAGGTATCCATGCACTACATAAACAAGGCTAGGTTCTAGGGTTTTTCATAACTTTGTGCATTGAATTAACCCTAGATCTCTCCTCTCCTCTCTCTTGCAATTCTCGGCCAACACCCCTTGTTAGGGAGTTTGGTTTCGCTTTTTAAAACGAGGACTTGTGTTAGATCTAGCAATCGCTGATTCGCTGGTTAATTGATGTACAAGAACTTGGTTGTAAGACACTATTCTTACACCTAATTGGTTTGAGTTGTAAAACGGTAAGGGACAACTCTTTAAACCACTTCTTTGTTTTGTTCAAGAGATCTGACATTCGCAAGAGGTACGTTACGCATACTTTCAGTTAATTAATTTATTTGTTATGATCTTTAGTCTTCCGCTGTGTACTCTTGATGTCTACATGTTTTATTGTATATCATGTTTTATAAACTCAACAGTTTCATCAAATCAGCGTCAACTTAGCATTTTACATTTCACATTCACACACTAAAAATACTCCTTTTATAGTGACTCAAGCCACAATTTTATTTTTTCTCATTTTTTAAACAAACTAAATTTTCATTCATTAAATAAAAATACAACTTAAAATACGAAATTTAAAAAAAAAAACATACGAAAATACTTTTTTGCAAGTAAGATACATTTATGTTACAACATACAAACGGAATAATTTTATGAGTAAATGATAAAATGCATTTAACTTGACATTTTATGTGATTGTAGTTAACTATTTTTTTTTTCTTATTGTATGTACCGAACTTTCAAATTTTGATCATTATGTGTATTTTGTGACTATTCTCATATAAAATGACCATTTTACCTTTTGAAATTTGAAAAATTAGGGTAAAATGGTCACAAAATACACACAATAATCGAATTTTGAAAGTTCAAGACACACATAAGAAAAAAATAGTCACACACAATCATAAAAGTGTAAAGTTCGATGATTTTTGTCATTTGCCCTTTATGTTACAACAATTTAAAATACAAGATACAAACCAAATACATTTATGTTTAGTTTGACTTTTGACCGAGACCCATTTGTGATGTCATGGATAGTGCAGGGATTAGAATTCCAAAAGTCATTGTCCGCTTTTAAAATTCCAAAGTCTCTAATCTATATATATATATATATATATATATATATATATATATATATATATATATATATATATATATATATATATATATATATATATATATATATGGGACTAAGCATGACACATAGATAATGCCACCTCAATGATGATCGGGCATTTAATTATGACATGACATTAGTGACATGGCACTATTCCTTGCTAAATACTTAAAAAATTTGTCACATAAGTGGATCAACCCGGCTATTGGAACATAAACGAGCGCCAACCATTAGAGCAAGACACAAGTTGTGATACAAATCGCATTCCAATGTGATATTCAACCACAAACCATTTTATCAAAAAATACTTTACTTTTATAAACCGGATGTTACTCTTTTTTCAAAAGCATTTTACCAAAAAAATGCCCCTTTCCTCTCTCAATCAATAACACACAATCAATTGTGTGTGATATTCAAATCAACCTACAAACCTTAATCTTCAAATCAATCTCAGAAAATTTACCCCTCACCTTTGATTCACAATAACCTATTCTACAAAAATCAATCGAATCTGAAATACAAAAGAACTCTAAAACCATTAAAATTAACATGGAGGAACGTCTGATGGCATTGTTACGTTTCACGAGATTGAATGTAAGATTTGAGTACATATCTTTGCATTTATTTATTTTAAAGATTTTTGATGATCATTTGTATAAAGTTTTGATTATTATTGATGGGTTTATCTGATAAGCAAAACCATTTATATAAAGTTTAGATGATTATTTGTATAAATTTTTGATTTTTATCATATGTTTGCCTTGGATTATAGTTTTATATGATAATTAGGTTCTGGTAATGTTGCAATAGGCATCCAATGGGTGTATGGGATTGCTTATTGGAACTGCTTATTAGGTTTTGATATTGTGTATGGATTTGCTTATTGGAACTGTTTATTAGGTTTAGATACTGAAAAGTTGTTTTGGGTGTTCGGATAAAAGCAAACCATTTATGGTTATTTTCTTATTTTTTGTTTTGGGTGTTCGGATAAAAGCTAACCATTTATGGTTATTTTCTTATTTTAGGATGACATTGCTTATTTAGGATGAATCGGGGAGGAGTAACTGATTGACCGAGTAATGATCCGCTTATATAACTAGATGCTCTATTGGCTGACTTTGGATAAATGGGTCAAAAATTTTAACCTGTTGGATCAGATATAGGTCAAGATCGGACACATTGAAAGGCCTGGTATATAGTAAAAGCTGGTCTTGACAACCGAAAACTACTCAAATTTCATGAGAGATAGAGAGAGAGACCCGTTGTTGAAGAAGCAATGCACCATGACTACCCTGTATGCTTTCAGGTGTGTAGTTTGGCTTCAGGTTATTCCATTTGCATAACCGGATGTTCTATCATATCAACTGCCGATTGAAATACTTTCTGTTTTGCCACAACATTTGGCGCACGCGAGCTTTTCTTAGACTGCCCACTAGGGATGAGCATTTCAACCGAATCCCGAACCGAACCGCACCGACTGCATCAGATCAAACTGCATCGATTTTTGAAATACGACGCATCGGACTATGAAATAAGGTGAAAAAATCGACCACTAATTGCACGGACCGTACCAAATCGGAAATTCCCAAAAAGCGGAAAACTCGATTTCCGCACTCTAAGATCGAGATCGATATACCGATCGATATCCGAATCCTGCTCGCACGGCACCGCACCACTAATTTATGCTCGGAAAAAATCGGTACCACTAATTCGTACGGGATCGGTACGGGACCAGACTGCGGCTCATCCCTAACGCCCACTTAGCCGATAACTCTTTAAACTTTGGGAATTATAACTTTGAAATTGAACCTTTTCCAGATTTTTTTTTACACTTTGATGTGCTATGAATGTGTAGGAGCGAAAAATGCAGCTTCTCGACATTGGATGGTGTTCATGTCATGAGGAACGATTATCCTGTGGAGGTTAATATTTCAATTTTGCGGTAGCCATCGAAAGTTTTGGTTTCTCAACTCGCCCGAAACAGATGCACGTAGCTTTTACGTGTTGGTTGTCATACAAGATTTTATACTTTCATTGTGTAAAATTTATTTTAAGTACTATCAAGTTAATACATCTTCTCAACATTACATGTACAAAGATGATGAAAGAGCTTAATTGTGCTTATTGGTTTGTTTCAGTTGTTATAAGGCAAATAACTAGACCCAAACACCTTGTATTGGTGTAGGAATAGCCACCGCAATCACCATAAAATTGTAGGTTGTCAAGACAAGACTTCAAGTACATTTCTTTGTCCTTTTTTCTCGCTAATGTGCTTAACAATGGAGCCGTGGGTGATGAAGTTCATTTGTGGCCTTTTATGTGGTACAAAAAAATCATAGAAAGCAAAACTAACAATGTTAAAGAGGTAAAAAAATGTGTTGCTTTCTCATTGATATTCCTGACGGTATGCATATGTATTAGTTTCATATGTGTTAGTTTCTTTTTTTATTTGACTTTCTCATTAAAGCTGTGCCATTCAAGATGTCTCGGCTTTTGCTAACTTTTTAGTATCATGCAGTTAAATTATCCGCTTTCCGAGTTGTAATAAACGTCGCCACATTTACTATGTGCATGCCTCCTCCTATGGCTACAACTCGCTATTACAGATACTCGTTTTGATGATAGGTAAGAGGAACAAGTAGGGCAAATTGTTACACGCCGCATCGTAACAACAACGATAAGTGTGACCTCGCAAGGTTTTGCGCGGTCCGATGGTCGTAAAGCATTATTTCGGGTTCAATACCACGAATGAGGTAATTTTTTATAGTTTCGGTATTGTCTTGCTTGCTTTCAATGGGTTTGTTCAGCCGGGTTCGCTGGTTGGTTTCAATAGGTGTGTCAGGATTGTGTTCGGGTGTCAGGTTCGCTTAGTGGGTCCGCTTTTATTGTCACTGCTGCTGGCTTAATGTGTTTAGTGGTGTTATCACCACGCTTATAGAAAGCTAAGGTAGACTAATATTTTCTAATATAGTAAAACCTTTGAAAAAGATAAAGATTTATTACATAACCTAAATCCTTTAATTATTGACACATGAATCGATTAAATTTTGTTTTATTAATAGTAACTTGATAGACCTTTATATAAATTAAGTTATTGTGCTTTAATATTGACTTATGAACAATGCGCAACTTTGAAACTCAATATGTGCTTATTTTTTAGTGATTTTGTTTAAAGCTCATTATATAGATGGTTCAACCAATAAAAGCATCTTTTAGGCGTATGGATGACAACCGTGGTCCAAACTTCCGCCTGGATGGGTGCTAAACTACTAAAGGATGAATCGGCTAACGAGGCCATGAAAGACATGGATGGACATGTTAGAAAATAACATCGCTTGACATTTTCTTTAATTGCAAACCCGCACTTTCACCCATCAATTAAATTAGTTAAATCATATTACTTTTTGACAAAGAATGGTGACGGCAAGTATATAGAAGAGTTCTTAACGGGTGAAAATGGGTCAGATTGCTTATTAGACCGTATCTACTTAGAAAACAAGCAAGTACTAAAATGCAATACTCATGACTCTTATAATATCGCGAAATATGAAAGAAACTACTTTCAACTCAAATCGCATCAAGAATGCCAAATCAACGCTAAACCGTATGGCCGAACTCGGAACTGCTACAACTTGAGAAAGGAAATATTGAAACCGATATCGATTTGTGGCACCAATGGGATGCCATCACTCAAAATGATGTATGGATTACGCTTATTCCTTGCCGCTATATGCTTAATTATTTGGTGCATCTTTTACTAATATTATATGCTTCATTCACTATGCACATATGCCATTTTCTTTCTTACCCACACCTGCAACACCCATCTTAGAATGCCGACCAAATGCAGACTCTATTGTCAAAGCAAAAACTCTCAGATGTTTCCTAAACTATTACCGACTAGCTGAAAAGATTATTGTTTTCCCTTTAATGTTCCAATTTATGTGTCTAAAATATTTGTCATCATTCAATATTTATTTACGTCAAGTTAAACTACATCAATTGATTTTATGAGCTTAGTTTACCATCCCAAGGCTATGGTTAGTTGTATAAATAACTCCATCACTTCTAATGAGAGGACACCTTTTCATTGTTAAAATACTATCTGAAATAAAACACCAGCAGAACATTGGTCTCTGCCTCTTAAACTTCTCGTTTGATTCCTTTCTAATGCACTTATCTTTGTTACTTGCATCAATTTGTATTTCTTCTTCCTCAATTCACTGCAAACACACACACACTTCACAAAAAAAACACACACAAACTTTTCACTGCAAACACACAAAAACATACACATAAAACACACACACTTCACACAATCACAACACAAATAAACCAAAAAAAGGAAGAAACTTCTCTAATGTTTAATCTATTTTTTCTTCACTCCTTTTCAGTTACGACCTACACATGCAATATGGACCTTAATGAATAATGAATCACCATGTACAAGTGATAGGTCTGTAATGTTATTATTTCATGCACACCATCTTTTTCTTCCTTATTTGAATTAAGAATCATTTTCAATTTACTGTTCTGTGGAATTTATACATAATTTCTACAATTAAAGTAAGGGCAAACGATTGAAAAAAGTATTATACTTGCCACCATTTTCTTTTGTAGGTAGTGAACAAATTTGTTTTGCTTTCAGGTATTTTCTTTAAATTTATCCTTTTAGGTATTTTTCAAATTTTGGACATTTTTGCCTCTCTTAATAATAGAATTTTTTTTCCGAAGGAAAAATGTCATAGTACCTAAAAATGATGAATTTGAAGAAGAATACCCACAAAACAAAAAAAATTGTTCACTACCCATAAAAGTTAAATAGTGCAAATATGATACTTTTTTCATTTGCCCTTAAAGTAATGTAAAATGCTATGCATCACATTTTGACGAAGTTCTTGACATCTTTAATTTAGATAATTATTAAAACACAAGCCATTTGAAGTGTTATCGATAGTTTATGTTATCATGTTATCTCGAGAGTTTGTTGTATACTTTTAGTTTGCCCTGATGGGAATTTTAAGTACTTTCCATCTTCACCATTTGGTAGATTTCTCTTTATTTATGTACATATTGTTGTCTTTTCAAAAGAAATGTATATTTAGTTAAGGTATAGTCTCTGAAATTGTACACGTAGTGTTGAGAGTACACATCAAACAATGAGCTGAAATATATAGGTGCAACAGACCACAAGTGTTTTCAATTTACCTTGAATTGTTCTCATATTTCTATATCTTTTTTTTGTGAAGTTGGCAAACTGAGCGCATACGCAACACCTCAAAATCAAGGGTTTTCGAAGACAAGCTGTTACGTTTGTGTTACTTTTTTACTTAGGTTGCCAAAGATATAAAAAAGATATTTAGATCACATGTCAAACAAATCAATGTTAAAACAAGTGATCTGAATGTATGCTTTTTATACGCTATGTAACCTATTTGTTATGTTTAGTAATTTTCAGCTATAATAAACATATAATTTCCATAGTTTAGTAACTTAAATATCGAGTTATATAAGTATAGTGACATACGTGAAAAATTATAGAGAAACATAAGTGAAAAAATAAACAAAAAAACTCTGCGTGCATTAACCCTAGAATATATGAGTTTGCATCTTATTAAAATAGTCCACCCGAGTAAAGCACGGGTATTGTACTCGTTATTATTATTAACGGCTAAAGGTAATACTTAGTTGCACATTTTATGGTAAATCACTAAATTGGTCGGGAATCATAAGAAAAAAGTGACTCGCATGCTTACAGTGGGCCTACATTATCAAACTGGGATTCAAGGTTTCCATTTTTGTTTCTGAAATTAACTGGTAATTTCGTAGGAAATTATGAGGGATTTGTATTCTTTCAAATACACCTACATTTTCAAACTGGGCCCCCAAGTTTCTCACTCTTTGCCTACATTTTCAAACTGGTCCCAAGTTTATACATATAAAAGATCGTTTTTACATAAGCCATCGCCAAACACTACTAGTTAACGAATCCAAGACAAACGTACCATACTAAAAGGATCTCTAATTATATATAAGAAATCGTTGCTTATGTGCCGATTACTTACATAATAGTTTTATGTCCACCTATACGGGCTCTGCAACATAAGAAGCAGATGAAAAAAAAAGATGTATTGTTACTAAGTAAGTTAAAAAGAGAATTTGTTGGAGGATTTCATAGACATTGTGGAATGTAAAATGTATTATTGTATGAAGTATGAACATAAAAGTGTCCAAATTTAGGACTTCTAGCCGTGCCTCACGCTGTAAGGAGTTTGGCCATGCGTAAGTTAAATCTGAGCCTAAAATTACATCCCGTGCAGGTGATTGGACAGTATGTACATACAGCTAGGTAGATGATTTAGGGTCAATTTTTTAGATGATTTGAGGATAGTGCATGGGTAATGTATGTTATGAATACAAATACTTCATGTGGTTTCCTTTCCAGACGAGAGAATAAATTCTTCTGTCATACCTCAAGATATAGGATAATTTGACCCATTTTGATGATCTTTGTCAACAACTGGCATTAGATGGCTTTTTGTATCGTTCGGCACTTTTGTTTAGGTCTCAATGGTTACACCCGTGGTTCATATGATTCAAAAATTTTGGCTTTTAGCGTTGATCCATGTACATATAGATCATGGTGTTGCTTTTCTTTTTTCCTTACTGGGTTAGCTTGCTTTTTGTTTAAACACCTTGTGAAGTATGTCCAATTTATGAAAGCAACCAGTTATGTATTCATGATGTTTGGGTTCCAATTAATATCCTTATTGGATAGATGGTTATCCTTAACGAAACCATCTCTGGCCTAGTGGTAAGGTGTGTCCATTCATTTTTGGGTAAAGCGTTTTTCCGATAAATTTATTATTCCAAAAAATAATTAAGTACAACGAACATGGGTGAATCCCACATCTCAGCCCAAAAATAGACGAAAACAAACGCATCAATTGTGCTTCAAACATAAACTATTATAAGAATGTCATACCACACTTATGAAACCTACTACAAATGCTATCTGTTGATCACGAAGACTAATATCAAAGGCATTAGCAAACCGCATTTGAGCATCACCAACCAAGATCAATAAATTATCATCTTCGCACGGGTCTTCAACATAAGTTTCATTCCATTATTCATAAACCTTTTATTTCTCACATTTACAAGCTTTATTAATCTTGAGCTCGAGAAGCTATAAAATGGCGCTTCATTGAAAACCTCGAACACTTCACTATCACTATCCTCATTAACTTGATCATCAACCTTTTTAGAAGCCACAGTAGAAGAACTAGAAAACGTTGATTTACAAGGTTTTAGCGGCTTCCCATCATCACCCATTAACACAAGCTTTTCATCAAGCATCTGTCTTTCCAGATCATTAATCCTTAGGTGTAGTACTTGGACTACCAGATGCTGAATCAGCCACATATTGGAGCTCGTAGAAGCCAAAAAACTGGCAGTTTCGTTAAAAACCTCGAACACTTCACTATCACTATCCTCATTAACTTAATCATCAAAATTTTTAGAAGCCACAGTAGAAGAACTAAGAATCGTTGATTTACAGGGTTTTAGCGGCTTCCTATCATCACCCACTAACACAAGCTTTTCATCAAGCATTTGTCTTTCCAGATCATTAATCCTTAGGTAGTACTTGGACTACCGATGCCGAATCAACCACATATTGGAAAACTTTTTAACTGAATTTGATGCGCCCCATTTGATCCAAGCTTATCATCTTTCTCAATCGAAAGTTAAGCACATCAAAAGGATTAATGAGCTGCCTCTACTTAATTCTTTTTTGTACCACTTGAACTAGCAAAGGTGTGCCCATTCATTTGTAGAAAAAGAAAAAAACAAAAGCAACATTTGCTAACCTTAATTTTCTTTGTTAAGTAAGAATTATGGCTAACTGAGTCATGACTCTGACAGATGAGGCTACAAATTACCGCCATATAGGCATGATTTGAAGTTTTACGTGTGTTGTGTGCCCAACTGCTCATCATTATTTCAGTAAATGTTATGCTGTCATACCTTAAACGCCCACAAATATGCTGAATTAATTGTTCGTTTATGTGAATATATAAACATGAACAGGTTTCAAACCATGTTATGGGACCGTTTGAAAGTAAATGAGCATATATAGTACATATCAATGGTATTTATTGTTGCTTGGTGCCCGCAGCAACTGCACTTTCTTTCTTTTTGGTTGTAACGTGTAAGACAACTACTGATTAATCATGCACGAAGCATGTAACTCGATCTCATGCCTTTTTGTTAACTATGGACTTGCAATTTCTTTCTTTTTCGTTGTAACGTGTAAGACAACTACTGATTAATCATGCACGAAGCATGTAACTCCATCTCATGCCTTTTTGTTGACTATGGACTTATGAGATATGGTGTAATCAACAATCTTTTAACCTTTAACTATTATGTTGTTTGTGAAACAAAGACTTTTATATATTATTCTTCATTTATTTCATGCTTATCAGTTCTTTACGTCCAAACATGAATAAAAAAAATAAAAATATAACACTGAATTAGGCCCAAGCCCGGTTTGTGGGTTTAGGGTATTAGGGTTTTCACCATTATAAATAATGGTCCATAATAATATTATACCTACGGGTTTCAATGTAGTATAACATGGTTTCAGAGCCTACCATTAACCGATCCTCAAAACCCTAAATCCACACTTTTCCACCGCTTCTTTCTACCTCTACTCCCTTCCGCCGCTTCTCCTTCCACCGCCACCCTTCCTCCTTCGCCTATTACCGCCTCCTCAATCCTTTCCACCTCTACTGCTCCATCTCTATCGCTTGCCTCCTGCTTCTCCTTCCCAACCCCACAACTCTTCTCGCTAGGTGGCTATGTCGAGCCGCTTATCTCTATCTCACCGTCACCCCTACCTCTTTCTTCTCGCTATCGCCAGACTTTTTCTATTTCTCGCTATTGCTTGTTATAGTTACAAGTTGAAAAAAAAAAAAAAAAGAAAAAAAAAAAGAACCGATCGTCAATTTGATGATAAGTAGGCCACGTAAAGAATGTTCCTCTCTTCAACTCACAACTCCTCAACGCACAGCCTTGGCAACATTCTCCATAAACTCATCTCTTCGCACTCTATCGGCCGCTAGATGAATTTCACCAAATGATCCACTACCGATCTTACGCCAAGTTTATATTTTCCACCAACGATCCTATCCATTCAAATCTTTTCTTTCTTTTCTTTTAGATCAATTAATAATTGTTGTTTATTTTTAAGAAGAAGAAGAAGAAGAAGACTATTGCTTAAAAAAAAAAAAAAAAAAGGAGATAAAGATGAAGAAGAAGAAAGAATTATCAAGAGATTGATAGATAGAATTATTGGAGAAATCAAGACTCGTCCCAATAAAAGAAGAAAAGTTGGTCGGATAGGTGATCTTGTAATATAATATAAAGTTATTTAATTTTTGTTTTTTTATGTCGAATCCGTGGTATCAATTCCGAGACGACTTTTGTTTGGTGTCGAATCCAGGTATCAATTCAGAGACGACTTTCGCTGGTGTCGAATCTAGGGTATCAATTCCCGCGACAACTTTTGTTGGCGCCGAATCTAGGGTTTCGATAACGCCACACGCCGCTCGGGGTCAAAGGAACTTCCTTTTCTTCGAGCAAGTTTTATAACACCCAGGCAAAGGTGAACCTAATCGTTGTAGTGTAGTATTAGGGCAAGACACGGGTATTGATATCGTTCTCTAGGGGAATAGGAATGCTAGTGAGAAGTTACTACGCTAAGATTGGGGTTGAGGAAGATTATTTTTTATCTTTTTATGTTTTTTAGAAAATGGAAAGGTACGAATCTCGGGGTTTGGATTAGGGGGTTTATATTTCTACCGATTACTCTACTTATCTAATTATCTAATCTAAGGTGTATGTAGTCTATGTCTAATTATTGTGTGCTCGTATGATAGTTTAAAGATGTGTTCACTTAGGTTTTATAACTCCTTAATTATCTCCTATTGATGGTTGAATTGTCACGTCCTTATTCTTAATCGCGTTGTGTGTCTAAAGTCGTAGGGTATGCATTTATCCCTAACTCTTTGAACTTACCAAAGGGTTTCGTCTACAAAAACCTCTAGGAATTATAAACTCTAACTCTAAGGCACTCTTTGGATGATTTAGCCTACAACTGCTCTAAGTGTCATAGTCCAAGGTTCACAAAGATTAATCAAGCATTAATTACACAACGAATGACCTATCGCATTACTAGATCATTAACAATTAAGATAAGAGACAACCAATCAATATTCAATAATTAAGTTTCATATTCCTAAGCAAACACACAAGTAAATTAGCTTGACATGGAGAACACGCAAGCATACACACAAGTAATTGAAGACATAATTGAATTAATGAAGTAAAACACTTATCTTGATGTAAGATAGGGTTTGAACCCTAAAATACTGTATAAGACAGCCTTGGTTCGGTTTAGGTTTTACTCCAAAAGACTACACACAAATATCGAAAAATTTGGATTCTATAGATAAGATTACAATCGCGACGGCCACCTTATGATTTGTGACGCCGCCGGGTCGCCGCCATTAGGGTTTCGCTCGCCACGTTAGTCTTGGCGACGACGCACCTTGTGCATGTGACGCCGTCCCTTCGCCTCGATGCCGTCAGATCAAATCTAGGACGCCCGAATTGCGATGGCCTACTCTTTTAAAGCTTGACACCGTCACTTGAAAATAAGCAATTTGGCTACCGAGTCATCATAGAAGTGCTCCGACGGCGTCATAGCTATGTTGACGCCACCTTGTATTTCAAAGACTTGAGTGTCTCGATTCTTGACTTTGGTCATTTTCTTCAGATATCCGCCTTTTCGTCAAAATAAGTGCCATTACAACAATTTGCCTTCGAGACCTAAAGTGAAAAGGAACGATATTAAGTAATAACGGATACAAAGTGATCAAATAAGGCTTAAATGACCCTCAAAAGGTACATTTAAAACCTTATCAAATATCCCTACACTTGGTATTTGCTTGTCCTCAAGCAAATGTGCTTTTAGCCAATTAATTTATAAGTTAAGGGTCATGAAGCATTGGTTTAAAACAGTCCACAACACATATAAGCCCCGCAAAAGTCATAACAAGCATGGAAATTACATACTAGCACCTCACATGGAGTGTTTCGATACTCACATCTCTCGGGTGTATATGAAATATAACAAGTTGGAAATGGAAGATGAACACTCATTAACCGGTCCTAGTACATAGATTACCATAGGCTTGAGAATAGATCAAACATCCATCGCTTTGGCGTAAGCACCTAGGAAAGACTATCAACGACGTCTTTAAAGGGTTGTAACGTTAGGCTTACGGTAGGGAAACAAAGGGTTTGGTGGGATAGGCTATTTAGTGGTGGCAAGTCAAAAATCTCTTTGTTACAAGCATACGAAGAATGGCGTTGCTAAGCCAAGACTCGACACTCTAAACTCTAGATAACTGAAACACACAAACATAAATTTAAATGATAGATGTAGGATAGTAGTCCGTATTTTTTTTTTTTTTTTTTTTTTTTTTTTTTTTTACACTCTATTTTGTTTTCTTTTCTTTTCTTTTTTTCGATTTTTTTTCATACACTTTTACTCTATCATCCTCACGGTAACATCAAAATGATAGGGATTTATAGGCACATCCCTACACTTGAGTTTTTATTACTCTAACACTAATTTGACCCGAATTTGAAAAGATCAAAACACTTGGGGTACGTTATTACGCAAATAAGGGAATTTAACGTTCCCTTCTAATCATTTCATAAAATTTAACTTTTCCCATGAGTCTCAATCATACCAAAACTGTATACAAAGAATATGACTCGACTTAGCAACTCATGCAGGCAACTAGATAATTGAACTAAGGGTTTTAGGGTGATAACAATAATGCACTAAAAGTGAGTGCAAACAGGTAGGCTAAGGCGATTTGGGTGTACAATTAAAGGGTATAAACAATGCTCTTCATTGATATTCAAAAACCGAAACATCACGAGAACCACGAAAAGGATAGGCTCTTAGGGGTTAACTAGGGTATCGTGTATTAAAAGTGAGTACAACGCAAAGGTGTGGGGAATTACTCAACCGAAAGTGGAAGAAGTAATTATATTATGTATCAAACAAGGGTTATCCTAATGCCTCTTATCATTTAGTTATTCCTAACTACACAAGTGTAGTCTTACTAGCGATCTCGAATGCATCACAAAACAAGTTCTAGAATCTAATATACTACCGGTTCGCACTTAAGCATTAAAGATGAATGCTTTAATTCCTATTAATCTAAGGACGATCCTCACATTTTGGGTGGTAAAGGGTTTTTGTGCTAGTCATGCAACTTCCTATCCGTGAGACGCTTTTGTTAAGACTAATGGCCCACTCCTACATGTCATGAAAAAATTTTAAATTTGGTGCAAAAATTACCCTAACCGACATTTTCTTATGGTTTATTACACAAATACAATTGACAAAGCAAATAATCAAGGATAAGCATAGTTTCAAAGTTCCCGCTTTATTTTCCTCCCAACATCGAAACCAACATTGTCCCCAATGTTCCCGAAAGTATAAAAGTTATGATAATGGAAGGTAATGAAAACGAAGAAACTAATACTCCCCGATTAGCTCGGTAGGATCCGTAGTGTGAGTAGCGGTTAAATCCTTTCCAAGAAGAATGTATGCGTGAAAAGCTCATTCCAATCTTATGTAACTTCTTCTTGATAAATTAAACCCGCACACTTGAAGAAAATAAACGAAACCTTCGCTTAAAATCGGCGGTAATAATATATAAGACTCGACTAAACTAGGATATAATGCTTGTGGAATGGATGTTTACGCACTTCGGAAAATTAAGACCTAGAAAATTCAGAAAATTTATAAGTAGCTCGAAAACGAGAAAAAAATAACTGTTGTTTTACTCCTTCCCGACGCCACAAAGTTATCCCGACAAAACCGGTCTCATGATTTTCTCGAAAAAATTCGAAAATTTACATCTTTAGAATTTGGAAAATTTCGCAAAACTCCATTATGACTCGATACAAGCAATCGACTCAAACAACACATATATATCTTTTAATTAATTGTTATTCTCATGTTTAGGTTTCTTTTGAAAACGTGTGTAATCCTCGTTACACTTATCGCTTATGTAAAATACCTTTATATGTAATTAAGACGAGGTTAAAGACAAAATAAAGCATTTTTACAAATTCAAACATGAGAATAAACAATTAATAAAAGATATACGACACACAAATAAATATGAAAACAAATACACATGGGTTGCCTCCCAAGAAGCGCTTGTTTTGTTCGAGTCACGAGCCCGACTCTACCCTTATTTAACGGATAAAGGGAGGTTTTCCTACACTTAAGCTTAAGTGCAAAGGTGATAGTAGCGATACACACCCTTAGGGTGGAAATTTGCTACATGAGGAGAGGGTGATGGGTGATTTATATGCTCAAAGGAGTGTGCTCCATTCATTATAACCTTACCTAATTCTATTCGTAGCGGGTGAATCAAATCTCTCTCCTAAAAATGGATCATCTTCTATCAACTTCAAAAGATTCTTAGTTAAGTATCCATCTTGACCTAATAAACCCGGTTTAAACCCATAATGTTTCTTGTTATCAACCATGAATGGTTGATATAAATGTGTAATGTCATGGGTTACTCCTATATTAGCTTCCACTCTACATGGCCTAGAGTCTACCACCTTTATCAAGCAACTACCCGGTTTATTTATTTTGATGGGTGGATTGGGGCCTAATTCAATTCCAAGATTCACATCTAAAGACGGAAAATTGGGTAAGGTTTTGGTCGAGGCTTCGTTCATCAAAATCGTGAACTTCCCTAAGACTAAGAGAGGTCCTGACGACAAACATCTAAACCTACATTCTCTAGTGGCATTTGGTCCAAAGGTTCTATATCAATCGGGGTTCCTATAGTCTCTTCTACTTCTTTCGGGTAAGTTATAGGCGATGCGTGCTCTTCAAGTGATGGTAGAGCTTGTGGACTTGGAGTTTCCACCTCATTCTCCATTATATCTAGATCTCCTAAATGTTCATCATGTGTTTTAGTATGATCTGACCCAAATACACTCCTAAGCATCTCAAATCCTTCTTTGGCCATTTCAAATTCTTGGTCCAATTCATAAGAATTATTCTCAAAAATTTGACCACTATGTTCTATTTGCCTAAAGGATTCCTCACGCGTGTCATATGTTTTGAAATCTATCCCACACATGCAACTAGGTATTTTAGCTTCAACCATCTCACAATCTTGTTCGGGTTTAGGTTCCATGTTCTTAAAAACTAGGTCTTTTTGATCATGATGCCTAAGGTTAGATAAATCCTCCTTATCCATTTTCTCAAGTTGTGACAACTAACGGTTTATACTTAGGAGGATTTTCTCAAAATTTTTCTAGAGGGTCTCACTAAAAGGAGTTGATTCTAACAATGATCGTTGAATAGAAGCCACACAAGCATAAAATTTACGTTTTGTCCGCTTTTATCCGTTGCCGCTTTTATCCGCTTTCCCCGTTATTTTTCGTTTTTGTCCGTTTTCGCTTTTATCCCTTTCGCCTGCTTTTATATGCTCGTCCGCTTTTACGCTTTTCTCCTTTTATCCGTTTCGACCGCTTTTACATTTTATCCGCTGCCCTTTTTACGCTTTGTTTTTATCCGTTGCCGTTGTTTATTCGCTTTGTCATTTTACGCTTTTTCCTTTTTCCATTTTGCCCGCTTTTTACGCTTTTATCCGCTTTATCCGTTTTGGTTCGCTTTTATCCGCCGCCTTTTTACGTTTTTATCCGCCGCCGCTTTCGCTTTGTCCGCTTTTCTATTTTTCGACATTGTTTTGACGTTTTATCCGTTGCTCGTTGTTTATCGCGCCTTTTTACCGCAAAACGGACAAAACGTAAAACAAAGCGAAAGCTAATAAACAACGATCGAAACGGATAAAACGAAACAACGGGTGAAACGGACAAAACCGCTAACACGGATAAAACGTAAAATTAAGGTGAAACGGATAAAACGAACCAAACGGATAAAACAAAAACGTAAAAAGAGCGAAACGTAAAAACGGACGAAAACGGATAAAGCGATCAAAACGTAAAAACGGATGAAAACGGATACAAACGTAAAAAGGGCGAAACGGATAAAATGAACCAAACGGATAAAAACAGACAAAACGTGAAACAATGGGCGAAAACAAAAAACGGACAAAAACGTAAAAAGATGGCGAAAACGGATAAAAACGTAAAAAAAAAGGCGAAAAAAAATAAACAACGAACGAAAACGAGTAAAGACAGTATAAAAACGTTAAAAATTGCGAAACGTAAAAAACGGACAAAACGGATAAAAGCATGACAAAACGTAAAAACGGACGAAAACATATAAAATGGGCTAAACGGATAAAAACCAACCAAAACGGATAAAAACAGATAAAACGTAAAACAACCAAGGCGTAAAAAAGGGTCAAAACGGATAAAAAATGACAAAAACGGATAAAACGGACAAAAGCGTAAAACAGGATTTAAAACATATAAAATGCATTTAAAATTGATAAAACGTAAAACGGACGAAAAAGAAAAACAAAACGGGGAAACGGATAAAACGAACTAAAACGAATAAAAACGGGCAAAACGTAAAAAATCGGGCGATAACTATTATTAACGGAGGGATTAACTGGAGAAAACTATATTTTAAAAAATAAGGACTAACGGTGCAAAATTTATTAACGAATGACTAACAGCGCAAAACACCGAATCATCATAGCCAACCCAATACTATCTAAATCAGAACTACAAACAACGACCAGAAACAATAAATTTAAACATGTTTAAGTGTGATCTCAAACATCAATGCTTAACGTATATAGATATAAAAGTATTCGACTTTGACTTAATGAGTGTAGATTAGTAATGCGAGTCAAATGATCTTTGTTCTGGCCAAAATATTGTAAACACATCATATTCTATATGGAAAAATCAGTTTTCTTTTTTAATTAATAACACTTATGAAATCAGCATTTATGATCATAACTTATACACAGCGTATAAAATGAGCACTTATAACCTCATATCGGGCCATCCACTATGGTAGACCTTTAAAAAGGTTTATAAAATTGCCACTTCTTACATTGTTATTAAATCTTAAGACTTTTCATATGAACCTATTCCCAATATGGTTAAAGACTTTAAGATTTATAAATTGTTCCAACATAAATTAATGCTATTAAATAAAAAATGACAATGGACACTTCTTGGACCTCTCCAAAATCCTAGACCTTTTTATTCCACCTAGACATGAAATGGTTCTGCACTATTATACACAAAATCTTAAATATCTTCATAAGTTTTTAGACATATTCTTGAAACACCATAGTAGATGCTCTCATACTTTAAAGGATATCAGGAAGCACTTATATTACACATGCAAAAAGTAGCTTGTACCACTTACGAAAACAACAATCATTTCCACAACTTATATATAGCATATAAAAATAGTATATAGCATGTCAGACTTTAAAGTATATCACGAAGCACTTACAACTACAGATTATACAGAGTGTATATAATAAGCACTCATGACCACATATCAGACTTTAAAAGATATCAGAAACCTTAAACAAACATTACCACACATATATTGCCTAGTTAATGCATTTCCAAAACGATGTATGACACCTATAGGGGAAAAACGACTTAAAAGAATATGTCTAATGGCCCAATTAGTTAGCAACATCTACTCGAAAACGAATTTCCATAGATAATGTAAAGTATCAGCGTAAACAATAAAATTTGTACCTATCCTACAGATAATATGTGTGGTGAAAACTTTTGGTTGTGACGTGCACAAAATTCCCACAATAACAACATCAGTAGCAAGCTAAAAACATGAATTCAGATATAAGAACGGATCCTTAATGATCTTAGGAACTCTAAAGATGATCGAGAAACAACATTGAAAGACACTAAGCGCAAAAGATGATAAGATTTGTGTATTGTTTTTTCAAACCCACTTTATATAACGACACAACAACTTCTAAAATAAAAAATCATTTTCCTTTTTTAGCAAAGTTATAAAACAGTTTAAGTGTGGACTCAGATGTCGAATTGGCTGCAAACCACGGTTGTAGTTTATGCCACCCAGTTTTTTCGACACCTAAATATGACTCATATAGTAACTTAATCATCATAGCAAAGCAAGTATTATATTAATTAGATCTACAAAACATATGACAGACATTGAAATCAAACATCTGGTACCTTAGCTCAAAAAAATTTATTTTATGTCATACGGTTTTTGCCACACCAAAACTAAGGTTGGATGCAAAATACAATCGTATTTTATGCCATCCAATTTTTGCCAAACCAAAATTATGACATACTGAGTGATTGAATCATCATAGCCAAGCAAGTACTTATATGTCATATGGTTTTTGCCATAAGAAAACTACAATTAGCTGCAAAACACAGTAGCAAAGCCTTAAAAAATTCAACTTAAACACAAAATCAATAAAATTTAAGTTAATAACTGTGATTCAAAATAAAATGAACCAACACTAAACAAAAATCCTAACACCTCGATTAAATCTTTTAGCTAACTATATTCACGAGGTATCAACCCATTACCCCAAAAAAAATCTTTTAGCTAACTGTAATGATATAACAACCATAATCAGATGTTCTACACATCATTCCGACCAAAACCCCTAAAACAATTACAGCTTTAACCACCTAAATCAGGACACCCTAAATAACTATACTTTTTGCATAAAAAAAATTTCGGCACTAATTTCTTACCTACACTCCTTGTGTGTGTCTGAAATTCTGTATAAAAAACCCAACAAATGAAACACCGATTCCTTATGTAAATGCATCTAAAATTGATAATGAAAAACAGATGTAAAACATGCAGTGAACCCTCAAAATATTTGATAACAGAAAACATGCGTAAAACATGCAATTAGCTCAAATATATTAAGTGGCAACTTAGTAGAAAACCTACTAAGAGAACAACAAGGGATTAAAACATGCAATTAGCTCAAATATATTAAGTGGCAAATATATTTTCGTCCTTTTGATTACCAAATAACAACATTTTTCTTTTTTACTTTTCACTCTCTATATTTATATGACATATGTATATTTATATAACATATGTATGTGCGAGAATTTTTTGGTAAAATTTGAGTGAGCCTAAGAGAACTCTTAGGGAAAATATTTTAAAATAACGAAGACAAAATAAAACTCTTATAGCTTTAGATATACTATATTAGAATTCAAATGGAAAACAAGGCATTTGAAGTCACTTAAACTTGCAAAACGTTGTTATACCTGCGACGCTAATAAAGTTACTAAAACTAGAGGGCAATAACCAAACTTATAAACAACTTGACCTAAATCTCGAAAATAGTTCAGAAATCAAGTTCTCTCATCTCCATTCCAATTTGTTTCATCTTAGGTCCTTCGGGCCCTTGTTCTCCATATGCTGCAGCAGGAAGGTTAAGAATAATTTTACGCGCTATTAGTTTAACCCACTTTGGCAACGACAAGTTATCTATAGCCATCATAGCCTCTTCTTTCCATGCATAAGTAGTTTTAGGACCCCATCGCCCGGTGTAATCCAACCATGGTGGTGGGATAATATTTTCATCACCATTATCAACAGAAACAATTTCATAGCTCGATGGAGACGCAAGAATATCAAACATGTTATTACTTTTCTCGGTCTCATCCAATGGACCAAAAGCAAAATGTACTTTTCTTGGATAAACACTAACTTCACGGATTAGCATTTGTTTGTCGTTTGGGTCGACGAGCTCTTCTGCATTAAAATGTATCTTTTTTGTTGGAGCATTATAGTGTGCATGATCATGCCAAGTTGCATAAACCACTGGCCTTCCATTTATATACTCAAATTTATCTGCTGGTATCCATTCTCCTTTGCGTGTTGAGATAGATAGATTGATTGTAAAACCCCGTCATAGTTTTCGATTCTTAACGTTATATGCTCCCAATCACTAACGTGTTGTCCTATCCTTCCTAGATTAAGGGTGTAAGGTCCAACTTGAAACTTTGATCCACCGTTAAAGGGTAATACAACCATATGACTATGTCGGTAAATGTTGGAGCAGGTTTTGCGTGGATATAAGCAACTGCATCGGATAAAGACCCTTTTTCACCATATCTTTCGAACTTTGATCAAAAGGGAGGTCTAAGAAGGAATCATCAATTGTACCATCGCGGGAAGGAATTCACCATTGTTGATGATTTCATGAGGTGAAGGATCAAATACCGTGCCCCATTATTGAAGAACCAAGTAACAGGCGGCGGAAAGAATTCTTCATTGGGGTGGAAGTAGACCAAAGGAGCAAAAGTATTGATCATAACATCAATTTGTTCAATAGTAGGATGAGTAGAATTAGCATCTTTCTTGACCATCTTTAGACATGCCAACTCGTGAGTACCCGAGAGACGATTGAGTGCCAAAAAAGTACCCGTTGGAACACCTAGCCCTCCATTAGTACTTATCGGCTTTGTAGAATACAAATTAATGTTACTTGAACCCCATATGCTATCATCCACTTCAATTAAGTCCGTTAAATTGGACCTCACACACCTAACCTTGTCAAGCGAGGGTTTGACAGGTGAAGTGGTGACAATGTGACCAATGGTTTTGTAACCATGAGGAGGTATTGGGAGCCAAATGTAGCCATCAACATCATCTTGGCCGATACTTAAAGTAGTACCTTTACTAGTCCAAACAAGAGTATAGTCTATGGGTCTATCTAGAGCTGCACCGAGTGATGGATCACGAGTGGTGTCTTTAGCCGTAAGGACTGCATTTAACATCGGCTCAGTGTTGAGTTTGCAATAGTGACCAAGCAAATGAAAACCTGTTGGAATGTTAGTTGGTTCATAAAATGATGCACCAACATTATCTAGTCCGCCACCTTGTGTATCCCAAATTTTCTTGAAATATTTAGCTTTAAATACTTCAAGTCCCCCAAGATCAATTGCACCACGAGCAAAACCTCCACCTGTATATGTAGAAAATGTTGATTTGAATTTATAAAGTTAATGAACTTCTGATTAAGCATAAATGTCTTTAATTCTTTAAAGTATGCACATTTAGACCAAAATTCTTAACCCGTGTAAGCAAAATAAGTATAAAACAAAGAAAATAAATTGATTTTAATTTGAATTCAAGTATTTATATTTTAAGGGTTAATGTATTTAAATGTATCTTACTTGTCACACATTCTAGGTCCGTGAACAACTTTTTTTTGTTGCAAATCCATGTATTAAATCATCAAATTTCATTCTAGTGTATTTTCAACCATTTTACCCTCTCGATAAAAAAAGTCTTAATAAACTGAAGGGTAAATGGTCCGAAAATACAAAGTAACAAAATTTGAAAGTTTATTACAAAATTTGAAAAAAAAAAAAAAAAAAAAAAAAATTGTTACATAGACATAAAATTTATGACAAATAACATACATAGCCCTATTTTAAGCCACATTTTATTGATGTTACCATTTTAACCAAAAAAAATCACAAATAACAAATATAAGGAAATGTCATTTACTGTAATTATATTACTAAATTAATGACAATACATAACCAAAGTTAAAAGAACAATAAATAATCTTTTTCTTTTTAAAAAACATGAAAATCTGATACTCCGTATGTTTTAACTATAGTAATTGAAATCATAAAAACTGGAACTACAAAATCAAATTAGGAAATCTTTCACAATATCGTGTTAAAATCCTATCAAATAGATTTATACATACATCAATAAAAATTAACTAAGCAACTACCAATTTTTACCAAGATTTTGAGGTATATCCTAGTTTTAACTAGATTTTACATTCGTTGCTTGCTTTAATTTTCCTTCATCTTTTCATTTACAAACAAGTAACCAAACAAGTAACCGGCAATTCGAATATTCACAAGCACATTTCAATACACCATTTTTTAAAACTAAATATGCCATCTCATATGACATGAATAACAAAAGAAGAGAAACCATATTATTAGTGAATCATGATATATATCGATTACATAAAGTATGTACCTTCAGGATATACAGGTGCAGGACGAAGAAGTTGATCAAACGACACGATCTCCTCAACATCATCCTCCACGTTGTTGTAAGAAATGCCTCCAGTTGAGAAATCATTAAACGGACGATAAACGTTAGCCTTACAAGCAACTTGAAATATCAGAATTGCGTAAAGCATATGGACTGAGAGCCTAGATAGAAGAAGAGAAGACATTTTTGTATGCACTCTTAAAACACAATATCGTTATATATAGTTGAGAAATGTAGTGGTGGTTACACTAGCTAGGTTTGTGAACTCACTAATTTTGGTGGATATTTTGTAAAATACATTCAATGCTCATATATATATATGGTACAAGATTTTATAAAACATACGTAATATATGTAATATATATAGTAATACGTAATATGTAATATTTATAAGAAAACAAGATTATCTTTTCATGTAATTGAGCTTCATTTCATTAATGTCTAGTTAATGCAACAAAAATAATAGGGTTAATTTCATCTATATCCTTAAAAAATTTGGATATTACGTCAATATCCTTTCAAATTTTCAAATTACAAAAATATCTTTTCAAAACTTTATAATACTCGTGTATATTCAAAAACTAATTAAATTATATTTATAATGATTTTTAATTTCTAAAAGTAATATCTTATAATAAGTTAAATGCTATTTACAACTTTACCCCTCTTACCCTAATCAAAATAATTGATGTAATTTGTTTCTCTTCTTCATTGGTCTTTTCATCTTCTGGTAAAAGAGTCGCTTTCTCCTCACAACCCAATCTCGAAACAAGTTTATAGCCGTAAGTTGTTTAACAATGTTTGATTTCTCTTTGGTTATTAATGAATCACATTATGAAAACAAAGGATTTAATATTCTTGAGAACATTTGAAACACTTAAACGAGAAAAAAGAAATTAATGAAAGTGACGATTGGAAGTTTGAGTTTGGGAACCACCATTAATGCACTGATTGATTTTTTTTCATTTTTGACTACGTGTTGGAATCACTCCTAAACCTTAATTCAAGTGTTAGTTACTCATATGTAATAATTAGCGTATTATGGCCTTTATGTTTGTTTAAGGTCAAGCTTATGTAGAAGGCCCATAAGCTTAGGCCCATGTCCAATAAGGTAAAGGGAAGGAATGAGAGTGTTGCCCTAGCTCCTTGCCTATAAATACCTCATGTAAACCCTCACTTGAGGGTTGGTTGTTCATTTTATTCACTTTCTTTACACTCTATGCCTAACCGTATTATTATGTTCGTGTGTGTGTGTGTTTAACGTGTTCAACCGCCTCTATCTCTTTCTATTAAGCTTGTGTTGTAAATCTAGTGACCTAACAGTGGTATCAATTGCCAACTAGTTGGGTGAATCGTTATTGCTTTTGAAGTAAGTTTTTGGTCTTACGCAGAAGGTAACGTGATATTTGGTTCGCTTAAAACTCGTTTTTACACTTTTAATCCAAGATTCTTGTACTTTCAACGCTTTAAGGTGTTAAAATACTTGTTTTTCGCAAAAGTTTCAACCTTTACGCGTGAATCTAAGTTTTAAGCTTTTTTTGTTCGTGGGTGTCGTTTCACGCGTAACTCGCTTAGTTGTTTTGGTTCATCAAGTTTCACACTTTTGTGTTATTTTGGTGATATTGAAGCTATTCCATAACAAAAATCTGGTTTAGAAACAAATTTGGGCACAATCATTTTACGAGTAATCTTACGAATTAAAACCCTAATATTACGCTGTAGTTATTCCTTGGTTCGATCTTCGCTTTTGTGGTTTACTCCGTGTTTTCTTGCTTGGATAAGCCTCGAAAATACGTCGACTTTGGATATCTTTTGCACCGTGATAGTGTAAAAGATCATTTGGGCAAACCCTAAACTTACGCTAAGCATAAAGCTTACGGGTAGAAATCCTACGCCTAAGATTCATCTTACGCATAAGCCTAGTCTTACGCATAAGGTAATCCTACGCCTAACTTTGTGTCTACGCATAACTTTAGTGCCTTTACCCTACTTACGCGTAACTAGTGATTGTTACGCGTAACTTTGGTGTTTTTACGCATAAGTGCTACTTGGCTATTGTGATTTCTACGCCTAAGGACACTTCATCAACAAAGGTTCATTCAACTACAAAGATCCATTTTTACCAACACAAGTTTTCAACATGTCACAACCACCATACTCTAATTATTTCCCTTACACGCATTCTCAACGTCAACAACAACTAACTCCACAACATCAACAATGGAATCAACAACAAGCAATTTATCAACAATAATTTAATCAACAACATACTCCACAACTTGGAGCAATTCCTCCACCACAAATGGTTCAAACACCACAAAGTCTTCAAGTTCAACCCTACACAAATGACTTCAATCAACATCCATCAAGGAACACCATGAAGGAACCCACTTGGTTTGCAAAGATGTGTGAAGCTTTAAGCGACCAACAATCAATTCATGAGGTCGGATCACTGATAGACCTCCAATGCTCACTCCAGAAACTACGAACAATGGGTGATAAGGTTCAGAGGTTTTGTGATCCAAGAAGCCACATGAAAAGTTCTTAAAGAAGGTTATCTTGAAGGTCCATTTCGGATGCCTCACCGTCATGTAACCCGCGATCCAAATGCTAATCCACCAAGAGATGAACAATCAAACATTGCTATCACAGGCACTGAATGCAAAAGAACTTCTACACTATGAAGTCGATGAACTTGCAATGCAATATATCCTCTTAGGATTACCTAACCCAATTCTTCAAGTGTTGATGCTCAAAAGACCGCAAAGGAAATGTTGGATCATATTCATCTTCTTATGGAAGGATCAGACTCAATTAAGAGGATTTGGAATCCAAAATTTACTTGGCTTATGAACACTTCATGATTGAACCCGAGAGACACTAGAGTCTTATCATCATCGCCGTACATCATCAATGATTTGGATAAACACAACATCATCATGCCAAGAATTACAAAGTGAATACTAAGTTCCCGAGTAGTCTTGGTCCCGAATGGGAGAAGTATGTCATTTTTCTCCGCAAGCCGAAGAATATGCATCATTCTACATATGGATTGTTGTATGATTACTGAAGCCTCATGAAAAGGAAGTTGATCGGAAAGGATTCTCCGTGCTCAAATTGCTCCACCTACACATCCGGAAAATCAACAACTTGCCTTATATGCTCAACAAAATTATCCTCTTCAACCAAAGAACTCAACCAATCGCCTAATCTCACCACATGATCCTTCACAAAGAACAATCTCAACAAAATCAATCGGTTCCATACAACAACAACAATGCTCAAGCAACTATCGCTGAAGCTAATGAGGACATCGATCCGCTCAAGCATTGCAACAAGGATTTATTATGATTGCTAATTCTTTTGGCCGTTATACTAACAAATCCAACAATCGATTCGCTCCTCATCAAACACAAGAAATCAAGTCATGAACAATGGACGAGTTGAAGTTCGAATCGTGGTTATGGTCGCCGATGAGCGGTGGTCAAGGGTTTAATGTCAGGGTAGGAATAACAACAGAGCTCAAGTGGTGGAACAAGGAAATGCTAAGAATGGGTTGAATTGTCTTCGATGCTACAACCGCAATGAGAAGGACACTGGTTAATGCATGCCCAAAGCCGAGGACTAAGGGCGGTGCTTATTTCAAAGAGGCTCTTCTTTGGCTCTTAAGGATGAAGTCGGTGGAACTCTCACAAACAAAGAACAGAGTTTTATGGCGATGCACTGATGATGATATGGAGGACTTACAGCCAATACAAAAGTTATGTTGATGGCTAATATGCATGAGTTACAAATGAGTGACACAGCCCAGTATGACTCGATGGCTTGTCTCGTGCACCGAACAAACCATATTTATCTCTCGATCTAATATCTCCGCCAACATCCGAATCCGCAAGGCTCATAATGTTCAAATGAGTCATCCACATCTCATTCGACGATTTTCAATTAGACCCCGTAGTTACATTTGACGATCAAGATGACCTTATGGTTTCCATTGATAATCAAATTGACTCCGTGGTTATATTTCGAGGATCTAAGTAATGATCATGTTGTGAATCACATTGAACACGCCAACTTTTGCCTCATCCGATCTTGCTCTTTACTAAAAACCAAAGAATCCCAAATTGAAGAATGTTGTGCATTAAATCAGTCTTAAAAGTAAAAATGCACTGTTAACCAAGGACTTTGAATGTTTACAAAAGCAACTCAACTTTTTCAAAACTCAAGAACAACGTGAAAAAGGTTTTGAAGCAGCCTTGCTAAATCTCATCAAAACGAAAAATACTTAGAAAGACAGATGCGTGATCTAGCCGCTCAAGAATGCTTTGTTGTCCGAAATAGAACAATCAAACATGAACATAAAAGCAAATTAACGCTCTCACCTTGAAACTCAAAAGCTAAGGCCGAGTTGTTAACTTGTCAAAACAGCTCAGATACAAAAAGCATTCAACGAAACGAATAGATGGTCATCTTGACGAAATCATCGCTTGCAACACAAACTTAAAGAGTTTAAAACTGTTGTTTACAAACATGGTGAGTCGGTCACAAATATCGAAAAGTTTACTTTAAAACCAAATCCAAATGGCTATGGACCAAATCTTGCAGACATAAACCTAAGCTTTCAACCAAAGTATTCAAACCAAATTCAAGTTTCCAAAGGTAATATAAAATTGATAATTTTGTTATGAGTGTTGTTGAATATCATCGTCAAGAGGAATTAGATGCGTAAGACGAGTCGATCAAAATTAGAAAAGTTGTTTACAACAAACCTTTAACTATTCAAAAGCGCTCACTTTTGTCACACCAACGGATTCTTCTAACACACCAAGGATTATCATAAAACGTCTCGAGTCTTCTAATGTTAATCCCAAACCGATTATGCACAAACTTATGGTCCTTTACCTTCCATCGTTGAAGTAACTCAAAACCGAAAATCGCAAAATTCTTAGATATTTTGACATTTTCATGGTCGACCTCAAAACTTTACAACATGAGATAGAATATCATTCTAAATCAAAGTTCAACATTTTCAATCGCCATCGCGCGAACAAAGAGACATTTTTCTAAAAAATCTTTACCAAATGTTAAAAATTTGAAAAGTTGTGCATTGTCTCGGGAAAGGGACTTTCATAAGGAACTTGATTGATGAAGGTCGCTTTAGAAAATGTAAATATCTATTTCTAATACTAAACGAAAAGAAAATGTTGAGAAAAGATGTTGATCGACTTTTGAAGATGTCATCCGGCGATGTCCATAATGTTGTGCTATTGAATTCTTTGTCATATGCATTTGATTATATCTCTCACGACATCGTTGATTCTGTGGTAAATGTTGAGAACACTGATAATGTGCTTCAGATCGAGTCATTAAAAGTTGAAAACAAACGATTGTCAAACGAACTTTCAAATGCAATACGTCGCCTTAACGGTGTCAAAAGATATTCACGATCAACAACTTGCTTTTCAACATAAAATCGCCTACTATGCGACAAAACTTCCGATCCAAAAATTGAGCAACCGGATGATCAAACGTGTCTTTTAAGTGTCAAATCTCAAAATATGAACAAGAACTTGTTAAAGTTAAAAGGAATATGGTGTCATATTTGATTTACTCAAAAAGACTCGTGATGAAGCATCAATTGAACTTGATCATTATCTTGCACACACTAAAGAAGTTATGCATTTTGCTGGAAATATTCGATCTGAAAATCAAGATCTGATTCACACTATCTTCAAATTAAGAGAAATATTAGGAAAGTATGAACAACTTCCGCCTACCGTGATTAAGAGAATAGCACCAAGAACACTTAGTAATCGTGAACCTAGAATCCCTACCGCCAAATCACAAGTTGCTAACGTGCTTCCTTCTATCGAAACAGAATAGTTATGCCTTTTCTAAACGTCCGCACTTTACGTTTCAGAGCACTCAATTGAAGAATAGGAAGTTGCGACCTAAGAAGAGATCAATAAGGAATGCTAAAGTAGAAGAACACCCTAGGACTATGAATAAGACTCACGTTGCTTCCACTATAGATATTGCGCCCGGCAAATGTAATAGAAATAGTGATGTAACGAATGCTAAACCTTTAAGTACTTTTGATATTCAAATCGATGCACCTTGTGTTATTTGTCGTAAAAGTATGAATTCGATTGTCATGACAAATGTGTTGCTAAAGCTATCATCTCTCGCTTACGGAATCCTAAGAATCGAATACCTCTAGGCCCACTAATCTTTCTAAGTCCGTGCTTGGTAAACCGCCTCTTTAGATTCTAAGAAACGCATTGTCGTCCCCTCGTAGCTCCGCCACCTCCTAAGAATGTAGTACCACCTAGTGCATTCACTAAGACTAAAGCAAATACTAGTTGGAGATGGCGTAAATGGATATATAACACATTAGGATTTAAATGGATGCCTAAAGTTATTAATGTGTGTATGTTCTACAATAACCGCTTGAACCCTCTAACATTTCGAAGTTCCACATCTACTTCTATTCCATCCGTGTCGCCTCGTGTGTAATGAAGGTGATACGATCATTCTCTGGATTGTTGATAGCGGATGTTCCCGACACATGACAAGCAACCTTAAACTATTATCAAACTTTATTGCAAAGTTCATTGGCAATCGCCGATTCGGAATGATCACTCAGCAGCTATCATGGGCTACGGAGACAATATCAATGGGAACATCAAAATTAGTGGTGGTTTACTATGTGAAGGCCCTCGGTCACAATCTCTTTTCAAGAGGTTAGTTTTGTGATGGAGATTTGAGGTTGCTTTCGTGGAGAAAACTTGTTTCATTCATGATCTACAAGGAAATGACCTTATGTCCGGCTTATGTAATTCTAGTCTATACACTATCTCTATGCAACATGGTTCCTTCATCTCCCATCCGCTACTTTCAAAGGCAACATCAACAAAACTCGCTATGGCACCGCTGCCTCTCACACCTAAACTTTCAAACCATCACCAACCTTGCTCGACACAAAATAGTTGAAGGTCTCCCATGATTCCTATTAAAAGATCACCTTGCTCACCAGAACAAGGGAAAATCACTCGTGCTCATTTTCCTTCAAAGGTGGAACACAGCCTCAAAGATGTGCTTCATCTTATTCACATGGATTTGTGCGCCCGATGCGCGTGCAAACAATAAATGGCAAACACTACATCTTGGTAATCGTTGATGACTATTCACGATGGACTTGGGTCTACTTTCTTCAAGCAAATACCAAGCTCCACAATGATTATCACCTTCTCACGAAAATTCAAGTTCACCTCCGTAACACCGTCCGCCAAATAAGAATGATAAAGGAACCGAATTTGTTAACCAAACCCTTTGTGCATTTTATGAGAAAGTGGGAATTCAAAGATCGACATCTATTGCACGTACACCGTAACAAAACGGAGTTGTTGAAAGACGAAACCAACGTTAGTGGAAGCTGCAAGAACAATGTTAATTAATGCCGAAATTCCAGACATTTATGGGCGTAAGTCGATTCATCGCATGCTATACTCAAACCGCTCAATGATTACTAAACGCCACAACAAAACACCGCTTGAGCTTCTCCACAACCATAAACCGAATCTCAAACACTTTCATGTATTTGATCCCTTTGCTATCCGAATAATGATCGTGATGATTTTGAAAGCTCAAAGCCAAAGTCGACATTGAGTCTTCATTGGATATTGTGAGAATTCTAAAGGTTACCGGATCGGAATCGCCGAACAAAGGAGGTTATGGAAACGATTCATGCTCACTTTGATGAACTCACGGAAATGGATTCTGAGTATAACAGCTTGGAACCCGGTCACAACCGCTTAAACTTCCCCCAAACCCCATCATCAGCTGAAACAAGCCCCCAGCTCACTCATCAACAAATGGAACGACTATTTGATCCTCTATTTAGTGACGATGTTGATGAACGTGCTCTAGGTGTATCCGCTGTTTCCGCTGCTCAACTTGATATTACTCTTATACCTGATACACCTGCTACAACAACTAATGTCAAAGCACCACCGCTGACTCTACTACAACAGCTTGAACAAACCGCTTCCAACAATGATGAACCGCCGATGATGTTCAATGAAGTACCCCACCGCAGATTTTGATCCAAATGCCTTCTTTAACCCGTTTGCTAATGAGATCGCGCACCGATGTCGCAGAATCTTCAACAAGCCATTTGAATCCTCAAAATCGCACAATGTATACCAACATCAACCCTCCACACATAGATGGACAAAAGACCATCCTCTAGAAAATATTATTGGCAACCCGAATCAATCAACCGTTATGAGAGAACGTTTTCACTCGGATGATGAACATTGCATTTATGCACTCACCGTCCGCTAACTGAACCTAAAACATCAAAGACGAATGACAAAAGACAACCGGATCGAATCCATTCAAGAAGAACTTAACCAATTCAAACGCCTTGAAGTATGGCAATCGTTGAAAGACCAACAGGGTCTACGCTATTGGTCTCAAATGGATTTGGAAAACAAATTGATGTCAAGGGAATGTTATCCGAAATAAGGCACGACTGGTAGCTAAGGGTTATCGTCAGAAGAGGGTATTGACTTTGAAGAATCTTTTGCTTCGTTGCTCGCCTTGAGGTCGTTTCGATATTTCTTGCGTCGCAACTCATATGAATATGACGGTTCATCGATGGATGTCAAAACTGCTTCGAATGGACAACTTAAAGAAACGGTTTATGTCACCAACCGATGGATTCGTTGATCCCGAGTTCCCGAACCATGTCTACAAACCGAACAAAGCTCAGATGTTCTCAAACAAGCTCCTGCATGGTACGATAAGCTATCATCTTTCCTCATTGTCAATAATTTCACCAAAGTTTCGGTCGACCCTACTCTTTTATACAATATCACGGACACATATCTTAGTTGTTCAAATTTACGCTGATGACATCATTTTGGGTCTACACATAAAAAGTACTCAATCGCTTTTGCAAAACTAATGAAGAAAATTTTTAAATGTCCATGGTGGTGAACTTATGTTCTTTCTAGGACCGCAAGTTCATCAATAACCCCGTGGTATTTTCTTGAGTCACCCAAATATGCCCTTGAACTGTTAAACAAATTTGAATGAAAACCTGTGACACTTATGCCACACCAATGGCTCATACCAAGAAGCTAGATGTCGATTTACATGGGAAATTAGTAGACCCTACCAAATACCAAGTATTATTGGTCTCTAATGTATCTAACAAAGCCAGCGACTGATATTGTCTTTGCTGCTTATCTATGCTCCCGCTATCGTCGCGACCAACCGAAACCCACCTCTCGAGGCTAAAAGAACCTCCGATACATAAAGGAACCATTAATTTGGGGATCTAGTATGCGAAGGATTCGGTTTTGAACTAATCGCCAGACGCCGACCACGCAGGATGCTTAGATTCCTGAAAAATACTTGAGCACTACAATTTCTTGGTGATAAACCGGTGTCCCGCAATCGAAGAAGCTGGATTGTACATCGCCCTCAACCAAGGCAGTAATATATAGCCATGTCGGCGTGTTGTGCTCAAGTCATTTGGATGAGAACACAACTCAAAGACTATGGTTACGATTTGATGTAATCCCAATGTATCCGCGACAACGGAAAAGATTGCGATCTCGCAACTCGCTCAAGACTCAAATCAAAGCACATCGATCTTCGATATCATTTCATCAAGGATCATGTGGAATAGGTGTTGTTGAATTATATTTTGTGGGTACAGAATACCAATTGGCAGATCTTCTCACCAAAGCCTTGCCTCCCGCTAGGTTTAATGAGTTGGTCCACCGAATTGGTATGAGGTGTTTCACTCAAGAGGAATTGGACGACCTCCTAAAACAATCTTAAAAACCTGTCAAACACCAAAATCTCTTTTGTAAATAAATTTTTCAAAAACAAAATAAAAAAATATAAAACCTGACAAAACAACAAAAATATTCTTCTATCTATTTTTTCTTTCAACATGGCAAGTACATTTCAACCGTCAACACTCTAATCTTTCAAAATTCAGTATTTTTCCGACCAAGTATTGAGGGGGAGAAAATAAATACTTAACTGTTTCAAAAACATTCGTGTACTTGCATGTTACTCTATTCTGGTTGTTTCTTGTATCAATGGTGGTAAACTTTTCTGGTTAAACTGACACTCCTCGGTCTAAAATTATAACCTTTCATTATTTTCTTAAGTCAAGGGGGATTGTCGTCATGTTTCTTTCTTAAAATCTTTGTTTGGTAACCAAAATGGAAGTTATATGGCTTTGGATGAAAATGGAATAGGTGGAGGGACCAAAACTGCCAAAAGCTCAAACTCTTTTTTAATAAAACTCCCTCACCTAACTTATCTTTCACATTTATTACTCTTAACCAACTTCATCCTACGCATATAATTCGTTCAAGAAATCTGTGTTTTGGATCATCATTTTGTAAGTTGTTTCATAATCTTAACGTGTTTTTAAACATTGGTTTTGATTTTTACATGAATCCAACAGTCAAAACGTTGTATAATCTTGTTTTTGTGTTCTACGCGTATGCGTATGAACACATGATCAAGATTGTGTGTTTATGGTTAAAAGGACAACGTTTCTAATACATAAATGATACCATTTTAATCATCAAAACTCACCCAGAAACACAAATTGATTGGTTTTCAAAATTAGGGTTTATGCGTGGTTTTGGGTATTTTCAAATGTGATTGTTTTTGGTCAAAAATATTTTTGTGTAATGTTAATATCATATTGAATTGATGATATCCTGGCCCTATAACAACCCAGAAACACTAATTATGTTAGAATTGGAATTTAGGGTTTAATGTTCTTAGGTTTGGGTATTTTTGATTCACTGACTTTTGGATGTTAAAACTTGGTTATTAGACTCTCACAACACCTAAGACCTACCAGAAAATGTTTGGTGCATATCCTATTGCTAGATTTCATACGCGTAAATTTTGAACTTTAGGGTTTTTGGCTACGCGTAAGGTTTTCTACGCCTAACTGTTTAAATGAGTTTCATGCCATGATCTGTTTTTTTAAATGACTATACATGTTAAGATTGATGATTTGATGATTTTATTTCAGGCTTGCTACGCATAAAACTCAGAATCAAGGTCCTTGTTACTCTACACATAAGGATCACCTTACGCGTGGAAATTTATGCGTAAGAGAAATCTTACGCGTAACTATTACGCGTAAGGTTCTACAAAGGGACTACGCAGATCCCGTGAAGGATATGCGTGCGACAAAGGACTCTCACGCATAAGGTCTACTTACGAGTAAGCCTCATGCTGTAAGGTCTTATATACGCCACGCCGTAAGATCTACGCTAAGGTCCCCTTTTTCCTACGCTGTAACATTTCTTATGTGTAAGTAAGGATCCCACGCATAAGCTTGCACCCACGCATATACCACTCCCGCTTACGCCAGAACTTTATCATTTCTACGCCTAAGCTCGGATTGACCTTAATTTTGAATTGTTACGTGTACAAACTTGTAAATAACTAAATCATAACGTCACGAATCCAATAATGTCACTAATAAACTTAAACGTTTGATATGTTGTGAACTATAAGTGATAACATAAACTTTAAAACTTAAAGTTAACTAACTCATGAAACTCTTCACGACGTCATTGGACTATTAGACATACAAGTGACTTTGGACTCGTAACAACCATTGACATTACACGTTCAATAATTAGACATTAAAACCTTCGTTGACTAACATTATGTCTTTCGATATGTTGGTTCTTTTGGCTAATGTTATTTCGCATCACGACATGGTCGCTTCAAATGAATGTGGATGCACCGTGTTCTCACAAGTGCCGACATCTTCCTAATGGTTATCCAAGAAAGATTGTAAAGAACAATCTCGAGTGGACTTTGATACCCTCACATGCTCGTAATCTTCTTGCTTGATTGTCGTGGATATTTTAAAGAATCATCCCTACCGTAACATGCTCTCACACTCGCTACAATACCGAGATCTACATACAACAATTCCGAATTCAATGCAAAGGATCAAGGGTCAAAGTCGTGACAAGGACGCCAATCACAAACAAGTCACCATCACACAAGGCATTTACGGGTCGTTCTTCTCATTCCCGAATCGAGCCAACCGAATTCTTTGCCACACCCATCGAGGAGATAGTTCTTCAATTCACGATTGATATTGGCTATGATGAAGCTTCAGAATTGCTACTAAGCACTCTCATGTGGAGCTTAAGAACATTCCTCAACCGTGGAGAACCTCTACATCATCATCACTAAATCGCCTCGTCGTGATAAAGGATATGAGCATCCCAAGCTCATGGAACTACAAATTTTCCGGTCATTAATTAACAAGAAGGACATTGAAATTGAAGCAATCGTATGGGAAGACATGATGTTATTTCACAAGAAACTTGGCTCAAAGATTCCTATGTCGATACACAAAATTGTTGATCCAGAGAGCACTTGGTCTTCATCCCGATATTCCACAGAGGCTCAATGACCCGCATAATCACGATATGTTGATCGAACCTACCCTATCACCGTAATCAAGGAATTGTCAACAAAGAAACAGGTCAGGTCGCCTGATCACCTTCCGACAAATGAAATCAAAAGCTTGAAACATACAAAAGGTATCGAGTAGCGTAAGAGAAGGCAAAGTTGGTCATCTTGATGAGAAGTCTTCGAACACCTATAAGGAGAACCGTAAGAGGCAAAGTCAAGAAGTGTCGCAAGTAAAAAAGTCAAAGGAAGTTTCCCAAAAGGAATCCTCCAAGAAAACGAACTGTTCCTGCTAAAGAAGTTGTTCCTATTCCCATTCCCAAATCTGAACCGCAAAGAGAGTCAGGACGAAAGCTCAAGATACACATTAGACGAAGAAGTCTTTCACTCAAACCGCAACCGCCACTAATCCTTCAAGAGCTAAACCTCCCACCCTCCAAATTGACCTAGGAAAAGGAAGACTCCAGATTTGTACCTTATGAAGAAAGCTCAAGCTCGATGAAGAGCAACCGATAAATCATACATGAAGAAGTTCAAATTCATTCGACTCCAACACATGGCAAAAGAATTTGCAAAAGATCAAATGGGTGGCCCGGAGGGTCAAGTGGTGCAGCTCAACCTTCACCAGGTCCTGATACGGTTAATCAACCCGATAAGGGATCTAGTGCCACCACTTTGGTTCAACAACAAACACGTGTGGAGGACACTCTTGTGTATGACTTTGAAGAACCAGAAAAGGAAAAGACTGAAAAGACTTCTGGTGATGAAACAAAGACAGATGAACAAGCTAAGTCTGATAATGAAGAAGATATTGAGTATGATAAGTTTCTTCTAGATAGCCCTGCACGGTCAAAGGAAGAAACTTCTGAGCCACCAAAGGACCCGGAGTCTCCTCATATCTCATCATCATCAGATTCATCTTCTCATTCTTCACCACCACCATCAACGAAATCAACCAAATCATCATCCAAATCAGTGAAGAAGCCAACTCCATCTTGGATGTCTCAAGCTAAGAACCGAATCACCAAAGCTGTCAAAAGAGTCAGAAAGAAAGACATGCTCTATAGAAAGCTGAATTTCATTGCTGATCAGATAACGTATCTTCACGATGAGATGGACAAGATGAAAGTCGAAAGGGAGTATGTACAAAAGCTTATGCAGGATGATCTTCAAAGGAGCATGGACGAGATGATAAAAGGATACTCTCACAAGTTCTTAATAGAGGTCATTCCGAAACTGACAAAGGAGATGTATACCAGACAACTTTATCCGAATCTCTTACATTTAGCCAAGCAAGCCATGAAATCAACTCCGATGAATTTGAGCATCAATCCAGTTGAAACTACAATCTTCTCAGATGATGAACTAGTAAAACGGCTGGTAGCGCAAATGTCAAAACACTCTGCAACGTTTGCCTCCTATGAAGCTAAACTGTTTGAAGCATTGCTAGAATACCAACTCAAGTCATCATTCAGAGAAGAGGCTATAAGGCCTAAGCGTTCAAGAGATGATGAAGACAAAGATCAAGATAAGGATAAGGAGCCTAAACGCACAAAGAAGTCTGGTGAATCATCTTCGATTCAGTACTCAATGCCGCCTCTACCACAAAGGACTCCAGCTCAACAAAGATCACCTCCTCCTTCTTCTGCAGAAAAACCTCAGGATTCTTCTGACCCACCACCCTAGACTCAGAAAACCGGCGATCACTTTGAGTATACGGGTTGTGACGATGAAGAATACCATGAGCCCCAACAACAACCCGCCTCTCCCGACAAAGTTAAGAAACCGAACCTCATCTAGGCCTAAGAAACATAGGAAGAAGGCGCCCAAGGTCGACGTTCTATCCTCGCTAGATGAAGATACAACAGGGAATTTGAATGGTTTTCATAATTGTCAATTCCACTCCCACCTCAAGAAGGTCAAGATCCGTAGACGGTAATACTTTGGAGCATGCTAAAATTCGCAAGAAAAGTTCAAAGTAAAGAAGATGACGAAATCTAAGTTGCGCGAATCAAGAATGAAGCTTTTCATTTGTGGAAAGATAGCTCGAAAGTGCCATCGAGGTCTAATATCACCTTGATAACATTGCTCGAGCTATGTCTAATAACATGGATTGGCTTAACCTGTAGCAAACATCGACTTTACGGGCAGACAACCCTCCTTATTACACCAACCGGTCTAGACCACTACCAACGATCGCCAACCAGATCACCCTAGGATCCCATTCAGATACTTCTTCAACAAAGACTTGGAATTTCTTCTTCACGGTGGCGATGGTTCAAGGAAATATGCTACATCATTGACACTTCCATTCCCAAAGAATTAATACTCAAACCGCATAGCTATCGAGGAAAGAGCTAATCACTTGCTCTCCAACAAAGTGGAAGCATACGACCGAGATGCAATGTACGGATTCATCATTGGCCGAAATGTCAAGAATCTACTACGTGTCGCCAGTCCGAAGTCTCAACATGCGTTGTTCAAGATTAAAAACATTGTTGCCATCAAACACGTTGATCTTTCGTTCAAATGGGACTACACTTATCTCAAAAATATTGTGGTCAAAAGATAAGACGAAGGGTTATGCATTCTCAAGTCGACTTTGAAAATTTGTCTATCAACGACATCAAGACATGTACCTTGCTAATGTACAAAGGTCGATGAGACAATTCTCCACCGACGCACAACGTGAATTCATCAAGTCGCTGCTCATCTTCATCGACGATAGTTATCAAAGAACGGTAGAAGATCTCCAAATGGCGCTGAATCTTATCGCACCTGTCAACTTTACCCACCGCAGCTTGATTTTCCCGACATCAACCAACTCTCACAACTTACACTCATCAAGAAACCATTCGCCATTTATCGCAGTGAACTTCAAAGAAATTGCTTGATGGTGCGCAGATCTTCACAAGTTTGAGATCACACTTTGAAGATGGTTAGGACGGATTGGCTTACCGTTGAAGGATATACAACAAAAGATCGGGTCTCCTAAGCGATGGAATTCTCGTGATCAAGGGATGTGAAAAGGATCATCATGATGATTGATGAACGATTGTATAGAAGGGATCGTTTAGAAGATTGGAAAGCTATGTTGGTGGTCGACCCAGGAGAAACATCATCGGCTTTCAACGCCTGATTCATACTCCTGGCGACATCTCTGGACTACCTGGTACCCCTTGAACTGCTTCTTTCATTATAAATTTGGATGTATGATTTATTATGTCTATGGCTTGTGCACATATTACAGTGTACAACCCGTAATTGTCAAGAAAGGACCCTGTGGTACGCCTCAGTGCCACAATCCTTATAAAAAGTGCGAAAGCTTCTTACTTTTGAGTAAAACCTATCAAACCTTTCACTTTTGAAGGTTTTGCTCAAAAGAACAAGTACTTTCCCTTATGATTTTTTTCAAAACCTCAACCGTTTATATCACTTGTGGAGGGGGAGTACTTGAGTTAAAACTTTGTTCACAAATTGTTCACAGTGGTCATTCTTCCCGCAACACTCGAAATGGTCATTTTATTCTCAACTTTTCAAAAATAACATTTTATATGCCATTTTTGAGGGGGAGAAAATACGTGATAAGAAATATGTTATGTTTTTGCTATATGAACTCTCGTGTAAAAAGACTTTAACCCAAGAATTGACGAGCTCTTAACTGTTAGTAACTCGAAAAGACTTGTCCGGGACGGGTAATGATTTCAAGCTAGTTCGCTAGTGATGTAAACGTGTCTCGCAAAGGACTTGTCCGAGTAGAATGTACCATTCGAGAAACTCTTGGTAGACATGAACCTTGACGGGTTTGACAACCTTTTGGGGTTGTCCACACCTTCAAGATAGTTATTAGAGTTAGTTGTCACCTAAAAGCTGATAATGCATCTCTTTAACTATGCCACGTAACCGTGTCTCGCGGGGGAATGTTTATCTTGAGTTGATCAATACAAAATGTGCGCGCTCTTTCCTCACTGTGCATTTAACCATTAAAACTCTTAAGCACATGTGGAGGGGGAGTATTTATGCAAAATCTCATCTCAAGAGTGGTTCAAAAATGTTTTCATTCATAAACACTGAGCGAGATTTTTCAAGTAAATGGTTTTATGGCAACATAGGTTAGTCATGGAGTTATAAGGTGACTAAGGTTAGGAATAACCGTCCTATGATCCACCAGAGCTGGAGGGATCTACCCAAGGACACTACCAATAGTTAGAATTTAGAAGTCCTTAGGTATGATTATAAAAAGGAGAATTGAGAATCAAAGAAAGAATGAGTTGAAGAATTAAAAGAAATGCAAAGAAAAGGGTGAAAGAAATAGCCCTCCGTGATTATTCAACTTAGGCGCATAATCGTTCAATTATATGCTACTGGTTGTCACTAGATGACACCAAGATTGAAAATTAAAAGTCGTCATGGACCCAAAGGACGCATGCACTAAACCTTCTTAACCACTCAAGATTCTCTCAACGAAGCTTGTTTCATTCTCACGTGGAACCCTACGTAAACTACCGCTTTCTCAGAGATTGCTAGTATTGAAGAAGGAGACCTCTCCCTAGTCTCCGCCGTAAAAATCAAAACGCATTATTGAGTCTAGAGCCACGAGATTCATCAAAAGATCTCTTAGGTACACTTGACATTTCATCACTTTACATTCAACAATAATAATTTCAATGGTACATTATCGAGTCCTTCACGATCTTAGTAATCTGTCGAGAACATTTATGAGAGGTTCACATTTATGATCCTCGATTGAATGGAAACTCCCGCTGGTCAACATCAAACACCTCGACAAAGCGTCGCCGGCAACTCCCGTGGATTGCGCTTAGTGGTCTCAAACGGTCTACAATCGGAGGTGATGCTTCGTACCTCAATGACTCATCCGAATCGTAGGTGTACTTCGACATCGTGTTATCTCATTTATGGGACTCGATTCGTAAACGGCCTTTGTAAGAATTAGAGTCGTGTTTTCACACTATGTCATTAACACTCTCAAGTTCAAACTTGTAAGTGCTTTAACCGCTTATTACTAACCGCTTTTATGTTTTCTTCTTATGGAAGCTCTAGAGCGGAATGATCGTGCAGATTCTTCTCATGCTCACACCAACATCATCACTAATGGAAGTTCTATCCAAAAGCAACACAACAATGTAATGACTCTTCAAAACCAAAGAATCTACAAAGTTACGTATATAAAGAACTTCATCAAGATTAATTTCCAACGCCAAAAGAGCGTGTGAGCATGTTGAAGAATGATGTAGACACCGAGCAAACAAGGCACTGAGGCGTAATTGATGCGTATAACAACAACATACTATCACTTTCATCACAAAGAACAAAGATCAAAGAACAAAGTTAAAGATGACGCAAAGCATAACTGCTCAAAGAAAACTATCTCTACACCGGGAGATTGTTCGAATCAAGGTAATTCTTCTCACAAGAAAGAAGAATGTCGAAGACGCCAAAGCTACTATTACAACAACGCTTTCACTGCTTTTCATCACCAACACTTGAGGGGAGATTGTTGGAATCACTCCTAAACCTTAATTCAAGTGTTAGTTACTCATATGTAATAAGTAGCTTATTATGGCCTTTATGTTTGTTTAAGGTCAAGCTTATGTAGAAGGCCCATAAGCTTAGGCCCATGTCCAATAAGGTAAAGGGAAGGAGTGGGAGTGTTGCCCTAGCTCCTTGCCTATAAATACCTCATGTAAGCCCTCACTTGAGGGTTGGTTGTTCATTTTATTCACTTTCTTTACACTCTACGCCTAACCGTATAATTATGTTCGTGTGTGTGTGTGTTTAACGTGTTCAACCGCCTCTATCTCTTTCTATTAAGCTTGTGTTGTAAATCTAGTGACCTAACACTACGTATCTTAGTTTTAATCTCCATTTAATGTGTTTTTCATAGAAGTTAATTTGTAATAATATAAGCTATAATGTGTCACATGTCTTATTAGACTGGCTTTTGCTTATCATCAGGTAACAAGGTTTATTGAATTTTGGTTCAAGATGGAAAATATTGTTGATATTAGTAATACCGTTCAGTCGCTGATTATCGAGTAAGCTTATACAATTCTTTTTGTGTGCATGTGCTCATTATCAATGTTTTAAAACCCGGGTTGACCCGGCCGGTTCAACCGGTTGAACCGGGAACCTGTTTGGAGACCGGGCCGGATTGGATCGGGTTTTTGCATGGTTGAGAACCGGATTGAACCGCCGGTTTTTGTTAACCCGGTTTGATAAACCCGGCCGAGTCATGACTTTTTATCAAAAAAATTAACAAAATGATTTTTTTTCCCATTAACTTTTCTAAGTTTATTTGAAATGTTAAAATGATGATAACTAATGTTTGTTAAAATTCTGTAAAATAGTAAATTATAGTTATATATGATCTTAGAATCACCAATTAATATAGTTTTACTATAAACCATTTTATAATTTAGAATCATCTTGAAAATTTTGGCTACATTTTTATAGATGTAGACTTAAAAAGCAAAACTTAATGGTATAGTCTCAATCTTTTTCATGGGTTTAATCGAATGTATAAATAAAAACGGATAAATAATTAGATTATGCAATACTACTTATTAAATATAGGAAAAAGCATATATATGTATAGAACCGGTTCAACCGGTTGAACCGGTGACCCGGTGAACCTGCGACTTAACCGGGTAAAAAAAAACCTATTTTTAAAACATTGCTCATTATATTAGAAATTCTTAATTTTGTGTTCACATGGTCTTTAAGTCCACGGGACATTAAAGAAACAACAAAATTGCCTTTGAGATGAAGGATGGAAAAACACATTTCCAAAGGTTTTTTATATGTTTAGAAGCTTGCTCTAAAGGTTTTCTTGCTGGTTGTCGGCCCTATATTAGTCTCGATGCATGCCATTTAAAAGGGAAGTTTAACGGTTTACTAGCCGCCGCCTTGAGTATTGATGGTAATAACAAAGATATTTCAGTATATGTTGTGCTTGAATCGTAAAATACAAGATCGTGGGAATGTTCTCTTGTCATTAAAAAAGAAATAGGATGCCAAATGGTTTCATATCGAAAGCAGCCATTTTATTGTTGATCGATACTATACAATAGCGGGTTTAATAACCTTTACAAAATATTCAAAAGAAAACATAAATTAACTAAAACTTCAAAATAAATCTAAGATCTCTATGGTAAAGTCTTTCAAAAGGAAAACATAAATAACTAAAACTTCAAAATACTCTCTAAACCTCTCATCTCTCAAACCCGCATCACTATCCCATAAGCTCATCTTGAATGCTTAATACCGCCGCATGAAAAGAAAAGTGCTACCGAGCTTACAAAGCCCAAAGAACGGATATAACGAAACAAAAGCTAAAACAAAACTTAATATACTTAATAACGAAAATAAAATGAAATAATGACGAAGGATCTTTTAGGATTCATGGAAGCACAAATATACGTAAATCCAAAACAACCACATAACAGTTTAAACTTCACATAGCACATTATCGACACAAACACAAACATATCGAGCAACCAAACACATAGCATATCAAAATAACAGACACGATAAGCCAAACGGAAAGTCACAAAACTAACGGAAACAGTTCTAGAAAATAAACATGGCATTCATACAAATCAATAAATCAACATTTAATACACTTAATTCCATAATATAGCAATGAAACAAGAGACAGTCATGGCGTATATAATAGCTAAACCAGTTCTCGATCCAATCCTAACCTTAGCGAGTTTAATATGGCGGTCACATATGCGCATGATAATTAACCTTCAAACACTCAATTATACACTAGCACATTCATCTCACGGATCAACGTATTCATGTAACAATAACAAATCATAATATCAAATATACGAATCGTAACAATCTTATCCTATCATGGCAATTAATAATCACTTAAACAAATACGCTATAGCACATTCACTAACATATCACATTATAAATATCTTTCTTCTTCAAAAGGTAACATCGAAAATATATGGAGTAGCTAGCTCCTGAATTTTGTGAAGACGCGTATTACACACCGACATCATTCACCGGATAACATATCGGATAATGATCGATCTAGGATGCATCCATACGCCCTTCCTACATATTCAAAAATATGCTTCACCATCCGAGACGTGGCGAACATCACTCTCGCCTAGAGTCATATCGAGGTGCATCATCGATACGGACATGGAACCCCATGACTAGTTAAATATTTGGTTATTATCAACCAACTTAAGTCAAACAGATTTCGATATAGCATGGATCATATTCAACACAAGGTCACGTAATCATATCGATAGTTCATATCCTAAGGTTCATATTCGATAGTCGAAATCGAGGTTCATATCATAGTGGCATATTATATATTCATAAATGTAAGTTCATAACCGAGATTCATAATCATAAGTTCATAACCCAATGTAGCGAGATTCAACAAATGTATATATCAAGGTCTTCCTAACATAAGTTCACATCGATATTGCATAGTTCACTAGAACATAGTTCGGATAAGTAATGATCAAACATTCGTAAAAGGTTCATAGCAATGGCATCGAAATCCTAATAAACATAAGAGACATGATGAAGAAGGAAAACATGAGAGACCTTTATCGAAAAGGTCGAACTCATGTACGATAACATAAGTGTCTTAAAGTAAGATGTAATATCCGTACCTTAAAGCAAATGAGAAGAAAACAACAAATGAACGAATACGAAGATGTAACGTCGCGTCTCCTCCAACGAATCTACACGGATTATGATTTATTTAATACTTATTAGTATAACGGATTAATCTCATTAATACTTTTAAAGTTGTCAGATTATTCTCATTTTTAGTGACAGACGGAATTCCAACGTTTTAGGGTTTCAATTATTAATTAGCCAAACGTATGGGTTTAATATGATAATCATCTTATTTAAGAGCTTATATGATCATTATTCATAGCAAAGGGTTTACAAATGTCAAAGACGGATTTTAAGACTCTCTTTCAAAGTAGTTTACATAATCTTCAACTTACATGAAATAACAAAATTACATACCTAGCTTTTAACCCTAATCTCTTCCTATTTAAGTTCTAGGGTTTCCATACTTTTAACATCATTTATTACGCATTCAATTAACATGTTACTTCCTTTAATGATTTCCACATTGACCTAGAACGCATTTAAAACTCAAACGGAAATTAATTCAACTCACGCATGTCCTTACGAAATTCATTTACACATGTTGACCCATAGTTACCCAAAATTACATGTTGCACCTTTAACATCTTTAATTATACGATCTAACCTTCTATTTTCATATTTTACACTTTTAGCCCAAAGGTTTTAGAATTTACAAAACATACCCTTTTAGTTAAATAAAATTGAATAGCCCTCTAAATATCCAAAATCACACGCTTAACCCCACACTTATTTTATACGCTTAGTACATGTCTTTTACTATTTTTCAAAAATAACCTTTAAGTTTCAATATTTACAAAATCAACCCAAACCTTTTTATTTAGAACCGATTAGGGCATAATTCAAAAGCAAGCCCTAAACCTAAGTTACACCAATCATTAGCTCCTCATTAATACTTCATTAATTACCTTCAATGATTACAAGGAAACCCTAGTTCATGAAAACCCTAATCGCCTTTTTAAAACCTTTCCTTTTATGCTTAATCGAACCCTAAAACTAAAAACAATTCATACAAGCTTCAATTCACAAACATGTATTTTATTCAGGTCTTATAACATGTATTAACTTCTGGAAAAATCAATTCATGATCTCTAAAAATATTATAAGCTCATTCGTTAATTATATACGCTTTTAGGGTTTTAGGTTTCAAATAATTTCATACGACTTATAAATCATGCATGGCTAATTTTTATGTGTTATATACGAATTGTAGGACTGAATTCAACATTAGGAACATACCCTTGATGAGCTTGGATCGTTAGAAACAAAGAAGCCAAAACTATCACTCATGAAACCCTAATTCACTCAAAACTCACCACGATCACCACAAAGCAGTTCGGAACTCAAACACTATTTTTCCCACCTTCTATACCTTGAATCTCGTCCAAGAAAAATGGTCTCAAGCTCTGGAAACTAGAAGTCGAATTATGAAGGGTTTTGAAGTCGGTTTTAGGGTTATCGGCAATAAGGGATTTTATGGGAACCGAATTTTATATATATACTTGATTTATTATTTTATTATGGGCTTTATAATGCATTGGACTTAAATTAAATGGTCTCTTACTAATATAAATTTATATTGGGCTTTTACTAATTAATTTCTTTTATAAACTATTTTAAATATTTTCATTAATATGTAAAATACAAAACTAATTTTATAAAATCATAAACTATAAAATTACCTTTACAAAGTGTTTAATATTTATTTAGATCATGTGGGATATTTCTTAAAATTCTCTCAATTTACATAGCTTACTTGGTATTCTTTTGAATTAATTATTCATACTTTTGATTGTAGGGGTATTTTGGTCTTTTGTGAACTTTAGAAATTCCGGCATTACAATTCTTCCTCTAAAAGAAAATTTCGTCCTCGAAATTGGACAAGGCGTAATGTAATGTAAAAAGCGAATCGGATTTCGAATTTCTAGAATATAACGAACGTTAATCTTATCTCGAAACAAATGAATTTCTTATCGTAATATTTGAACTCAAACTTATTCGTAAATCATATCAATAGTCGAATACTTATATTAGATAATTATATACTTATCAGAATAATGGTGGAGAACAGATGAGACACAGAAAATCATACGACAGATTCTAACTTATTCAGATATCTAAATGATGAGGACATCATATGTATAGACAGAAATAAATCCTATCGGCCTCAATAGTCGCAGAAATATGGGGAGACATATAAGGTTAAGGTGATCATAACAATCTATAGGTTCGCACAGATCATAACAACTTCAAATTCCAAATGTACAAAACTTATACGAAACAGATATCGACGAAAACCTCACAATTAGGTACGGAATTCAAACGAACGTAAGAAGCACCAAATAACAGATACAAGTCAAAGTCCTATCATACATCAATCACAGGCATTTTCCAGACGTCGTATACCTTCAATAAGTTCAGATTATGTGATCTCGGTATTATTACGTTGATCAGGCGTCATAATACTTGCATCACATAACAAGTTCTTATTGTCATTATATTCGGTCTCGGGTCATGACAAAACACATAACTAATATCATAACAAAACATACCATATACGAGATAACACACGATATCAAGTAACATACTATAACAAATCGATACACATAAGTATACCATCATGATGGCCATACTTCATTCAAGCGGTAATTAAACAACATCATTAAGAAGAAACATAGCGAGAAAAACTTATGAGGACTAACGAAACTTAACGAATCTAATAGAAAGAAACAACAGACAGAAATATACTTTCAAATTTTGTTTTATTTCCATTAATCAAACAAAATTGCAGAATCGTCTTAAGATGATCTTCCAAAACAAAACTTAAAATCCAGATTCAAACGTCAAATGAAAACAAAAGAACCTAACTCAAAATCAAATGTCGAAAATTCTCATAAGGAGAGTAACAAATCGAAACGAAACTCCTATTCTCGTGTCGGATTGAACCTACTAGTGGTCGTAGACTCGATTCCGATTCCACCTCGTACTCTTCCTTGGGTTCCTCTTCTTCCTCCTCCTCCTCGCTTATCCATCCGCTCTTGTTTCCTTCAGTCGTGGTAGGAAGCGACTAGCAAAGCCACCTTTACGCTTCCTCTCTTCCTCCTCCCAAGACACGATCCACAAAGGCATACATCGCGACTCCCGCTCTTCCTACTCCTTCATCCTCAACGAACTTGGGACACCTACCAGATATCTAGTAGTGAAACCTTCGTTGTCAACAACCTTGGTTTCATATTCTTCCACCACCTCTCCGCCAATGGTCCTCAAAGTCGCCTTCTCCTCGATGGTGCATGGCCACATATAGGCGGAACTCTTATCCTCTTATTAGTCCGCTTCACTTTGCCATACCTCGTGCAACCCTTAGCAATGATAACGCCCACTTCATCTTCTCCTTCTGTTGCCTAGCCGGTCCTCGATTACCCTTATCGATGAACTAGCGACGGGAATAACCATCTAAAAGAAATTCCAACTATCAAGAAAACTTACATACGATAGGGTACGCAAAGAAGTACGCAGAAAGGAAAATCCTAAATCTACCCACTTCTCACAGGTCATAGCCTAAGCTCTAAGGGTCCTAAAACCTAGAGCTCTGATACCATAAATTGTAACACCCCGACCCGACAAGGGTAAAGATATCACAATACGGTTTCATATCAGAACTTTAACTAATATACAATAGCGGAAGCCTTTACAAAATATTCAAAAGGAAAACATAAATAACTAAAACTTCAAAATAAATCTAAGATCTCTATGGTAAAGTCTTGCTCTCACTCTACTCTCAAACCCGCATCGCCTATCCCATAAGCTCATCTTGAATGCTTAATACCGCCGCATGAAAAGAAAAGTGCGGTGAGCTTACAAAGCCCAAAGAACGGATATAACGAAACAAAAGCTAAAACAAAACTTAAATATACGAATAACGAAAATAAAATGAAATAATGACGAAGGATCTTTTAGGATTCTCATGGAAGCACAAATATACGAAATCCAAAACAACCACATAACAGTTTAAACTTCACATAGCACATTAATCGACACAAACACAAACATATCGAACAACCAAACACATAGCATATCAAAATAACAGACACGATAAGCCAAACGGAAAGTCACAAAACTAACGGAAACAGTTCTAGAAAATAAACATGGCATTCATACAAATCAATAAATCAACATTTAATACACTTAATTCCATAATATAGCAATGAAACAACAGACGGTCATGGCGTATATAATAGCTAAACCAGTTCTCGATCCAATCCTAACCTTAGCGAGTTTAATATGGCGGTCACATATGCGATGTATAATTAACCTTCAAAACACTCAATTATACACTAGCACATTCATCTCACGATCAACGTATTCACGTAACAATAACAAATCATAATATCAAATATACGAATCGGTAACAATCTTATCCTATCATGGCAATTAATAATCACTTAAACAAATACGTCATAGCACATTCACTAACATATCACATTATAAATATCTTTCTTCTTCAAAAGGTAACATCGAAAAATATATGGAGTAGCTAGCTCCCGAATTTTGTGAAGACGCGTATTGCACGACATCACATCATTCACCGATAACATATCGGATAACGATCGATCTAGGATGCATCCATACGCCTTCCTACATATTCACAAATATGCTTCACCATCCGAGACGTGGCGAACATCACTCTCGCCTAGAGTCATATCGAGGTGCATCATCGATACGGACATGGAACCCCATGACTAGTTAAATATTTGGTTATTATCAACCAACTTAAGTCAAACAGATTTCGGATATAGCATGATCATATTCAACACAAGGTCACGTAATCATATCGATAGTTCATATCCTAAGGTTCATATTCAGATAGTCAGAAATCAGAGGTTCATATCGTAGTGGCATATTATATATTCATAAACAGAAGTTCATAACCATAAGTTCATAACCCAAATGTAGCAGGATTCAACAAATGTATATATCAAGGTCTTCCTATCATAAGTTCACATCAGATATTGCATAGTTCACTAGAACATAGTTCAGATAAGTAACAGATCAAACATTCAGAAAAGGTTCATAGCAATGGCATCGGAAATCCTAATAAACATAAGAGACATGATGAAGAAGGAAAACATGAGAGACCTTTATCGAAAAGGTCGAACTCATGTACGATAACATAAGTGTCTTAAAGTAAGATGAATATCCGTACCTTAAAGCAAATGAGAAGAAAAGCAACGAATGAACGAATACGAAGATGTAACGTCGCGTCTCCTCCAACGAATCTACACGGATTATGATTTATTTAATACTTATTAGTATAACGGATTAATCTCATTAATACTTTTAGAGTTGTCGATTATTCCCATTTTTAATGATGACGAATTCCAACGTTTTAGGGTTTCAATTATTAATTAGCCAAACGTATGGGTTTAATATGATAATCATCTTATTTAAGAGCTTATATGATCATTATTCATAGCAAAGGGTTTACAAATGTCAAAGACGGATTTTAAGACTCTCTTTCAAAGTAGTTTACATAATCTTCAACTTACATGAAATAACAAAATTACATACCTAGCTTTTAACCCTAATCTCTTCCTATTTAAGTTCTAGGGTTTCCATACTTTTAACATCATTTATTACGCATTCAATTAACATGTTACTTCCTTTAATGATTTCCACATTGACCTAGAACGTACGAAAACTCAAACGAAATTAACTCAACTCACGCGTGTCCTTACGAAATTCATTTACACATGTTGACCCATAGTTACCCAAAATTACATGTTGCACCTTTAACATCTTTAATTATACGATCTAACCTTCTATTTTCATATTTTACACTTTTAGCCCAAAGGTTTTAGAATTTACAAAACATACCCTTTTAGTTAAATAAAATTCGAATAGCCCTCTAAATATCCAAAATCACACGTTTAACCCCCACACTTATTTTATACGTTTAGTACATGCCTTTTACTGTTTTTTCAAAAATAACCTTTAAGTTTCAATATTTACAAAATCAACCCAAACCTTTTTATTTAGAACCGATTAGGGCATAATTCAAAAGCAAGCCCTAAACCTAAGTTACACCAATCATTAGCTCCTCATTAATACTTCATTAATTACCTTCAATGATTACAAGGAAACCCTAGTTCATGAAAAACCCTAATCGCCCCTTTTAAAAACCTTTCCTTTTTATGCGTTTAATCGAACCCTAAAACTAAAAACAATTCATACAAGCTTCGAATTCACAAACATGTATTTTATTCAGGTCTTATAACATGTATTAACTTCTGGAAAAATCAATTCATGATCTCTAAAAATATTATAAGCTCATTTGTTAATTATATACGCTTTTAGGGTTTTAGGTTTCAAATAATTTCATACGACTTATAAATCATGCATGGCTAATTTTTATGTGTTATATACGAATTGTAGGACTGAATTCAACATTAGGAACATACCCTTGATGAGCTTGGATCGTTAGAAACAAAGAAGCCAAAAACTATCACTCGCCGAAACCCTAATTCACTCAAAAACTCACCACGATCACCACAGCAGTTCTGGAACTCAAACACTATTTTTCCCACCTTCTATACCTTGAATCTCGTCCAAGAAAAATGGTCTCAAGCTCTGGAAACTAGAAGTCGAATTATGAAGGGTTTTGAAGTCGGTTTTAGGGTTATCGGCAATAAGGGATTTTATGGGAACCGAATTTTATATATATACTTGATTTATTATTTTTATTATGGGCTTTATAATGCATTGGACTTAAATTAAATGGTCTCTTACTAATATAAATTTATATTGGGCTTTTACTAATTAATTTCTTTTATAAACTATTTTAAATATTTTCGGCTAATATGTAAAATACAAAACTAATTTTTATAAAATCATAAACTATAAAAATTACCTTTACAAAGTGTTTAATATTTATTTAGATCATGTGGGATATTTCTTAAAATTCTCTGAATTTACATAGCTTACTTGGTATTCTTATGAATTAATTATTCATACTTTTGATTGTAGGGGTATTTTGGTCTTTTTGTGAACTTTAAAAATTCTTTACATAGAACCCGCTTATACGATTCTTTTAACAACTCTAATACTTTATCGATTGCTCTAATAATGCACGGTTCTTCCGCCAATCTAGAACTTTATTAACCCTAGTTGGTTTACAATTACAAACCTTGTACGTCAAGCATGAGTGATCATTCTTGTAAGTCATGGAAGGTAAACCTCTAACTAAATTTCTTTTGATCAATTTGTTGATATTCTTGAAATTTACATGGCCTAATCTTCTATGCCAATGATGTGCTTCTTCAAGTGTTGCCTTTGCTAGTAAACATGTTGCTCTTTCAGAAGAGTGAAGACTCTTCATATCCAAACTGTACACATCATTGGTTCTTGGTACTTTCAGTATGACCAAGTTATCATCAACAAGCTTGAAGTCAGGTGAATGAATGAGACATTCTGTGTCAGTGAATAACACAGGGTGTTTCTTATCACAAATCTGAGAGACTGACAAGAGGTTGAATTTGAGCTCCTTCACATATCTGACATTCTCAAAATCTATGCTCCCAGTCTTAATAGTTCCTTTGCCTGTAATTCTTCCTCCACTAGCATCATTCCCAAATGCAACTTTTCCTCCACAATAAGATCTAAAATCTGACAGAATATCTTTGTCTCCTGCATGCTTCCAGAGCAACCACTATCCACAATTAAATGATCTTTAAGCTCCTCTTATGGGTTGCCCTGCACAAAGATAAAAGAGTTAGTGTCTTTTAGGAACCCAAGCCATTACTTACTTGTGTTCTCCTTGTGGAGTAACATACTCAAATTCTTTGAGTATGTAATCTTCACAGTTTTTGTAGACAGAATCAAGAAATATCTTTTGTGGTGGTTTTTCAACAAAAATCTCATTTTCTTTTTCAACAAAGTCATCTTTAACAAAAATCTCTGTTTCACTTTCACTTGCTGAAACTACTGTTTGTTCCCCATCAGTACTTTCCTTCTTAACCCAACATTTTTTAACTTTTGGTGTAGAGTCCCTTGATCTAGCTACTTTCTTTGAGTTGTAACACCTTCTAGATTGATAGTAATTAGATCTCCTAGGTTCCTATTCCAAAAGGTGTTTGGTGAAAACCGAGCAAGACTTTGAGAAAGTATTGTTTTGGCTTAACAAGATCTTGAAAAGTGTTTGAAGGTACTGGGGTTTTGAAAAGGTCTTCTCGGTGAGGGTACCTATAGTCTTGTGAGAAGTTGCTATGGTTAACCCTATGAATGATTCCAAACCGGTCTAGTCTCCTTGGTTTTGGTTGGCCATTCTTTGGGAACTTGCTTAGGTACTGAAAGTAAAGTCACGCCCTTAATCAAATGATCAGGACTAAAACAAACAAAGCATAATTTTTGACCTGTAATCCTAAAATTACTTCTTCTATGTGTATGACCAAACCTATCATGTCTTTTTGGTGAATGATGAAAACTGTTTTGACCAAAATTATCCCAAAAAGGCTTAGCAGTATTTTGAAAAGGTTCTCTTAAAGGTACTACTGAACTGGTAGCAGTACTTTGAGTTAAAGGTACTGCTTGGCTTTTAACATCATCTACCTTAGTTGTCTCAGCTGTTTCTTTTGAGGTTTTTCAGACTTAGATTGACCAATAAGCTTTTTCCTAAACTCTAGATTGTCTAATCCAAAACAAGAAACATCTGCCCTAAGTGGTTGAAAACTTCTAGTGGGATGAGGGACTGCATGATAACCTGTGTCTTTCTTATATTCAGGAGGTGCTTGACTAATTAAGTCCTCATTACTAGATGTGTCTACATAATTAATGAGTTCATCATCACTAGTGGTTATATCCTCAAAATCACATTCATCTTGATCACTAGGGGTTTTCTATGTTATTAAAATCCATACCAAAACCTATACCAGTTCTAATGTAAGCTCTTCTCTGTTTTTCAACATAACTAACATGAGAAAGTCCTGATTGTCCCCAAGCAGCAAACTTTTCTAGCAATTCATCTCTTTCCTTAGTTAGTTTCTCAATTTCAGAAATCTTACATCCTAGTTTCCATTCACTTAATTTTAACTGATAATCTTGTTGTTCATACTTTTCAGCCCAAGCCATTTCATTATTTTCATGTGTTATTATTTTGGCTTCCATAGACTCTAAAGTAATTTGATATCCAGCTACCTCAGACCTAGCCCTTTGATAATTATCTCTTTCAGTCACATAATCATTAAGTACCTTTTGATAAAAGTCATGAAACTTAGAATATACCTCAGAGATAGGGGGTAAACTTGGTGAAGTAGCTACCATAGCAAGCATAACAGGTTCATCTTCACTCTCCATGCTCCAATCAAAGCTTCCTAGACTATCTATGGATTCCAAAGCAGCATGTCCAGGTTCCTCATCAAAAGTTATGCTCCAGTCAAACTCTTCCACTGAGTCTTCCACTGCTATCATACAATAGGTTACTGGTTCATCATCAACTCAAGACTCAAATCAACCTCTCGATAGATTCTCTTGAGCAACCAAAGCTTTTGTTTCAAGAATAGGAATTTCCTTTAGTTCAAGCTTAGGTTTCTCACCATCCTGTTTGCCCGATATTTAGCAAAATTGCATTCCTTGCAAAGTGTCCGCTTTTGACGCTTAAATCATTCAATCTTGGACTTGTCAAAAGTGATACCGCTTTGGTTTGAAGTCGATGCCTCTTCCTGTTTTTTATAAACTTCTTGATCCTTGCGATGATCATAGCAACTTGCCACCTTATATCAATTTCTTCAAGAGCATCCTCTTCAATTTGTGACAAATCCTCTTCATAGGTAACAGGTAAAGTAGCTTGCTGAGCAAAGAATGAGCATGCAACTTCATCAGAATGGATATTGCTTGATGGTGATGATGTGGGGTTGGTCATGGTTGTGATAGAGTGAGTAGGATATGCAGTACTTTGAGCAACAGTACTTTGAGTGGGGTAAGCAGTACTTTTAGTGGAAGTACTGCTTCACTTTTCAAACGACACAAAGGCTATATTGTGAGACTTTGAACTTGTTTGGCCATTCATCTCAGGCTCATACACCTTTAGATGATTGTAATGATCATCAAAGTCCATAACATCCAAACCAGGTTGTCCTCTGATCATAGTAGCAATTACATGCAATGTAGATGGCAAACTCCTTAGAAACTTCAGATTGGCATCTTCAACAGATACCTCTGCCTTGTATAACTCTAGCATGCTGAGAATATTTTGAAACCTGTCATAGGCAGCATCAAGACCTTCTCTTTCACCAACAGTGAAAGTTTTAAACTGTTGCTTCAACAGATTTATGTGCATCTTCTTGGAATCATCATTACCTCTAAACCTTGTCTTGAGAGCAGCCCATAATTGTTTAGGATCCTTAGCATCATGACACTTGAGTAGTTGACCATCAGATATAGCAGATAATAGGATGTTGAGAGCCTTCTCTTGATTTCTTATTGTAGCAGCTGGCAAAACGGCCTTAGGAGGTTTAGGTTGTCCAGGAATCTCTATAGGATCAGCAACAACTTCATTACCATTGACAATTACATTCCACAGTGCATGGTCTGTAATAGCAATGTATTGCCTCATCTTCATACTCCATATATCATACTATCCCTTCTTGATGATTGGTATTCTGAGTGAGGTGATGGATGGAGGTGGTGTAGCTTCAGTCGACATCTTTAGGGTTTGTTGTTAACTAGATTTTTAAGGGTTTCTTCTTAGTCAGAGTTTCCACACAAGCTCTGATACCACTTGTTGGATCGATGTACTCTAACTAAACTAACTTATATAGCTTGTTAAGGGTTTAATAACCTCGGATAAATCCTAAGTTATTAACAATGAAACAATGAACAATCTCTATTAAGTATGCGAAGTTTACTTAACAAAGCTAAGAAGAATTAACTTTTAACTTCAAAACTTATATTAATATTTAGAACCTGCTTGTTATATAGATTCTTTAACAACTCTAATACTCTAATATCGTATTCTCTAAAAGCTCTAATAATGCACGTACGTTCTTCTACCAATCTAGGAATCCTTTTATAGGCTTAAGGATAACCCTAGTCGGTTTACAATTACAAACCTTGTATGTCAAGTAATACTATATTAATCTAAGAACATTCTAGAATTACAATATAATCCTTAACGATTTTACATATCAGTCCTTTAAGCATGCAGTACTTTGATAATACGAGCAGTACTTTGACTTTTACATAACAATACTTTGACTTCTTCCAGCACTTTTGCTTTTATCTAGTACTTTGTTATTCTTCAGAACTTTCATATCCCAACATTTATCCTGATGCCGAGCATCGAGAATGCATGAGGCACCTCTATAGCAATTTTAAGTAACATTTTCGTGGTGAATTTTTCAAGTCTAACTTGTAGGGTGCTGCAAATACTTGTTGTGTAATTGAGCATAACCGATTGTTAGAGGAAACTGCTATTGTAAATAAAGAGGTGATTGCGTATCTCAATCAACACCATAATAAAACATGGAGTAGAAGCAAGTTTGGTACAACATCCAAGTGCGACTACATCACGAACAATATTTCAGAAAGTTTTAATTCTTAGGTAGGTGATGCTCGCTTTCAACCGATGATGGATATTCTTGATGCCATCAGAGAAAAGCTTATGGTGCGGCTTAGAGAGAAGAGGAATATTGTGAAGAAATGGAAGGGAACCTTAGTTCCAAATGCTAGGAATTACCTCAAACAAATATCTAAGGCAAGTTTACTGAGTTTTTCTCATTATATACTCGAATGTCAACTTAGGCTTATATAAACATATGTTTTCTTCGTTATTTCTATTTTTCATGTAGAACCTGGGTGATTATCAAGTTAGTAGAAGCAGCGACAATCGTGCTGAGGTAAAGTATAAAGGAAAACGCTGGGAGGTTTTGTTAGATGAGAAAACATGTAGTTGTCGGGTTTGGCAGATTAAAGGCTTTCCATGTGTGCACGCGGCGGCATTTATTGCTTTTACAAGGGACGTTATTTGGGATAGTTACGTTGATCCATATTTCACAATCGATAAATTTAAAAAAGTTTACACTTTAGAAATTGCTCCACTCCCCGGAAAGGATCAATGGGTACACATAAACACAAGTGAGAAGATCCACCCACCTATCGTCAAACGGCCTATAAGACGACCCAGAAAGAACAAAATTGTCGCACATGATGAGACAAAAAAAAAAGACACAAATGTCCAAAATGTAATGGATATGGACACCATCAGAAATCATGCAAGAATCCTCCATCATCTCAAAATTCTGAACCATTCCAAGCACCCACAAGAAAAAGGTTAACTAGTTCTCAGCTTTTAATGTACTTTTTCCATGTATAATCTTAGTGAGATACTTCGAATTTGAATGTTTTTATTTTGTTATTTCAGGGGCCGAGCAAAGACTACAAAATCTCGTGAGACTAATAACTCGAAGCAAAACTAAACTAGAGTTGCTGGCATGTTTTTTGTTTACAAGTATAAGAAATTGTCATGAAGAAAGGTTTAGTAGTGTTGGATTAAGCAACTTGACTTTATTCTAGTGTTACACATTTGGAAGTTGTGTTATTTTGTTGAATGCTTTTCATGTATTGACTTTGATATTCTATTGATCAACTGGTTTTCGAATGAATTTGGTGGTATATACTGTTCAAATTTGCATCTAAACTATAGTCTACTGTACTCTTCCATGTTGGTGCATGGTGGTTATTCTCACTTTAATCTGTTGTGAAGCTTTCTTTATGAAAGTTCAAATAGTTTTCTTTTGACTTCATGCACATCACTTTAGATAAATTGTTGCTTTTAATGTGATGAAAAAACGTGTTTGATATGAGTAAATAATGGTTATGGAAAAGATTAATGCTTATGAGAATTCAAGATATGATTCGTAGATTAGTATTATATCTGGGTAAATTTGTGATTTTTATGTTTCAAGAGGGTATGTATGTAATATTAAAGAAAGGGTAAAATTGTCATTTTAGCTATTAAATAAGAGATAAATAACAATTTTAGAAATTAAATCATTATAAATATAATTTAATTACTTTTCGGATATACATGAGAATTATAAAGTTTTGGAAGGATATTTATGTAAGAAAAATGATTTGTAGGCCTAAGTAATGGACCTAATAGTATACCTACAAATATGATTGGTGTATTTCAAAAATGATTGGTTAATATGAAAAGAGAGAAAGTGTTGTATTTCAAAAATTGAACATGTAAATGAGGTAGGTCTATTTGTAGGTTTAATTAGTAGGCTTATTTATCATAACTCTGTATGTAATTAGAAAATTTTCAAGGATATTGACGTAATATCCAACTTTTTCAAGGATATAGATGAAATTAACCCAAAATAATAAGGATTCGCAATATCACGTACTTAATTAGTTTATACAACTAGATGCCAATTCTCATTATAGAATCCTTCGCTTACTAGTTTACTAGTGGTCTTTTCATATCGAGAAATTCGTTCTGAGTTAGGTTTTCGGTTTATATACGTTATTGCTTGGTATTATTATACTATATACTAAAGATGAGGAACGACCTTTTCAAAAGTAATCCGTTAAAAAAAAAAAAAAAAAAAAAAAAAAAAAGTGGTACACCATGTTGTTCATTCCCTATTGGTTGAGTTTTTATAATGGGTCAAATGTCTCTAATCCATTGAGTATGAAAATAATACAATCTCAAACATTATACAACCCTCAGAAGACAATCTGTTAGCGTCCATTATAGCTCCGCTTATATTATCAGCAAAGATATGCACGATAGTAGGGGTCGCATTTCGACCCGACACGAAACCCGATCCGAAACCGACACGAAATTAACAGTTCGGGTTGTGCTAAATAGATTTCGGGTCGGGTTTGGGTCGACCTATCTAACCCGCTTATTAAACAAGTCGTTCGGGTTGAGAATAAAATAACCGGTCGACCCGCCAACCCGTTTAAGATTTTTTCATAAACTCAAAATTATTTATATTTTATTATGCGGGTTAAATGTGTTAAACAGTCAACCCAACAACTGTTTAACTCGTGTAATGTGCCAACTTTTGTATAAAAAGGTTAAATGGTTCAACTCGAAACCCACGAACCGATTCAACCTGCTTAACATATTCAACCTGTAACCTATATAACCCGCCAACCCAAGTATATATATGGGTTAAATGGGTTAGGTTCGGTTATGTATAAACAGTTAGGGTTGACATAGTGACCCGATGATTTAAATGGGTCGTTTGGGTTGAGATTTTCGACCCTGAACCCGACAACCCGAACCCGCCAACCCGAACCCGACCAATTGCCACCCCACCTGATAGTACAAACTTCCTCTTTTCACTTCCTAGAAAAATCTAAAGAACCCATTAAACCCAAAACACACACCAGACTCTTCTTCTCCACAATACCCATTAATTGTACTTCACTTCCCCTTATTCACATATCCACAAAACAAAACTAAAACCAGAAGAACAAAAACAGAATCAAACAACCAATGGGAGAATAAAAAAAATATACAAATTCAAGATCTAGATCTACACGAGTTTTGTAATCCCATGTATGAAGTTATACCCAAACTAATTTTGTAACTTTACTAACACCAATACCCAAAAATTATTTCTTCTGATTTTTTTTTTTTTTTGGGAACAAACACGGAGTTTCTATTATTACTTGTAATAACGGATTACAATAAGATGGCAGGCAAACGGGCAACAAGCTGTGCCGCAACCCCCTTTTGAATAGCAAAACCAATTCTACAAAAAAATTTAATCTTTTTTGTTGATTGGTTATGTTTGAGGATTGTTGTAGCCACTTGAAGCTGTCACTCATGTGTTTGTTGAAATGTCAAGCACTTCAGAAAATCAACCCGATTCCAGGTTACAGTCTTGGTGTATTTTAAATTGTCCATGGATCAGTTTTTGCTGAATATTTCGGGAACCAAATCCACCGATTTGATTTAGTATTTAGAATTAGAAGTGCCTCAATGTTTGGAACGATTTCAAGAGCGGAACGTTTTTTTTTTCTTTATTTTTCGGTAACCATGGTTAATAGTTGTAAGGATTGGGGTGTTAAAAATTAGGAATAAATAAATTTTGTGATTAAAGGTTTGCTACAATTTTTTTTTCTTTTTTTTCTTTTCTGAAAAGTGTAGTCGGAATTGGGGATTAATCATGAAGATTGTACTTTGTTGCACTGAGATGGATCGGGGGAGCAGGACATATCCATACAAATGAAACCGAGAATCAGCTGAATAATATTTATTGGCACATGCCTACTGAACACACCATCAAAGGACAAAGTGTAACACCTCAAAAATAGGGTCCAACGGAAGCATACATGCATTAGGGTGCTACCATATTGGTATCACAACATAAGGTACAAAGAATGGTTTTTATTTTATTCATTTATAATAAAATTCATTATCAAAAACATTAAGTTTACATTATATGAAAGTAGTGCGGAAGTAGGCCCATAGTTTATTAGAGTTGCCTATGACCATGCCCCTTGCCAAGCGCCTTCCAATAGTGAGCTATTGCCTTAAACCTACGAATACATGCTAAAAAGGTCGGCTTATGCTTGTGAGTTAATAGAGTTTAAGCAACAAAGTTAATAGCGGACCTGATAGAGTTATTTGCTATGTGAGACTAGGGTAAATTTATGCCATAAATTCCAACAACATTCCAATAATAATCATTCCAATATTAAAGAGAGAGTGAGATCTCAATGGGGCCCTAGGCGACTCTAGCCAGGCACCGACGATATAGCAAGGTATATTACGTTGCTATCCTGGTCTAGGTCGGGAGTAGATATCTATTCTTAGCTACGCAACACATAATAGCAAATCAAAAAGTAGTGGCAGGTCCAATAAAATAGTTTACATGTTTTCTCACCCCAAGTTTAAATAGAGCATAGTTATGAGTAAAAGTGGTGCTATGAAACTCACATTTATTTCAGATAAACACATAAAGCCTTCAATCATCAATTTATATATTTCAATCAAATAATCATTCTCAAATAAACATTTCACATATCCAATTAAATAATCATTAAGTTTAATTAAAACGATCATGTATTCTCTCCCAAAATAGTTATAAAAACTATTGAAAAGTAGGGGCCATGAACTCCCCTTAGCCACAGCAAAGTAGAGATCACAACTGACAAGACTGCATATAGCTATTCACAACAACATCCGGAAGAAAGGTACGACGAATACAGTGGTACAGAAATGGCGCAATCTAATATGTATACAATTATCGCATATTATGGTGCATATGATAATGAAGTCTATAAAAGACAACGTGTCATAGTTTTCGTGGATTATTCGTATCATCGCTTATAAAAGTTTAGTATTAATGATTCGTGTGGTGGTAAGAAACCTAGACTCATAACACAACTCATGCCAAAGAGGAGGAGACGTCGACATAGTCGAGACATACTGACTAGAACTCACGCTGAAGAGGAAAAGACATCGGCAAAGTCAAGAAATACTCAAGCTAATCAAAGAAGACTAAGAAATGACGACAACTATCTATGTAATATAAATAGGTCAATTGGTAAGTTTCAGTGTTTACTTTTAATTCCTAAATAGCTTGCATAAAACAAACATGTTTTACAATAATGATAAGTTCGAATGCAATTCAAACAATAAAGGTTTTACCACTTAGAATAACATTTGTTTAAATTCTCGAGTTTCATATCAATAAAAGAGATTTGAATCTAAAAATATAAGTTAGAATGTTTTTATAAATATTGGCATGATGAGTCCATTTATAAAACGTTCCCAAGTCATCGTGACTTTTTAAATAAACCAAATTTTAATTACAATATTTTACAAATTTTGTTTTCTTATCATTCGCGTAATTATTAGTTTTGAGTTTATTGAATATTTTGTGAGTGTTCCGTGTCTAATACATTAAATTCTTTCGAGTATAATATATTATACCGTTGAGTCCCAAAATGTCCAATAAGTCTCACAACCAATAACGTAAATCCAATAACGATACAAGTCCAATATTTGTCCAATGTCAAATCATAATCCGATACCCAATAACCAAGGACCCAACAACGAGTACCGCCTTCTTGGGTGCCTCGTTTAACCGAATCATAAAAACCTTACCCTTGTGGTTTGCTTGTCGACTGAAATAAAACAAACACCCCTGTTTAGTTTGTACCTTTGAACTGATCAACATTATCACAAACTAACGCATATGGAAACGACTCAAATTCGATCATAACCAAAATAAATAAGCTAAACCTACACTAACTCGAGACCAAATATAACAACAACAACGTTAACCCAACAAAAGAGCATTAAGTTTATGAACAATACTCATAGTCAATCGGGTCAGCCCGACCCGATCTGACTCGTAAACAAACCAAACAGATACAACTCGGATTTCTAGATCTACAGTTCGTGGGCGCGCCAGTGGTGGTGGTCGGCGGTGGCCGGTTGTGGTGTAGAGAGAGAAGGGAGAAAATGTGAGTGAATTGTGTGTAAAAAATGAGAGGAGAGAGAGAGAGAGAGATGAAGGGTATTTATACCAAGGAGGGACTAAACTTGTAACCCTAGGAAGATGAGGGGCGGTGGGGTAAAATATAACTCAGGGACCAAATTTGAAATTTTGACTATCTTTTGAAATTTAACAAATCGAGGCTCGTTTAGGTTAGCAAACGATAGATTTAAGATACAAAAATTTCGTCATCGTGCTAGAAGTATTATTTATGATAAAAACGACTATAAATACGTCTAGTTTCTCGAAAATAATACCAAACTCAAAATAAAGTTTCGTTTCTCCGAATAGGACATGTCGGGAATTTTGCGGCTTGTCACACAAAGGTACATTTTTATATGCAATTATCTGTCTATACTTAGCCCATAAAAAGGAAAATAAAAGCAAGGAGAAGAAGAGTACTTAACAACATATACTTTTTGAATGTGGTCAAAGAGTCCCTATTAGAACTTAATAGCTACTAAAATAATTTGAAATTTGTTATACAAATATGCTACATTCAAAAAGAGTTGCAAAATACGCTATAAATTATATCTGTCAAATGGTTATGAGGGTGTAGTCAATGAAATGATTTTAATTGGTGGTATATGTAGGATGACTAAATTGGTGGATGATGAGTTATTGATGTAGGATTTCTGACCAGGTTTTAATATTTATAGTAGTCTTGTCTACCTATGGTCTACCTTATACACTCACGGGCAGTGTACCCAGCCGTGTGTAGTGTAGTATTTGGTAAAGCCGAGGTTGTTTCAAGAGCTATGTGAATGTGGATTCTAACTTAAGTCTAATGTCACGTTTTAAAGGGGCTTTTGATTTGATTGATTAATTAAACTAGATAACATAAATGAAATGACAATATTAAATAAAACTGAAATCGATAGGGAGAAAATGTATTGGCCTAGTTATTTATCCTATCAAGTAATGACTACGTTTTCTAATTAAGCCTTCTATCACTTCAAGTGTGGCATAAGATTCACTAGACTCCTATGGTCAATTCACCTAGCATATCTCCCTAGAATCCTTTCCGGAACCAAAGAGTATATCTTTGTAGTAACCGGAAGTATGTTAGACTACTTTGAGTCATTAAGTGCTGCTACATGCTAGATTATTTCTTTGTGTGGCCCGGCCTCTCGAAACTTAGACAACACATCTAACTTCTTAAGTTCATCCAACCCGGAGGGTGGTCCTATGATCAATTAGCACACAAGGAATTGGCATTCCTCGCAACCAATCACACTAGGGTCCTATGGTCAATTCTCCTAGTGCAAGAAGTACAACTGGTCTTCAAAACTACTGAAACTAGAGAATCTATCGAAAAACTATGCATGCATACACTAGAAGAAATAATAAAAGCATGAAAACATAATCAGGACATGAAAGGAATCATAACTAGGCTAGCACCAAAGGTGCTTAGCCGATCATATTATAAAGAACACCAGATTTGATGTTTTGCATGGAAATGAAAGACATGGAATAGTAAATGTAAAATAAATAGGAATCGCTAAAACTTATTGATGTTATGATGTGATTTCTCCATTGGAAATGGATTCGTATCCTGTTGTAGATCGTCTTTGTGGAACCCTACTTCGTTCTCTAGTTATTTGTGGTGAGAAAGATGTTTAAAATGCTAGAAATAGGGTTGGTATTTATAGGCCCGACACAGCTACGGCATAACCTTGAGTTGTGGTTATGCCGTAATTAGTGTAATCATCCATGATCTTATCCATAAATAGATATTTATGGCGCAACCTAGATGGATAGTTACGCCGTAACCTCCCAGGGTTTCATATACGTCGTAATCTTCATTCATGGTTACGTCGTAATCTTGTCAATATCATAAGTCCCCTTCTATTTATTTACATCGTAACCTCATGCATTGGTTATGGCGTAACCTTCTTAATCATAAAAATCTCAAAGTCTTTAGAATATTACGACGTAACCTATTGTAATAGTTACGTCAGAATCCTTGATTAGCGTTGACTTGGTCTTCATGTTTGAATTCACAGTTACGCCGTAAATGGAGAGTGGAACTACGCCGTAACCTCTTCATAGTCAACATACTAAAGTATGTATCTTTGTAAGTTCTTTTCCAATTTCGCGTCTCTTTGTTCCTATGCTCATTAACAACCTTGTTAATACAAATAAGCCGTAAAAACGTTTATTTATATCTTACGATCTTCTAATGTTTTGTCGATAACAAACGTAAAATCATTTTAACGAAACAAATAAAATACGTAAATGGTTTGAACAAATACATAAAACACTAAAACAAGTATAAGTGATTTTATTATTTAATATTACATATGTACAAGAACTAGTATTTACATATTTGGGTAAAATATACACATAACTAGTACTCCCTCCGTCCCAAAATAATTGTCCTCATTTGACTTTTAAAAGTCTTAATTCCTAAACTTTGATTCTTAGTATTTTTGTATGTGTTATATAATACTTGATAAAAATTACACCAATGAAAAACCATTATATAGCCAATCCATTCATATATTTTCATCATTTATTATATAACACAAACAAAAATATATAAGATCAAAGTTGAGAATTTAAGACTTTAAAAAGTCAAATGAGGACGATTAATTTAGGACGGAGGGAGTATGTAGTATATTGGGTAATATAAATGGGTAGAAACTTAAGTATCATAACCCATTGGGCAAATACATTGAATGTAGTTGGGTACAACCCAAAGCCCATGACCCATGGAGCTTGACCCATAACCCATTGCATGACATCATGCTTATATCATATATGGATAATATCCATAACCCATGGTTTTGACCATACCCATGTGACTAGGTGCATTGCACTCAAGAGATACATTGTATCTAGCTAAAGACCCATGGATCAACCCATGACCCATGACCCATAACCAAAATAATACCCATGGGTAAAGGGGAGCGTCCCACGGATCCCTAGCTTTACGCTAGACGGATCCTTTGTGGAAGGGATCCGTGGATCCGGGAACAGAGGGATTTTTCCTCTATAAATAGTGAGCCATTTCTTCATTGTTTCTCACCCTTTCTAACACACTTTCTCCCGAGTTAAAACTCACTAACCTCGATCCAAGAGATCTATGTTTGTAGTTTTGTTTTGTGTGATCCTCTAGGTTCCTCTTAAAGGCAAGATCACCACCTTTGAAGTCGACCAAGCTCAAGTCCATGAGTTGCCAAGCTTCTTCATCATCAAGACTACTGAAGTCTTCTTGTTGATGATTGTTTTTCACTTTTTCTTTTCGAAGAAGTGTTGAAGACATTTGTGAATGGTGTCTCAAGTGTCAAGACGAAGATATTAGTAAAGGGTATCTATCGTCCGTATCATAAGCACTTGTGGTAGGTGCTTATAAGTCAAGACTAGAATCATTAGTGAAGGGTGCTTAGAAGTCAAGACAAAAGACATTAGTGAATGGTGTCTTGAAGATCTAGTCAAAAGCATTAGTGAAAGGTGCCTTAGATGTACATTCGATATGGTGTGTTTTGATGTACAAGATAGATTAGTACTAGATCCAAGGATATTGATATCCTTGATGATGTTGTACAGGAGTAGATCTCCTTTGGGATTAGTCGTTGGTGTAGTGTTGGGTAGTAGTTCCTCCATTTCAATGGAACTAGGTGCTTAGCCTAGTACCTAATAAAGGGTAGGCGACGTTGTGTAGGTGTAGTTGACCTTGGTGTGAAAGAACTAGGTACTTAGCCTAGTACCTTATAAAGGGTAGGCGACGTTGTGTAGGTGTGGTTCACCTTGGAGTGAAAGAACCCGGTGGTTAGCCTAGCACCGTAAAAAAGGTAGGCGACGTTGTGAAGGCTTCTCCACCATAAGGAGATTGGTGTAGTGTTGACGAACTCTCCAGTAGGTGACTCGGGGAGTGGAGTAGGGCAAGGAAGGTGTCCTTGTAGCCGAACCACTATAAATACTCGCGTTGTGGTTTTGTGCTTCTTACTCTTATCTTTTCATTACATACCTTTATATGTTTGTTTATCAACATCCAACACACACATCTAAATAGATTGACATAAGTCGATCTAAATAGTTTAAAAGGAAGTTTAAATTGGCAAAACTATTTAACCCAACCTTCTAGTTTTCCACAAACCTGGAAACGAAATATAAAGAAATCAAAGCATATATCCATATAAACGATACAAATTATGAGCATATTCTGGGGAAATTGACACTTAAATATCAGAAGTATTTGATGTCATAAAATATCCCCACACACTTAAACTCTACTTGCCCTTAAGTAGACCTTATTAGAATCATTTCTAAAAAGAAATCTAATGCGCGTACAACGCGTTCGGGGTCAAAGGAACTTCCTTTTCGTTGAGCAAGTTTTTCAACACCCTATGCAGTGAACCCAATCGTTGTAGTGTAGTATTGGGTAAGCCTCGGGTATTGATATCGTTCTCTAGGAGAATAGGAATACTAGTGAGAAGTTTAATACACAAAGGTTGAGGTTGAGGAAGATTATTTTTTATCTTTTTATATTTTTTAGAAAGCTAAGGGTAAAATCTCGGGGTTTGGATTTGAGGGTTTGGTACTTCTATCGATTACTCTACTATCTAATTATCTAACCTATGGGTAGTCTTATGTCTATTGATGTGTGCTCGTATGATGATTAAAAATGTGTTTACCTAGATACTATTACTCCCTAATCATCTTTTATTGGTGGTTGAATTGTCACGTCCTTATTCTTAACGCTTTTTGTTTTCTAAAGTCGTAGGGTATGCTTTTATCCCTAACTCTTTGAGACTACCTTAAGGTTATTGCCTATGAAATCTCTAGGTTTTATAAACTAACTCTAACGTTATCTTTAGATGTTTAACCTATAATTCCGTGAAGTGATTCATAAGCTAAGGTTCACAAAGATTACTCAAGCATTCAAACACAACGATGGACTAATGCACTCCTAAGCCATTTAAAATTAAGATAAGAGACAACCAATCAATAATTAATAACTAGGTTTCATAGATCTAAGCAAACACACAAGAAATTTAGCCGGACATGTTAAACACGCAAGCATACACACATACAATCAAATACATAATGAAATCAATGAAGTAAAACACTTATCTTGAGGTAAAATAGGGTATGAGAACCCTAAGATACTGTCCAAACCGGACCACAATCATTTTAGGTTTTTACTCCACAAGTCTACCTCTTAAAATTCTGAAAATTCGATTTTTATATATGATAACATCAAATAATCCTGAATATTAAGTGTCAATTTCACCCGATAATGCTTGTAACCTTGAGTTGTGGTTATTCCGTAACTATGTTATTCAGTTTATTGTAAAGTGCGATGTTATAAGCACTATGTTATAAGCTTAATATAGATTTAGTATCGAGGAGGCCTCCTCGGTCACATTTGAAGATTAGAGCTGGTAATTACGCCAACAGTTGGAGAAAAGGTAGTGTGCCCATCATGACGTCCTCTAATGACACATCTACCTTGTATATCATGATCCGGTTTCTTGACTTCAAGACTTGAACTTTGGGCAGACGGTAAGTGGTGATGACTTGGTTATAGATTTATACTATTTGCTTGATTTTTATTTTACACCATTTATATATCCCATATCTTATCCTACCCTTAAGTCATGAAGCGTATCTAGGTGATGCAGCGAGCAATCTTTGGTGTCTTGGCCATGGATTTGGTCATGTATCATTGATTTTGTCCACTTCGTCGTGACATGTTAGTAATGACAAAACACCCTTAACCTTTGTCGTGTCTACCCATATTGCCTTCAAGAATTGTTTAGCCCTTAACTCTAGTGGTGGAGATTTGTGTAACCGCCAAGCTTATGATAGAATACATGCTATAACTGTGCGATTGAGTGATCACCCTGAAATTGACACTTAGAATAGTTGAGACATTTTAGTGTTTTGTTCCCATTTCGTGAGGTGTTCGGCTTTGTTTTATTCTAGCATAAAGGATTTGTAAACTTATATTTTCCAGGTAATGGGAGATATCTTTTTTGGAATCTATTTAATAAGGTCTACTTGAGGGCAAGTAGAGTTCAAGTGGGGGGATATTTGATAACATCAAATAATCCTGAATATTAAGTGTCAATTTCCCCCGATAATGCTCTTATTTTATATCATTTATATGGATTGACGCTTGTTTTCCTATGTTTTACACTTTCAGGTAAATTACGAGCATTGGAGCTAAAGAGACATGGAATTGGAGAGTTTATTAAAGATTTATCATAGTATGCTCACTTTGAAGAAGTTATGGCGTAACTCCTCTCTCACTTTACACCGTAACTAAAGTGTGGCTCAGAAAACCAACTCATCAAAAGATTACGTCGTAACTCTATCCAAGATTACGACGTAACCATATTAAGTCAAATGAGGTTCTGCGCCGCTGATAATTAGGCCGTAACTCGTGCTACAACTACGGCGTAGCCAAGATTTATTGAAGATACGGCGTAACCCCTTCCAGAGGTTACGCCGTAACCAGCATATCTAGTGCAAATTACGAAGAATTGTATGTTACGGCGTAACTCTTTTAGTAGTTACGCAGTACCCAGATCTGGCCTATAAATACCCCACGATTTCCTGCATTTCAAAGCATCCCATTTCACACACAACAATCAGGGAACGTGAGAAGAAGTCGAAGACAGATCTAGAGGAGCATACGGAGCTATCTCTAAGGGAGGAATCACTCCCCAACGATAAGCATTAGCTTTTAATCTTATCTTTACTTTCAATTCATGTATTTCGTATCATTAAACATTGAATTGATTTGTACGGTTAGTATGAGCGGCTAAGCACCTCTTGGTGCTGGCCTAGTTATGATTCCTTAATTGTTTTGTTTGCGTTTACATTGCTTCCGTATAATTATTTCTAAGTGTATGCATGCATAGTTTATTGGTAGCTACCCTTGTTTCGGTAGTTTTGAATGGCGGTAGAGGCTAATTGCTTAGGAGATATGACCACTGAGACGGGAAGGGTAAGATATGACCAACTGATGACCCTTTCTACTTATGCGATTTGACCAGCTGATCACCTACTGTTTAGAAGAACTTAAGAAGTAAGGGGTGAGTGTTTAAGTTTCTAGCACCCGAGCACTCACTATTATAAATCTAGCATATAGAGGTACTTAATGACTTGGCTTAGGGACCAGGAAAAACTGGACTTATGAGGGGACATCTGACTTCTCCAGTGGTACCCTCTGTCGATAGGTTAGGACGAACTAACCAAATATTGTCCTAGCGACTTTGACCTAAAGTAATTGAAAGTAATTAGACGTAAACACTACTAGTTAGGATGAGTAGCTAGGTTAGCACCACTCTTCTCTATTGATCACAACCCTCGCCTTTATCTTCTTTAATAGTTAATTAGTTAATTCCATATCAAAATCATATTAAAATATGTGACACCTAGACTTAGTATAAATCCACACACATAGCTCTTGGGACGACCTCGGTTTTACCGAATACTACACTACACATGACCAGGTACACTGCCCGTTAGTGCATTAGGGTAGACCATAGGTATAACGAGACTTATAAATATTAAAACCTGGTCAGTAAAACATGCATCAAATTTTTGGCACCGTTGTCGGGGAGTTATATTAGGATTTTAATTTAAGTCTTTATTCTGACATTATGTCTCTCACCATGAATGATTATCTAACCACCTCTAAAGATAAACAGTGAATCACTATTCCAGCTCTTGAAGAAGATGTGAAATTTGAGTTCTGGGGACTCTGTCTGGTAGAACTAAAAAGATGCTGCTTTTATGGAAACAAGGATGAAGAACCACACGAACACATATGTGAAATCGCCGATTTGTTCCATGCATCGGGCGTCTCCAAAGACCATATTATGATGAGGGCATTTCTTTTTACCCTCAAGGGAAGAGCTAGAGATTTTCTGAAGAAACTTCCATCTGAATCTATCACAATATGGAGTGCATTCAAAAAATCCTTTCTTAAAGAATACCAAACCCCTGCAAAAATTCTCCAACAAGTTGATGAAATTAGAAGGTTCTGCCAATTCAGTGATGAACCGCTATTTACAACTTGGGAAAGATTCAACGAAGCCATACTCAAGTGCCCTGAGCATAAACTTAACAAACACGAGCAACTGCAAATATTTTACAACGGGCTGAATATCAAAACTCGGCAATTGTTAGACTCAAAAGAGCCTATCCAGTTAATGACTGTTGATAAAGGATGGACTAGAGTTAAAGAAGTAGCCCTTAATTCTTCATCTTGGAATGAAGATTGGAATGAAGACCCAATCAAGCTACAATCGGTTATCAAAAATTTGGAAGAATTTGAATTTGATATGCAATCCCTTACTGAAGAAGTAAAAATGATTAAACACAATTTCGATAAACCTGTTGAAGGAAGAGTGACGGATCTCGAAAGGGCTGTAAAAAAGCTTGTGAGGGAATCTAGCAGAAAGTAAGAAGAAAGTGAAAATATGGTATGGAACATCAAGAAAGATTACCACCATGTGCTCAGAACTCAAGCTTCTATAAGAAGACTAGAAAATCAGGTCGGAAAGCTTGCAGAATCTGTCAGAATGAGAGATGAAGGGGAACTTCCGAGCATCACTGAACCTAATCCTCAGGGATCTAGCTCATGTTATAAAAACCAGAAGCGGATTAAACTATAAGGAACCAGCTTACCCATCAAGCTCGAATGTTCAAAATGAGAATATACCTCAAAGCAGCAACAAGGAAATAGAAGACACTCAACCAACTGTAGAAAAAGTTCATCCCTACGTTCCTCCAATACCATTTCCAGGAAGAATTAAGAAGGAACAAGAACGAGTGCAATTTCAGAAATTCATGGAAAAATTACAACAACTCAGCATTAATATTCCTCTCGTTGAAGCTCTTGAGCAAATGCCTAAATATGCTAAATTCATGAAGGATCTCCTCACTCATAAAAGACTTTCTAATCGAAAGCAGGTTACTTTGAATCAAAGGTGTTCTGCCGCCCTACTAAAAGACATGCCTCTCAAAGAAGAAGATCCTGGGAGCTTCACTTTACCTTGCACCATCGAAGGTATTATGTTCGATAAAGCCCTTGCCGATCTAGAGGCAAGCATTAGTCTTATGCCATTTTCACTCTACTCACGCCTGGAATTGGGGAACCTGAAACCGACTAGAATGTGCATCGAGCTAGCCAATAAAACAACTCAATATCCTAAAGGAATTGCTGAGAATGTCCTTGTCAAGATTGATAAATTTGTCTTCCTGGTCGACTTCGTGGTTCTTGAAATGAAAGAGGATGATGTCCCCATTTTACTTGTGAGGCCTTTTCTTTCCACAGTATACGCTATGATTGATGTCTTTAACAAGAAGATCTCTTTGGAAATTGGAAATAATAAGATTACCTTCGACCTTGAAAAATCAATGAGATATGCTTCTTTTACTGACGACAACCTTGACGATCTCGACCTAATGGAAGCTAATGCTGAGAAACATGCTCAGGAATGCTTTCTTCCTGACCCTTTGAAATCATTGAAATTTGAAGATAATAATGGCATGCCTAACGATGAAGAAGGAGAATGGGAAAAACATGCCATGAACAACCAAACATTATGTTCAGCAAACATACTGGAAAAAGCTGATATTACTCCCAAACTCAAAGAGATCCCTCCTCATTTAGAATATGCATTTATTAACAATGATCCTAATTTTCCTGTGGTGATTTCTTCCTTATTATCTGACGAGGAAAAGAAATTGCTATTACAAGTTTTAAGCAGGCACAAGGGAGCTATTGCATGGAAAGTTTCTGACATAAAAGAGATCAACCCTTCTTACTGTTCTCACAAGATACTAATGGAAGATGATTCCAAACCAGTAGTACAGCCACAGAGGAGATTAAACCTAAAAGTTCAAGATGTGGTAAAAAACAAAATCATTAAACTCCTAGATGCGGGTCTAATTTACGCTATTTCCGACAGTCCTTGGGTTAGTCCTATTCATGTTGTGCCAAAGAAAGGAGGAATGACCGTGGTAACTAATGAAGATAACGAGTTGATACCTACTAGACTGGTTACTGGCTGGAGGGTGTGCATCAATTACAGAAATTTAAATGATGCAACGCGGAAGGATCACTTTCCCATTTCGTTTATCGATCAGATGTTAGAATGGCTCTCTGGACATGAGTATTATTGTTTTCGTGATGGATTTTCAAGATATTTTTAAATTTCGATCGCCTCGGAGGATCAAGAAAAGACTACTTTCACCTGCCCTTACGGAACATTTGCCTACCAAAGAATGCCTTTCGGACTATGCAACGCCCCTTCCACATTCCAACGGTGCATGACGGCAATATTCTCGGATATGTGCCAAGATTTTATGGAAGTATTCATGGACAATTTCTCGGTATTTGGTAACTCTTTTTCATATTGCCTTAATAATTTATCTAAAATGCTTGCTAGATGTGAAGAAACCAACCTTGTCCTTAACTGGGAGAAATGTCATTTTATGGTAAAAGAAGTGATTGTTTTGGGGCATAAGATTTCACAAACCGGGATTGAAGTTGATAAAGCTAAGGTAGACGTTATTTCTCGACTCCCTTATCCAACTAATCTAAAGGGAATTAGGAGTTTTCTTGGACACGCTGGGTTTTATAGAAGATTTATAAAGGACTTTTCCAAAACTGCTAAACCTATGACCCAACTTCCTATGAAGGATGCAAATTCGACTTTAATGATGAGTGCAAAAGAGCTTTTGATATTTTAAAAGAAAATTTGATCACGCCTTATTATTATTGCTCCCGATTGGGCAACGATTTTGAACTTATGTGTGATGCCGTGATTATGCAAGGTGGAGCTGTTTTAGGACAAAGGGTGGACAAAAATTCAAACCCAATTATTATGCTAGTAAAACCTTAAATGAGGCACAAGAACATTACACGACCACCGAGAAAGAACTCCTTGTCGTGGTTTATGCCTTTGATAAATTTAGATCTTATTTAGTAATGTCAAAACCATTGTCTACACATCGACCATTCTACTTTGAAGTACTTATTCAATAAACAGATGCCAAACCAAGATTGATAAGATGGGTGTCTTTGCTACAAGAATTTAAAATTGAAATCAAAGATAAGAAAGGGCGTAAAACTTAGCGACGATCACCTCTCTCGGTTAAAGAACCCCGAGCTTGAAAAACTTGACAAAGAAACAATTCGTGATTCCTTCCCCGATGAGCATCTTATGGTCGTAAGAATTAAAGATCCCAGTCCGAACCATGGTATGCGATTTCGCTAATTACCTCGCGCGAGTATTACCTAGCAACAAAACTTATGATCAAAAGAAAAGTTCTTATCGATATTAAATATTACTCGGATGATCCTTTCCTATTTAAATCATGCCCGATGGTATTATTCATATATGTGTTTTGGAAATGAGCGTAAATGATTCGAACATTGTCACAACGGATCTGCTGGAGGACATTACGGGGCCGATAATACTGCTCGAAATGTTTATGAGGCGGGATTCTTTTGGCCTAGCATTTTCAACGATGCCACAAAACATGTAAGAGATTGTGATGCTTGTCAAAGGGCAGGGAACATCTCTTCTCAAAATCAGATACCGCTTAACAACATTATGGTATGTGAAGTTTTTGATGTTTGGGGGATTGAATTTATGGGACCCTTCACCCCATCAAAGAATAAAAGTTATATCCTTGTAGCTGTCGATTACGTTTCAAAGTGGGTCGAAGCTGAAGCTCTTCAAACACGAGATGCTAGAAGTGTCATTCGCTTTTTGAAAAGATTATTCTCCAGGTTTTGGATCCCCAAGACCATCATAAGTGATCGAGGGAGGCACTTTTGTAATGCTATTAGGGAGAAAGTTCTCAACAGATATGGGGTACTCCACCGGATGTCTACACCTTATCACCCCCAAACTAATAGGCAAACAGAAAACACCAATAGGGCACTCAATCGAATTTTAGAGAAGTCCGTCAGCAGTAACAGAAAAGACTGGTCCGACAAACTTGACAACGCTTTATGGGCATTTAGAACAGCTTTCAAAACTCCTATTGGAAGCACCCCTTTTAAGATAGTTTACGGAAAGGCTTGTCATCTTCCCGTAGAATTGGAACATAAAGCATATTGGGCTCTCAAAAATGCTAATCTAGAGGCTGATGTGATCAAGGAACACCAATTTTCCCAAATAAATCGCTTAGCTAAATTAAGGGATGAAGCATATGATCATGCCAAAGCATACAAAGATAGGACCAAAAGATGGCACGACAAGCGAATTAAGGATAAAAAGTTTGAAGTAGGACAAGAGGTATTCGTTTTCAACTCAAGAATCAAATTATTCCCAGGAAAAATGAGATCTCGTTGGGTTGGCCCCTACACAGTAAGTAAGGTATTCCCTTATGGAACTATTGAGGTTCATAATAAGGAAGCGGGATTTTTCAAGGTGAATGGGCACCGAGCAAAAAATTATTATGGACAGGATGTTAGTAAGCTTTTGGGAGATGAGTTTTTTGCCCATGCATAAAGCCCCGAGGCTTTGAGTCTAACTTACAAACTCGTAAATAAAGAAAAGTGCTCTTGCGGGAGACAAACCGAATTATCCCTTTCATTTGTTTTATTTCCATTTTTGTTAGGTTTTGTATTTTTAACCATTTTTGCAAGAAACGAAGAAAAGTTGTTCCGCAAAGATGTCGATCGACTCGAGTTACTGTAACTCATTTTCGGTGGTTACGCCGTAATGTGCCCCTTGCGCAGTAACTTCATATGCACTACCAATTACGGCGTAATCCTATCTCAGTGGTTACGCCGTAGCTACACTTTTGCAGCGTGTGTTAGGTTTTGCCTAGTTACGGCGTAGCTCCTTATGGAGTTACGATGTAACTATCCTCTATATTACTTATTTCATTTTAAACACAATAACCTTTTATTAGTCTTTTAAATTAACTTTTTGGATGTGTTCCCTGTAAGCCCTCACGAGACTACACTCGTCCACTTGGGACACCAAGTGGTTTAAAAAGCTTGTTGCATGCGCTAAATGCAACCGTGATTCCTACGAAAGTGAGTTAGGTTTATTTTTTATTTTTTCTTTTTAGAATTATGCTTGTCGGTAGTGTGATTTCAGGGATTGAAGTTTGCTCATGGATGCTTATGCGAAGGCACGACTCTCTTTCGTGGGCCTTCTTTCTTTTTGGAGCAAATTTCAGGGAAGTTCTCACTCTAATTCTACTTTTTTCTTCACCTTTATTTAACGCTTAGTACAAAAGGGACTTTGTACAATTCAAGTGGGGGGACGTGAGTAGAATTGTCTCTTGAACTTTATTTTGCCCTCGCTTTTCAAGTTTATTTTGAAAAATTATGCCATTTTAAAATTTTGACATGTTTTTCTTAACCTAACTAGATTAGACCTTAGCCGAGCACATATAACCCTTGATATATTATGGTGAGATTAGCCTTATCCGTTTCCCAATTTTTACCCCAAATCCACCAAATTATGAGTGTGCCGGTAGCTTGTAAACTTTAGAACTTGGCCTTTGCATCATTTCGAGACCATAGACGAGGTATGTTGAGTCAGCTCAATGTATTTGGACTTTTCAGTTTAAGAAGGCAGTATTATAAGATTATCACCCAAATAGCCTACCATTGTGTGTCTATCGATTAGTCACCTCGACTTCTCGACCCCCATGTGAAACCCTTTTGTTGCACTCACCTTTAGTGCAAGATACCCCTAGATACACCCATCTGAGCCATTACTTTCATTTTGTTAACCCAATATATTGTTTCATTGCACCTATACACCTTAGCCTACCCTGTAGTCTTTATTTGTGATTGGGAAGTCATCATTTGCCTAAGTTCAAGGTTCAAGTGGAAATGTTCGGGAATCACGCTTTCGTCGATGACATATTCTTAAAGATCATTGAAGACCCTCCGAATTCCCATTGTTCATCTCAAGTGAGGGGATGTTATGTTTATTGTTATAGTTAAAAAAAAGAAAAAAAAATATGTGATTCGAAAAAATAATAATAATAAATAATATAATTATGTTATTCAATTTATTGTAAAGTGCGATGTTATAAGATCTATGTTATGAGCTTAATATAGATTTAGTATCGAGGAGGCCACCTCGGTCACATTTGAAGATTGGAGTTGGTAATTGCGCCAACAGTTGGAGAAAAGGTAGTGTTCCCATCATGACGTCCTCTAATGACACATCTACCTTGTATATCATGATCCGGTTTCTTGACTTCGAGACTTGAACTTTGGGCGGACGGTAAGTGGTGATAACTTGGTTATAGATTTAGACTATTTGCTTGATTTTTATTTTACACCATTTATATATCCCATGTCTTATCCTACCCTTTAGTCATGAAGCGTGTCTAGGTGATGCAGCGAGCAATCTTTGGTGTCTTGGCCATGGATTTGGTCATGTATCATTGATTTTGTCCACTTTGCCGTGACATGCTAGTAATGACAAAATACCCTTAACCTTTGTCGTGTCTACCCATATTGCCTTCAAGAATTGTTTAGCCCTTAACTCTAGTGATGGAGATTTGTGTAACCGCCAAGCTTATGATAGAATACATGCTATGACTATGCAATTAAGTGATCACCCCGAAATTGACACTTAGAATAGTTGAGAGATTTGAGTGTTTTGTTCCCATTTCGTGAAGTGTTCGCCTTTGTTTTATTCTAGCATAAAGGATTTGTAAACTTATTTTTTCCAGGTAATGGGAGATATCTTTTTAGGAATCTATCTAATAAGGTCTACTTGAGGGAAAGTAGAGTTCAAGTGGGGGGATATTTGATAACATCAAATAATCTTGAATATTAAGTGTCAATTTCCCCTGATAATTGTTAGGATTTAGAAAATCCAGTCGTTAAAGAGTCGATCACCTCAAGTATATGTATTTGTTAGAAAGCTCGTAGTCGTAGTCAAGTTATGTTAATAAGTAGTTAGTTAAGTAACACCGTGGAGGACGGATGGGTCTTTACCCACTGTATGCCTGATCCACAGCCCGTAGGTGGCATTTATTGTAAGACACTATAAATACCCTCTACCTCCCAAGGTAGAGGGTTAGAGCTTCAATACCATTTTTCTTTGTTTCACATAGTTCCCAACTCTCTTCCCTTTCTCTCTCTAACTTTCTCTCTCTAAAACTTGTATACGCCCCATTATGATTATGGTTTAATATGTTTTTGAAATCCTATATCTTACAATTGGTATCAAGAGCCATGGTTTGATCACTCTTCTTTCATGCTCTTTGTTTTGGTGGATTTCATAAGGTTTTTGGGGTTATAAGTGTTTAGAAGAGATTGAATCATTTGGTCAATTTCTTGTGTTAAAGTTTGAATTTTGATAGTACTTTTGTGTTTAGGATCATCATATGTGCTTAGGTTTCGAATTGGAAGGCTTGAATCATCGTGGTTGGGCTGTTTTTTATTGTTAAAGTGGTTGTTTTTTAATATTGTACTAAGCGAGTTGCGCCACGGTAAAACGTTTCTTCGAAGCGAGTTGCTTTGTCATTTGGAAGCGGTTGCTTTATTAGTGTAAGCGAGTTGGTTTATGCGACTTGACTATTAAGCGAGTTGATTCTTTAAGCGACTTGAGCTCTAAAGCGACTTGGCTATTAAGCGAGTTGTATTGGCAGCGAGTTGGTTTATGCGACTTGGTTGTTAAGCGAGTTGTCTCTGTATGCGAATTGGCTATTTAGCGAGTTGACTCTTTATGCGACTTGGGTGTTAAGCGAGTTGTTTCTTTAAGTGACTTGAATTTTAAGCGACTTGTCTTTTAAGCGAGTTGACTGTTTAGCGAGTTGATACCAAAGCGAGTTGCCTGTTTTGCTACTTGTCTATTGAGACTTGTCACTTCTTCGTGCTACATTTTTACGGTTGTTCTTTTGGTTTTGTAAAATCCGGAAAGAATCAATTTCTGGTTTAATCAAAGAATAGTAAAACTCGTAGAAATTGTAATCATGTCAATAACGCACCTACTATCGCTTCGACCGTAGCTAAGGACGCTCAGCACCGGATCGGATACTGCCCACCGTGCTTGACAAACCGATTATGACTCATGGGCTCAACGAATTAGGTTGTATTGCTTGAGAAAGGAAAATGGAGTTAGCATTCTCAAGTCAATTGATGAAGGACCTTATCAAATCGAGACTACCAGAGATGTTCTTGAAACTGCTGCAGATGGTACAGTGACCTTAGGATTGGATAGACCAACGACGTATGATGAGCTCAGTGATAAGGAGAAGAAGAAATACGATGCTAATATCAGGGCTTTAAACATTATACTTCAGGGTCTTCCAAAACACATCTACAAGTTGATCAATCACAACACTGAAGCCAAGGCAGTTTGGGATAATGTCAAGATGCTTCTCTCAGGTTCTGAATTGACTAAGGAAGACAGAGAATCACAACTGTATGATAAATTTGGGCACTTTAAGATGAAACCAGAAGAAAATGTCTGATAGAAACTAAGAACGTGATGAACATAGTTTCTTGATCGTTTATGAGCCTTAGGGTTTAACAATAACAATGACAATACACAGCGGATAAATCAAAACATAATTGTTATTGACACAAGGTTTTCATCACCATAACCTAACTAACTATAGACGTTTATAGAAACACGTCTAGATAACTAAACTAATAACCTAGGCGTTTACAAGACTATATGCCTAGGACACACACACACCTTTTAATCGACTACATTATGGAAGACTTAAATAAAACCTACACCCCATGTCCTCTTTATATACTAGAGGATTAGGGTTTACAAATCTTTACTAAGGACTAATAAATAAAACTTCTTTTGCAAGCAAGTCCTTCCATCTTTTTGTAGGTTTCCTTCTTGTCATATTAAGTCCCTCTTGTTTCATTCTTTTTGTCTTATCAACTCAAACGTATAATTCCCAACAATGTCTATGAATATTACATGAGATTCCACAAGCTTGTGAATGACATGAGGAATATCAAAATGACCATGCCAAATATTCAGCTGAACTCAGAGTTTGTGAACAACATGAATCCCGAATGGTACAAATTTGTCACCTCTGTGAAGCTAACAAAAGGATTAAAGAACACCAACTATGAGCAACTGTATGCCTTCCTTCTTCAGAATGAAAGACATGCTATGTTTGAGCAAATGATTCTTGAATAGTTCAAAACTAAACAGGGAGAAACAAGCTCGTCAAATGATTCAACAGCCTTTTACACCAATGTTGGAATTACCACCAAAGCTTCTCAAGTCATACCCACGGTAATGCTAATTACAAGCTCATTCCCGATCCAAGATATAATCCTCCGCACTCAAACACACTCATGGAAAACTTTATCAATCAACCGCTCTCATGGTTATTCAAAATATGAATTCCACTCCACACACCAACAATAACCTCGTAATAAAGATCCAATCCACACAATCAAGCTACCGCCGAGATGGTAAGGTGGTGTGCAGAATGTTCAAGGAAGACGGTATGAACAAGGGATGATTGGGGCAGGTTATGGTAATACCGAGTTGGTGGAGGAAATGTGGCTAATCGAATCGAGGAAGAAATGCCAATCAAGGGCAAGCAAAGCCAATCAAATGCTACAACTATGGTGGTGAGGACATATTGCGGAGTCGATATCTCCAAAACGTCCACGTAATGCATAATACTGAGACAAGATGTTGCTTGTGCAAGCTCGTGATAATGGAGCGACTTTGGATGAAGAGGAGTTGTTGTTTCTTCAGCAGGGAATGCTAAAACATATGATGTTGATGTGGATGAGCGACCAATTCAAGAAATAGGTCACAATCATCAAAATGCCTTTCAAGTTGCGATCGTGATGCATTTGACTCGATGTCGATGATGAACCCACGCCTGCACAATCTTCATGGAAAGCATCTCACCTATGGTCTCTCCAAAGGTCTCATCACCACAACAGTCGCTACTTCCAAAGAATCAATCATCTCTGAGGTATTAAAACTATACGATAAAGTTGATGAGCAAGGGATGCATAACAAAGTACAATCACATGTAACCAGTGAATCAGATATGGATAATGTGGGTAATAGTAATATTGTCCCATATGATCAATATGTGATACAAAGTGAATGTGAAATTGTACCAAGTGATGCATCTTCTGCAGTCAATGAAGACTATGTTTTTTATGAATACACTATATGTGCCCCTGATGATTCTGTTATCTCTGAACTAAATGCCTATAAAGAACGAGTTGCCATTTATGAACAACGTGCTAAGTTTGAGTTAACTACCCGTGAGCAGGAAATGGATGACCAAATGCGTACAATTATCAAAAAAAGTAATTTTAGAGAAGAAATGTTAAAACAAGAGTTAAACTCCTTACAAGAATAGCTTTCTAAAACTGTTAAGCAAAAACAAGAACTCCAAAATAATGTTAAAGTTATTAAACAAGAATTTAATGCTAAGGAATCAAAACTTTTGAATGACTTTTCCAATCTAAAAACTTTAGAAAACAAACTTGAAAATAAGTTGTACGTACAAAGGAATACTGTGGAAAACTAGAAGAGGGGGTTGAATAGTTTTGCCAATTAAAACTTCCTTTTAATCTATTTAGATTGACTTATGACAATCTATTTGGATGTGTGTGTTGGATGTTGATAAACAAGCATATAAAGGTAAGTAATGAAAAGATAAAAGTAAGAAGCACAAAACCACAACACGACTATTTATAGTGGTTCAGCTACAAGGACACCTTCCTTGCCTTACTCCACTCCCCGAGTCACCTACTCGAGAGTTCGTAATCACTACACCAATCTCCTTATGGCGGAGAAGCCTTCACAACGTCGCCTACCCTTTTTCCGGTGCTAGGCTAACCACCGGGTTCTTTCACTCCAAGGTGAACCACACCTACACAACGTCGCCTACCCTTTATAAGGTACTAGGCTAAGTACCTAGTTCTTTCACTCCAAGGTGAACTACACCTTCATAACGTCGCCTACCCTTTATTAGATACTAGGCTAAGCACCTAGTTCCATTGTAATGGAGGAACTACTACCACACTACACCAACGACTAATCCTAAAGGAGATCTACTCTTTTACAACATCATCAAGGATATCAATATCCTTGGAAATAATACTAGTCTATCTTGTACATCGAAACACACCATATCGAATGTACATCTAAGGCACCTTTCACTAATGCCTTTGACTAGATCTACAAGACACCTTTCACTAATGTCTTGTGTCTTCACTTCTAAGCACTTATCACAAGTGCTTGTGTTATAGATGATAGATACCCTTCACTAATATCTTCGTCTTAACACTTGAGACATCTTTCACTAATGTCTTCAACACTACACTTCTTTGAGGAAAGAAAGGAATCATCAACAAGAAGACTTCAGTAGCCTTGATGATGAGGAATCATGGCAACTCATGGACTTGAGCTTGCTTGACTTCAAAGGTGGTGATCTTGACTTTAAGAGGAACCTAAAAGATCACACAAAAACAAAACTACAAACATAGATCTCTTGGATCTAAGGTTAGTGAGATTTAATTCAGGGGGAAAGTTTGTTAGAAAGGGATAATCAATAATTAAGAAATGGCTCACTATTTATAGAGGAAAATCCCATCGCTCCCCGGATCTCACGTATCCTTCCACTTGGGATCCGCTAGCACAAAGCTGGGATCCGTGGAAAACTCCTCTTTACCCATGGGTATTCGTTAAGGGTCATGGGTCATGGGTTGGACCATGGATCTTTGGCTAGATACAATGTATCTTTGAGTGCAATGCACTTAGTCACTTGGGTATGGGTTGATCCATGGGTTATGGGTATTATCCATATGTGATATAAGCATGATGTCATGCAATGGGTTATGGATCAAGATCCATTGGTTATGGGCTTTGGGTTGTACCCAACTACATTCAATGTATTTGCCCAATGGGTTGTGATACTTAAGTTTCTACCCATTTATATTATCCAATATACTACATACTAGTTATGTGTATATTTTATCCAAATATGTAAACACTAGTTGTTGTACATATGTGTTACTAAATCATAAAATCACTTATACTTGTTTTAGTGTTTTATGTGAAAATGTAAATATGTTAGAAACTATTAGTTCAAACCATTTACGTATTTTATTTGTTTCGTTAATATGATTTTACGTTTGTTATCGACAAAACATTAGAAGATCATAAAATATAAATAAACGCTTTTACGGCTTATTTGTATTAACAATCTCCCTTTTGTTGATGACAAAACATAAAATTATTTTAAGGAAAAGCTAAAATTGTAAAGTTTGAATTTGTAGTTTTACTTTCTTCTCCCCTTTTGTCGAAACCAAAAGTGTTAAAAGAAACTAACACAATTTTTTATAAGAAAAGTGTGTAAAAAATGTAAAGAGAGCAAGTGACGGAATGGTACTGCCTTAACTCCCTTGACGAGTCCATCCCTTTGAAAGGCGCCAAGGACATGACGTAAAATAAACTAATTGTGTTTGCAATTATGTTTGCAAATGGTTCGCCTAAGTGACGAATGTGCTCCCCCTTGATGATTGCAATTTTGCAAGGGGATGTCATGAAATGTAAACCTAGTATTGCAAGTAATTTGCAATGTATTGCTTTGACATAAAGCTTCCCCTAGCTTTGGGATGTCAAAGTCTTCGTATGTAAATTGAATAACTACAAAACAAAGGTTAGAAAGCAAGTATAATTCACAATTTCCTGCAAATGTGATTCAAGTTAGTAGAAAGAAAGCTTTCTGTTTTACGGATCCCACGGTTCCCTCCTAGTAGGGATCCGTCTAGGCAATTCTGAGGGATCCGTATTAGCTGTTTAATTACAGCCAAGGTGATATAACAAGTAATGTTATTACAAAAATAAGATATGAATACAAAGTAATCATATGCTCAACAAAATAACAAGTAGCATGTAATTCCATTTAATAAAACTAGAGTTATGATATACATGACTCTAAAAACTAAGGAAACAAGAAAATACATGACTAGGAATTTCTAAACCAACTATCGCTTGATGCTAGGACACCTCTAAAATCTTCTAGCTCAAGTTTTGTTTTTGGTTTGATCTCGTCGAAACGTTCGAGGAGATGATAGAACATGAAACGTTGGTCTTCTCGTACTTCATGTATCAAACTTTCAACATGTTGACAATGATAGCAATCTTTGTCATGGCTAGGTAGTGGTGGTGGAAGAAGTGAAATGGCTTGATGCGAAGGATCAAGTGAAGCGGCTTAGGAGCTTCAAACGATGGAGGATTGGTGGAGGTGCATTTGAGAATGACTCAACCAAAAATGATGGTGGTGGTAGAGAAGTGTCAACTTTCATATGGTCGGGTGGTTGACTTTGATGATTTCTCATAATCCAAATGGGATTATATGATGGAAACGCGAAAAGGAAGCGGAGCAAGTGTTGACTCAACACCTTGATTTTGAACCATTATTCCTCCTAATGAGGAGAATGTTGTCGGCGGAAGCGGATGAGATGGCCTAGGAGGCAAGTCCTCTAAATTGTAGAGGTGTGGTGATGATAGTGGGGATGTAAATGAAATAGCTCTAGGAACCAATGGTGATGGTTTAGTGGAGATGATATTGTTTGGCCTAGGAGGTATGGTGGTGTTTGGCATAGGTAGTTTTGTGGGTACTATCCTTTTAGGAATTGGTTTGATTGGATGATGAAGAATTCTATCATTCGTTGGCTTGACGGGAGATGATTTGGTTAAAGAAATTTCGTGTATAACACGAGCCCTTTTCATGGGTGGTTTTTTGGTGGATAAGTTACTACTTGGGGTTATCCTCATGATGAGATGATTTCAAGAGGTTGCAAGAGCTGAAAGTTAGGATAAGAGTGATGACTATGGAGGTCCTAACAAGGTGTTTTATAAACTAAGAGATTTTGCAAGTGCATTTAAGCCTTAAGCCACTAGGATTCATTGGAATGTGATGATTGACATGCACAAGAGTCAACTTCAGAGGTTGCACTGATCTAGGAACTCATTTAAGATGAGATGGAGTGTTTGAGTTAGGAAGATGAGTTGAAATGATTGTTTTAGCAAGATTTGACATAAACTGTCATCCGGATCCCACGGTTCCTTCCTCAGAGGGATCCGTTTAGGATAATCCTAAGGATTCGGCTTTCAGCAATTATGAAAGGGTGGAAATGATGTTTTTAAGATCTAAGACCTATATCATCTTGAGTGTTTCAATCCTCCTAAGTGTTTTAAATGAAGGGGTGCTTGAGTACTTGAAGGTAATGAATGATGTAGCTAATGATTGTCATTTATGGAAGGATTTGGAACTTTCAAGAGTACCAATGGATGAGCAAGGATGACACTAAAGATTTAGAGTGTCAATTGAAGCTAAATGATCCTAGAGATCAGGTTGTGTTTTAGGATAGTGTTTTGGAAAATATCCTAGAAGCTTTGAGATGAGAAAACTAGATTTTGATCAACTTTTGATCAATTTTGAGGTGAGGATGATTAATGATAAATTTTGCCATAATCGAAAGATCTCTAAGGATAGATGGGAGAGATCAAGTAAAAAATGAAGTGTGAGTTTAAGAGCGGAAGAGTAATGGATTAAGGACGAAATGGTAGATCTACAATCGTCTTAGAGTGTGATTTAGGTGAGTTATGTATGAATAGGAAAGATCAACCTATCTTGATAAGGACTTAATTTTGCCTTAAGACACTATGTTTAGCTTAGTGTGTGAGGTATTCTAAGTATATGTTTGAAATGTAATGCTTTGCAATTGCATTTTCTGTTTGTCGGATCCCACGGTTCCCTAAGAGTAGGGATCCGTCTAGTACAATCTTTGGGATCCGCCTTATCTCGCCACAGACCTTTACTAAAGGTATGCAATAATCTTGACAATGCATTATATCTCAAGGATAGTCTAAAAAGAGTTCTAATACTAAGATATCAAATGTAAAATGTTTTATTTCATGAAGGAAATTGGATTACATTGATAAAGCACGAGTACAAGAGATTTGATCCTATCTTGGAATACTATTAGTTTCCTTGAGTGTTTTCGCTAGGAGGATTATTATGTGATTGATGAGTGTTGGTGGAATCAAGAATGAAGAAAGTCTTCATGAGATATATGTTTAGCGGTTCCATCATCTTGTTCACAAGCACGCATAAACGGACTTTGAAATTGAGGATGGAAGTGCATAACATTATGATAGAGGCGTGCAAGAACATTCCATAAGGATGAGTTTATTCTTGGAGCCTTGAAGATTTGCACCGCCTTGCGAAGAAGTAGGCAAGATTGTATGGTTGTTGTGTTAGCAAACAAGACAACATGTGAGCACAACAAGCGGGAAGAATTTCTCGATTTCCCTAAGACTCCAAACATTTTCACGTGAGGATGAGTGTAAGAGGCTTGTACTCTTCTCGGATATCCCTTGTAAAGATAATATTTGGATCGTAGTAATATGGTCAAGTTTGCATATTATGCGATTTAAATCTTCCTAGAGGTATGTGTGAACAATATGGACTATTTTCTTCACAAAGTTGAAGAGAGAATCAAGAGACCAATCTTCGTGAAGGCACATTGTCCATGATTTGGAATCCAGAGGATGTGAGCAAAATGCCCAAGGGTTAGAGTGAACTTTTGGTTTTGATATAAAACCAAAGAGATAGAGAGCGATCGTCGTTATTTAACGAGTTCGACTTGACGAAAGAATTCCATTATGAACCTTGGACATATCTTCTCGTTGATTTCAAGAAGACATTCTAGTCCTATGGCTCGGAAGGAGGTATTAATACCTTCTTCGAATTGTAGAGAGGTTTCTACAATACGTCCTTCGTGGAAGTGACGGTTTTCGAGATTATTGAACCCACGGACATGATTGCCACGTGTGTTAGGTTCGAGAGAGATGTTCGAAGTGTAGATGCTAGTGAGTGAAAAATCAAACTCATATTCATGCATCATAGTTGAACCTATAAAAATGATAAGTTAATAAAAACAGATGTTTGTAGTCAACCTATGATAATCTAATGTTTTTACTAGATTTTTATTAACAATGGTATTTAACACTTTAACATACTCAAGGTTTTGACATTCTAGTGGATTATTACATTTAGAAAGATATTGATTTTTAATCTTGCATGAAGGTCAGCTTTTTCAAGAGGACGGATCCTACGGTTCTTTACAAAAGGGATCCGCTATTATAACTTCCGGATCCGTGGATCTCGTAATGTAAATGATTTGATAAAACATAGATTTTACGCTTTTATACCACGAAATATGTTTTATCCTACATTTTCTTTTAGCATGCATACATGACTTCTAATGTATCATAAAAGAATATAAAACATATAAATCAAAATAAGTGACAAACACACTATGATAGAAATAACCTAGATAAACTAGATTATTAATAATATTGCATTTCAATATTAAGGATGATACAAAGGATTGGGTATATGATCTCAATGTAGATTAACAACACAAAGTAAATGTCTCCATATGTGAACTTCATCATAGGGAACACAAGTGCGATGAGTGTTAGGGCGATGAGCACGAGTGCGATGTAAACCATGTTGATGACATATCTTCTTGGTTTCGGTTGAGATGAAATGAGGAGGAAGATGAAGTTTTTGAATAAGAGAAAATTTTGAAATTGGAAGATTTGAAAAAGTGAGGGTTTGGTAGAGTGGTCGACGGTGGGGTTATTTATAGGGAAGGAGGAATTTTTGAAATTCGTGTTTTGTTTTATTATTGGATTTAAAAGAGACATTACATAAGTTTTATATACCATGACTTTAGATGAGAAGTAAAACACGTATGTCAGAAAAAGGCTTCCTAATGAAGCTTCATGTAAGACATGTATAAGCACAAAAGATAATCATATAAATACCTAAATAGGCATAATTAATTATCAAGAAAAATAAAAAGAAAATCATACCTCTAGTGCACTTAGGAATGTCTTTACAAATGACACAACAAATGTCACTTAGATGATTCGAGCTCCTTTACGATTAAGATACCTTCTTAAGGAAGGTATTCTTGTTACCAAGCGACTCCTAAAGCTTGGTAGGTATGAACTTTGACTAATCAACATGACAAAGAAGATTAGTGAAATTAAATGAAAAGGTAAATAAGAAAAATGTTGTTTATCAAATCAACATCCAAACATATAGTTTTAAAAGACATGGTGTTTGTTTTTATGAAAAACCTTCTTTGTAGTTTTCAATTAACCATGGATCGTATCAAGTTTTTAAAGTACAATATACTTCAAGAAACTTGGTAACGAAGCTCTGATGCCAATTGTGGAAAACTAGAAGGGGGGGTTGAATAGTTTTGCCAATTAAAACTTCCTTTTAATCTATTTAGATTGACTTATGACAATCTATTTGGATGTGTGTGTTGGATGTTGATAAACAAGCATATAAAGGTAAGTAATGAAAAGATAAGAGTAAGAAGCACAAAACCAGAACACGAGTATTTATAGTGGTTCAGCTACAAGGATACCTTCCTTGCCCTACTCCACACCCCGAGTCACCTACTCGAGAGTTCGTAATCACTACACCAATCTCCTTATGGCGGAGAAGCCTTCACAACGCCGCCTACCCTTTTTCCGGTGCTAGGCTAACCACCGGGTTCTTTCACTCCAAGGTGAACCACACCTACACAACGTCGCCTACCCTTTATAAGGTACTAGGCTAAGTACCTAGTTCTTTCACACCAAGGTGAACTACACCTTCATAACGTCGCCTACCCTTTATTAGGTACTAGGCTAAGCACCTAGTTCCATTGCAATGGAGGAACTACTACCACACTACACCAACGACTAATCCCAAAGGAGATATACTCCTATACAACATCATCAAGGATATCAATATCCTTGGATCTAATACTAGTCTATCTTGTACATCGAAACATACCATATCGAATGTACATCTAAGGCACCTTTCACTAATGCCTTTGACTAGATCTACAAGACACCTTTCACTAATGTCTTGTGTCTTCACTTCTAAGCACTTATCACAAGTGCTTGTGTTATAGATGATAGATACCCTTCACTAATATCTCCGTCTTAACACTTGAGACATCTTTCACTAATGTCTTCAACACTACACTTCTTTGAGGAAAGAAAGGAATCATCAACAAGAAGACTTCAGTAGCCTTGATGATGAGGAAGCATGGCAACTCATGGACTTGAGCTTGCTTGACTTCAAAGGTGGTGATCTTGCCTTTAAGAGGAACCTAAAAGATCACACAAAAACAAAACTACAAACATAGATCTCTTGGATCTAAGGTTAGTGAGATTTAATTCAGGGGGAAAGTTTGTTAGAAATGGATAATCAATAATGAAGAAATGGCTCACTATTTATAGAGGAAAAATCCTACTGTTCCCCGGATCCCACGGATCCCTTCCACTTGGGATCCGGCTAGCACAAAGCTAGGGATCCGTGGAACACTCCTCTTTACCCATGGGTATTTTGGTTATGGGTCATGGGTCATGGGTTGGACCATGGATCTTTGGCTAGATACAATGTATCTTTGAGTGCAATGCACTTAGTTACTTGGGTATGGGTTGATCCATGGGTTATGGGTATTATCCATATGTGATATAAGCATGATGTCATGCAATGGGTTATGGGTCAAGATCCATGGGTTATGGGCTTAAGGTTGTACCCAACTACATTCAATGTATTTGCCCAATGGGTTGTGATACTTAAGTTTCTACCCATTTATATTACCCAATATACTACATACTAGTTATGTGTATATTTTATCCAAATATGTAAAAACTAGTTGTTGTACATATGTATTACTAAATCATAAAATCACTTATACTTGTTTTAGTGTTTTATGTGAAAATGTGAATATGTTAGAAACTATTAGTTCAAACCATTTACGTATTTTATTTGTTTCGTTAATATGATATTACGTTTTTTATCGACAAAACATTAGAAGATCGCAAAATATAAATAAACATTTTTACGGCTTATTTGTATTAACAAATACCATTCAGACTGCTCACATGATCACTAAGCATAGAGTTCTCAGCGATAAGCATAACATTCCCCTCGTAAAGGAACCCAATCCTGAATATAGTAAAGTGGCTAGAGAAGCTCAGAAGGTAATATATGATGGTGATGAAATCCTTAAGCCTAGGCAGAAACCTAGTTGTGCTGAGTGCACTAAGGAAGATAGGGAATTAGATGAAGTCGCTAGAGAGAAAATGAATAAGAAGCTAAAAGATCCTGAGTGTGAAAAGCATAACATAACGTTCAAACCCCATTATTACGCTAAAGAAAATTGGATTTCTCTGAATAGATTTAAGCCTCAAACTCTATTAACCTCGTAACAAGTTTTTGGAAAAAGGACATAGATATGCAAAAGGCTAATGCACTTGTTAAAACAAACACTCCCTTAGGAAAATGCCCTCAAGAACTATGTATCCTCCGAATACACCAATGCATTTAGTTCCTAGATCTATTCCCACTAAGAGCAAGACCTTAATCACCAGTATGTTGTTTATCAACTATTTGTTGATTTTGAGAAGACATGTAAGAAAAGGATCACACCCACCGGGATAATCGAAGGGAGAGGGTTTTGAGCAAACTAAAGAATGCTATCTAATCGAGGTCATGCCTTTCTTTAAACAATTAAAAGGTCAATTTGAGAGTCTTAAAAGGGATAGACTCGGATATTAAAGAAATGGAAAAGGAATTCGATACAATGATAATTGAAGTCAATGATTATGAACGGGAACTCAAATATAATGAAATTGAAAGGAAGAATTTGCATATCTTAAATGAGAACTTAGTATTCAGTTGTGTGGCTCAAGATGTGTTTTATACTGTTACTAAGCATTATATTACTGCTTCTTAATTTCATGAATTAACTGTTACTTTGAAAGTTTCCCATGATCGTGCCATTGATCTTGAAAACAAAAACTCGGAACTAAATGAGAAAATTGATCAGGATGATCACGATAATTTGGTAAAACATCTTTCTAAACTAGAAGTTGAACATTTTGATTTGCAACTAAAATATCAACATCTCAAAGAAAATGTCAAAACCTCAAACATCAAGACATCCTCAAATGTTCCAGAGTTTGATGCTCTTTTTGAAATAAACAAACGTGACGAACAGATTCAAGCTCACTGTAACACGATCAGAAAGTTGAAATCCTAAATTTAACAATTAAAGGTTGAAAAGAACGATGTGACTGGCTCCCAAATGTCTCCTCCTTTAGATTCTCAGTGTTCTCAAACCTTTCATCTTCAAAACTTGGTTAATGCTTTACAAAAGGAAAATGAGAGTTTTCTAGAAGAAAATAAAAAAGTTAAACGACACTTTAAAGAGTTATATGATTCAATCAAATTCACTCGTGACAAGAACAACGAAAAAATAACATTTTTACAAAACGAAGTTGAGAATCTGAGGAGTCAAGTAAAAGGGAAAATGCCACTTGTCTTTGATGAGAATGTTGCATCAAAGTCATCTACTGAATGTAAATATACTGTGACCATCAAATACATTCCTCCTCATCTTAGAAATAACAAACTGGTGTTTCATAACTATTTTGCTCACCTTAAGGATAGTCTAGAATGTCTCCGTGAGATTGTAGAAGAGGATTACATAAACAAGCCACTTGATAGTGAAATTAGGTTTGCTTGCATTCAGGCCAAACGATTTCAGGAGCTATTAGAATGTTTAAGAGCAACATGTCCAAAATCCTTATGTGAGAAAGATAAAGTTGTGATGCCTTGTTCTATGCCTAGTGCTACGTATGCAAACCAGTCTATGCCCAGTGTTAAGAAAGTGAAATCTAAAGTGTCCTCAAGTAGTACAGATCCCTTCACTTCTAGTTCAGGAATGCAAAAGGTAGCCCAACCAACTAATGTTCCCATAATTCCCTCTACAGGAGTAATCAATGACACAAAAGTAAGCGGGTCAAAGCCTCCAGGCAATACAAAGCAAGATAGGACCTCGCAAGCTAAGAATGTGCAATGAAAGAGAGTAGAAGACCACCCTAAGAACTTTAAGTTTGATTTAAATAAAACGAATCGTGTTGATTCTAGTATTAGCTATAAGCGTACTGTAATTAATTCGAATTCTGATACTTTTGGCAAAACATGTAATGATGATTGATTGGTTTCAGTTACTAATCATGAATGTGGTGTGAATGATTTGATTAATGTTGTTAAATGCCCTGTTAAGATAGTTAATGCAAAAACTAAAGCTAAGAAGGCTAGAAAGCAATGGCAGAAGATGGTTAGAAAACAATGGAAACCCACAGGAAGGAAATTTAGTAACATAGGTTATCAGTGGATACCTACTAGCCGCAAATTCAATCTTAATGAGATGTGCCCTAAATTATCTAGATCAATGACCATTAGGAAATGGATGCCTACTGGTAGAACTATTCCTTTAAGAAGTGAACATACTTTGAATAGGTCAAATACGAACATTAGCACTGCATCTATCCTTGATGATTCCATTATTTCTACTTCTGATGTGGGTGTTCCAATCACTGTTACTAACCAAATGAAACCCATTCTTGCATAGGGATCCCAATTATCCAGTTATCCATTCTTATCTGTGTTCAACTGCAGATCATTCAAATCATTCTATGGTACCTAGACTCAGGCTGTTCCAACTATATGACTTGAGACCGGTCACGGCTCATGAACTTTGTGAGTAAATTCATCGGGACAGTTAGATTCAGGAATGATCGTTTCGGTGCAATTATGGGTTATGGAGACTATGTTGTTGGTGATAGTGTAATCTCCGGGGTGTATTACGTTGAAGGTCTTGGTCATAACTTATTCTCTGTCAGTCAATTCTGTGATTCTGATCTAGAAGTGGCCTTCAGAAAACATACTTATATCGTTAGAGAACTTGATGGTAAAGAACTTTTAAGAGGAACATGTGGTTCAAACCTATACACCATCTCTATCGAAGATATGATGAAGTCTTCTCCAATTTGCTTGTTGTCAAAGGCTTCAAAAACAAAGTCATGGTTATGGCATCGTCGTCTAAATCACCTGAACTTCGGCACCATAAATGATCTTTCCAGAAAGGACTTAGTAATAGGCTTACCTAGACTAAAGTATGAAAAGGATCATCTTTATTCAGCATGCCAATTGGGAAAAAGCAAGAAGTATGCCCACAAACCCAAACCTACAAATGCAGTTATAGAAGTTCTTCATACCATTCACATGGATTTATGTGGACCCATGAGGGTGCGGAATATTTACGGGAAGAAATATGTGTTAGTTGTGGTTGATGATTACTCTCGATTTACTTAGGTTAAGTTCTTAAGGACAAAGGATGAAACTCTAAATATCATCATTAAACTTATCAAACTGCTGCAGGTTCGACTTAACAAAACTGTCAGAATCATCCGAACAAACAATGGAACTGAGTTTGTTAACAAAGAACTTAGTAAGTTTTATGAAAGTGTTGGAATCAATCATCAAAGAAGTGTTCCACGAACTCCTCAACAGAACGGTGTAGTTGAAAGATGAAATCGAACTCTTGTGGAAGCCGCAAGAACAATGTTGATTTACTCAAAGGTTCCAATGTTTCTCTGGTGAAGCCATTGCCACCGCATGCTACACTCAAAATCAATCCCTTATTCACACATCTCATGGAAAAACTCCATATGAACTTGTCCACAATCGAAAACCAAATCTTTCATTCCTTCGTGTTTGGTGCATTGTGTTATCCAACTAATGAGGGTCAAGACTTAGGCAAACTTAAAGCTAAAGCGGACATTGGAGTATTTGTAGGATATGCACCAAGCGTAAAAGGATACCAAATCTACAACAAAAGAACACGAAATATCATGGAAACAATTCACGTTACGTTCAAGAGTCGACGGTCAAATGGCTCCGGACAACCCAGCCTGGACCCGCATCACAACCTTCATCAAGTAGTCCCATCGGTTCTACTCTTGTACAAAATCTCTCACCAAAGAACTCCTTATGTACCACCTTCGAAGATGATTTGAAGAAATTGTTTGATCCAATGTTTTATGAACACTATGAGCCAATTGCTAATGATCATCAAATCCATCAATAGAGGTCGCTCCTATCCGGTTAATGAAGTTAACCTTTCGATTCTATGTCATTAAGTCAAGAAGCTGCATTGTCGATCACTGTCTCATCAACAAATCCTCAATCATCGAGTGTACACCATGGAATTGTTTCGCACCTTTAATGGAGATAACCCTTTGCCACTCCCCAAGATGCTCCTTTGAAAACATATTTGCTCTCGAATCATCATCGAACCATCTTCATCGGAGAAATCAACTCGCTACTTCGTTCCTCAACAACAACCACACGAACACCTTAGAAAATGGACACATGATCATCCATTGGACAACATCATTGGAAATCCCTCTCGTCCAGTATCCACTCGTAAACAACTTGCAACTGATGCCTTATGGTGCTTCTTCAACTCTGTACTATCCAAGGTCGAACCAAAAGACGTTAAAACTGCAATGAATGAAGATAGTTGGTTCAATGCCATGCAAGAAGAAATTCATGAGTTTGATCGGCTAGATGTATGAGAATTAGTACCTGCTCCAGACTGTGCTATGATCATTGCTCTAAAGTGGATCTTCAAAGTAAAACTTGATGAGCATGGTGATGTATTAAAGAACAAGGCTCGATTGGTTGCAAAAGGATACCGTCAAGAGGAGGGTATTGACTTTGAAGAATCATTTGCTCCGCTGCACGTGTCGAGGCAATCGTAATCTTCTTGGCTAATGCCGTAAGTAAGAACATGGTAGTCTATCGATGGATGTAAAGACGTCGTTTCTTAACAGAGATCTTAAAGAAGTCGTATACGTCGCCAACCAAGGTTTTGTGAATCCAAAGCATCCTACTCATGTCTATCGCTTGAAGAAGGCTCTTTGAGCTTGAAGCAAGCTCCAAGGGCATGGTATGATACGCTATCAAAGTTTCTTCTATCTACTGGATTCAAGAAAGAGCGCTTGATCCGACATTGTTCACCGTAAAGTCGTGCAAACATTTAATTTACGCTCAAATCTACGTTGATGATATTATTTTGCCTCGACTGACCCCAATGAATGTGACCGTTTTTCTAAGGAGATGGGCTCCAAATTTCAAAAGTCAATGATGGGACAAATATCATTTTTCTTGGGATTACAAATTTCACAAAGTCCCAGAGGCATTTTCATTAATCAATCTAAATATGCAAATGAAATTTTAAAGAAATTTGGATTTGACACTTGTGACACCGTTGACACTCCCATGGTGGAACGTACCAAACTGGATGAGGACCACTCAGGGATCATGGTAGATCAAACAAAATATTAAAGTATGATTAGATTCTCGATGTACCTCACACCAAGAGACACGATATTCTGCTCGTTGTATGCATGTGTGCTAGATACCGTGCTAAGCCTACCAAAAAATACCTTGAAGCGGTTAAACGGGTCTTTCGGTATCTCCAAGGAACCATTAACATGGGACTTTGGTACCAAGGACACCGGTATGTCACTAACGACCTATGCGAGATGTTGACCATGTAGGATATCAAGATACACGTCAAGTATGTCCGAGGTGCTCGGTTTTTGGGTGATAAGCTTGTGAGTGGTCTTCAAAGAAACAAATGAGTACTTCAGATCCTCTACAGAGGTTGAATACATAGCCATGTCATCTTGTTGTGCTCAAATCCTATGGATGAGATCCCAATTATCGACTATGGCTTTGAATTCAACAAAATCCCTCCGTATTGTGATAACAAAAGTGCCATTGCTCTCTCTTGCAACAACGTTCAACACTCAAGAGCAAAGCACATCGACATTCGACATCATTTCATTCAGAACAAGTGGAAAAGGTGTGGTAGAACTCTATTTTGTGAGGACCGAATACCGGTTAGCGTACATCTTCACCAAAGCTCTTCCTAGAGAACGTTTTGAGTTTATCCTTCCACGACTTGGTCTAAAGAGCCTACAACCGAAAACACTCAAACGCCTTCAAGAGGAAGACGAGGAGTAAATGGTTTTCTTCATCTATCTCTTGTATATATTTTTCAAAAGCAAAATACAAAATTTCAAAACCCACAAAAGAAAATAGAAAAATATAAAACTTTCAAAATCCATAAAAATAGAAAATCTTGAAAATCCCAAAATATTGTTATTTTGTCATGTTTTTCTTAATTCGATATCATCTACGGACTTTGAGTTGACATTCAAAGAATGTCACGGGTTTTAGATGTTCTTCGAATGTACATAAATTGCTTTAAAAAAAAGACGGAGAAAAATGGTGGTTTATTGTCATTTCAGGTAGTAACCCATTTTAAAAGGAAAGAACAGAGCCATGCTTAATCTTATTTTTCAAATCTCATGCTCGGTTTCTTAAAACAAATGTTTGTCACCAAAAATACAAATGTTTTTTCTTTCCAAATATTTTTCCGTCTACTGATTCTTCTGAAAAATATTTGTCATCTAATGAAAACAAAATTGCTTTGAAAATACCTCGGACTCTATTTCTTAAAAATCATCTGGGCTTATCTTTGTCAAACTCTATCACAAACAATTAGCACATAAAAGAGCAAGGCCTACTTTTGGAACATCAAAAAGAACAATGTTTTATACAATTGATTCAAAACCTTGGCTAATGTTATGTTTTCAAAAGATATTTACGCATGATTGGTCAATGGAGTTTAAAGTCTCAAAATCTAATCCTTATCAGTTATAATGTCTTTCAAAATCAAGTCACTATTCTCCTCAAAAGCTCTCAAAATTTAATTTAAATCAATAGATATCACAATTCTCAAAGGATTTAAAAATTATGATCGGGGGCGAATTTGTGATTTAAATTGGATTTAAACTGATAATTCGATAAATGGCTTTATACATGATTAACAAGCTCTCCTCCCTGCATGTGCCAAACGATTTTAAATTTTCCTTGCACATGTTAAGGGGGAGCATTTATATCAAACCAAAATGGATTGAAACGTGATGAATTGTCTCTAAGTGCAGGTTTTCCTAATATGTGCTAAACAATTTCAAAATCGATGCACATATTGAGGGGAGAAAATTTTGAAAACCACATTCTTTCCCAAAATATCTTCAATCAGTATGTGAAACACTGATTTTGATCGGGAAAGTAATGTCGATATTTTTAGAAAATAATTTATCAAAGAAGTGAATTCTTCCTCTTGCCTCCATGTGTCAAACTAATTTCAAATATACGATGCACATGTTGAGGGGGAGCCGGTTTCTAAAATATCAAAAACGATTCAGGTACAAAATGCTTTGATAATATATCACAAGTTCCTGGATTGATTTTCAAACGGTTTTCAATTGGTTCCAATGGCTGATGAACAATACCAAAAAGACCGACCAAATTTACTTTATGTATGGTGATATAAGGATGGTTAGGTTAGGTATTCGTTCCACGATCTCGCCTGAGCGGAGGGATCTACCAGAGGACAATCTACTAGATAGTGTAGAGTCCTTAGGTATGATGAAAAAAAAATGGAGTAAAGTGAGATATGGGAAGAGTGCGGACTGAGATTGAGCTAGAACTGGAATAAACCCAACAAGGTTCTAGTAATGAAGTCTCGGTAAGCACTGAAGGGGTTGAAGAATGAAAAAGATATAAATGCGAAAAAGGTGAAAAGAAATAGCCCTCCATTATATTCAACCTTAGGGCAGAAACCGGGTTCAATACATATGCTACTGGTGTTTACTAAGGTAACACTGGTATTGAAGACAAGACGTCATGGACCCAGTGACGCACTACACTAAACTTTCCAAAGCTACTCAAGTTCCTCTTAAAAGGACTTGTTTCATTCTCACGGGGAACCTACATTATCTATCGACTTTCTCTTAGAGACGGTTGATCATATTGAATAAGGAGACCATCTCCCTAGTCTCTGGCATAGGAACCAAATGTGCACAATTGATTCTAGAGCCACACGATCATCAATAAATCTCATTAAGGACACAATCAATGAAGACTCTGCTTTCACACAATGTGGAAAGAGAGAATATATTTAAAAGTCCCACGCATTATCCTTGTGGTATTGCGAACATCGAGTGATATGCAAACATATTCACAATGAAGATGGAAAGCCTTCTAGATCCAACATTAAACAAGCTCTTGGTAGGTGGCATGTGAGATCTATCCAATAGATCAACCATGTGACAACCGAATGAAACAATGGGGCGATTCAAAATTATGAATCAATCCTGGTTCAGGTTATGGATTGATTGATGCCTTTGAAAAACCGGTCTTTGTGCTAAAAACTTTTTTCTCTAGCACATCGACTGTGTATTAATATTTCAAATTTAAAAGGTGTTTATGATTGATAATTGATTTTCCTTAAAACCTTCGTTGTATTGCAAAAACACTTTATTACGAAGCGATACACGATTGCTTTTCAAATCTCTTTTCATCAATCGGTGAATCTCAATTGTTGGTTCACTCACTTGTTGTCTTCTTTGAGGCGTTCGGTTTGAGAACGACTAGAGCATTGCGAAACCCCGTCAAGGAGATTCGTCGAATTATACCGATCATAGGCGATACTTGTACCGATCAACGGGAAGCGTGGTCGTGTACCTCAATTCAACGAAAGTGATCAAAGAAACTTTAAATGCTTTATTGCTAATCTGTTGTATCCGGTACACCAAACGTTTGCGGTGATCGTAATGCGAGGTCAATCCATAGCCACATGCTCACACATCACATTCATTTCAAAAGAAATCATGATTAGTACATCAATGACTCGATATTCTCACTCCATGCTTTTGCTACGCCGCAAATATCATGAACCAACTAAAGCTTCCGCAACTCTGATGAGAAGAAATCATGATCCAAAATGTGAGCATGTCGGACCAATGTCACAACATCACATAATATCAACACTACAATGGAAGAGTCAGAGATTTATGCATGCTAATGATCTCAAACCTAGCTCAAAACTCATCGTCACATGGATCAGTTAAACACCTCCACTTAAATTATCCAAACATGCAAAACATTAAGAATCAAAGACTACATGCTACAGAGCAATGAACTTAAACAAGAATCCAAGAACAATCTTAATGTAATATCTGTTTGTATTCTGTGTAATTTTAGGTGACCTCTCTTAGGGGGACATTGTTAAGATTTAGAAAATCCAGTCGTTAAAGAGTCGGTCACCTCAAGTATATGTATTCGTTAGAAAGCTCGTATTCGTAGTTAAGTTATGTTAATAAGTAGTTAGTTAAGTAACACCGTGAGGACGGACGGGTCTTTACCCACTGTATGCCCGATCCACACCGTAGGTGGCGTTTATTGTAAGACACTATAAATACCTCTACCTCCCAAGGTAGAGGGTTGAGCTCAATACCATTTTTCTTTGTTTCACATAGTTCCCAACTCTCTTCTCGTTCTCTCTCTAACTTTCCCTCTCTAAAACTTGTATACGCCCCATTATGATTTTGGTTTAATGTGTTTGTGAAATCCTATATCTTACAATAATGCTCGTATTTTATATCATTTATATGGATTTTTTACGCTTGTTTTCCTATGTTTTACACTTTCAGGTAAATTACGAGCATTGAAGATAAGCATTACCTTTTTATCTTTTCTTTAATTTCAATTCATATATTCTGTAACATTAAACATTGAATTAATTTGTATGGTTAGTATGAGCGGCTAAGCACCTTTTGGTGCTGGCCTAGTTATGATTCCTTAATTGTTTTGTTTGTGTTTACATTGCTACCGTATAATTATTTCTACGTGTATGCATGCATAGTTTATTGGTAGCTACCCTTGTTTCGGTAGTTTTGAATGATGGTAGAGGCTAATTGCTTAGGAGATATTACCAAGTGACCCTAAGTGAGCAGACTGAGATGGGAAGGGTAAGATATGACCAACTGACGACCCTTTCTACTTGTGTTATTTGACTAACTGATCACCTACCGTTTGGATGAACTTAAGAAGTAAGGGGTGAGTGTTTAATTTGCCAGCTCCCGGGCACTCACTATTATAAATCTAGCATGTAGCGGTACTTAATGACTAGGATTATGGACCAGAAACAACTGGACTTATGAGGGGACACCTGACTTCTCCAATGGTACCCTCTGTCGATAGGTTAGGACGAACTGACCAAATGTTGTCCTAGCAACTTTGACCCCACTTGAAGTAATTGGAAGTATGTAGACATAAACACTAATAGTTAGGATGAGTAGCTAGGTTAGCACCACTCTTCTCTATTGATCACAACCCTCGCCTTTATCTTCGTTAATAGTTAATTAGTTAATTCCATATCAAAATCATATTAAAATCTGTGACACCTATACTTAGTATAAATCCACACACATAGCTCTTGGGACGACCTCGGTTTTACCGAATACAACACTACACACGACCCGGTACAGTGCACGTTAGTGCATTAGGGTAGACCATAGGTATAACAAGACTTATAAATATTAAAACTTGGTCAGTAAAACCTGCATCAATATATAAGTTTACATTCGCGAAGGCGTCGCCTTATAGGTGGGGCGCCGTCAGATCGTCGTCATTAGGTTTCGTCTTGGCCAAGTAATAGTTGGGACGGCGTCACGTTTAGCTGTGACGCCATCAGGCTTTAGTAGTGACGTCGTCGATTACGAATCTAGGCCGTCGAGATGAAAAGTCTTAGTGATGCCCTTCCTTCAAAGCTGGCGACGTCGGTGTAATTTAGAAAAATTCTACCGAATCGCAGTTTAATTACGATAGAGGGACGGCGCGCCTTTGATTGTGACCGTTAGCTTCAATTCCAAAGACTTGAGTGTCTTCGATCTTGACTTAGCTATTTTCTTCATATATTCACTCCTTTTTGTCCAAATATGCATCATTCCAGCATTTTGCTTCCAAGAGACCTAAAAAGTGAAAAGGAACGAAATTAAACAGTAACGGATATAAAAGTGAGTGATCAAGGGCTTAAATGACCCCTTAAAAGTGTACATTTTAAATCCTTATCAAATATCCCTACACTTGGTATTTGTTTATCCTCAAGCAAATATGCTTTTGGTCAATCAATTTATAAGTTAGGGGGCATGAAGCATTGGTTTAACATTATTCACAAAAAGTAAAAGCACCGCAATAGTCATAACAAGCACGAAAATTATATACTAGCACCTCACAAGGGGTGTTTGGATTATCTCATCTCTCGGTTGTATATGAAATATAGTAAATGGAAATGGAAGATAAACACTCATTAACCGATCATAGTACATAGATTACCATAGGCTTGAGACTAGATCAAACCTCCACCGCTTTGGCGTAAGCACCTAGGAACAACTATCTAAGAGGTCTTTAAAAGGGTTGTAATGTTAAGCTTACGGTAAGGAAACAAAGGGTTTGGTTGGATAAGCGATTTAGTGGTGGCAAGTCAAAAATATTATGTAACAAGCATGAAAAGAATGGCGTTGCTAAGCCAAGACTCGACTCACTAAACTCTAGATAACTTGAAACAAACAAACATAAATATAAAGATAGATGTAGGATGGTAGCCCATTTTTTTCAGCACTCTATTTTTTTTTCTTTTCTCTTTTCTATTTTCTTTTCGACTTTTTTTTTTTTTTTTGGAATGCACTTTTACTCTCCCATCCTCTACGATAATATCAAAATATAAGGATTTATAGGAGCATCCCTACACTTGAGTTTTATTACTTTAACACTAATTTGACCCAATTGAAAGATCAAAACACTTGGAGTACTTTATTACGTAAATAAAGGGAATTTGAATTTAACGTTCTTTCCCGTCACTCCATAAAATTTTACTTTACCCATGAGTCCCAATCGTCCCAAAACTGTGTACAAAAGATATGACTCGACTTAGCAACCATGCAAGTAACTAGATAATTGAACTAATGGTTTAGTATGATTACAATAATGCACTAAAGATGAGTGTATACAAGGTAGGCTAAGGCGATTTGTGTGTACGTTTGGGGGTGGATTGTAAACAATGCTCTTCATTGATATTCTGAAAAACCGAAACATCACGAGAACCGCGAAAAGAATAGGCTCTTAGGGGTTAACTAGGGGTATCATGTACTAAAGATGACTACATCGCAAGGGTGTGGGGGTAATTACTCAACCGATGTGGAAGAAGTAATTATAATACGGGTTTCAAACAAGGGTTATCCTAATGCCTCTTATCATTTAGTCATTCCTAACTACACAAGTGTGGCTCACTAGCAATCTCGGAATGCATCACAAAACAAGTTCTAGAATCTATTATACTACCGGTACACTCTCGAAGCATTAAAAGTGAATGCTTTAATTCCTATAGATCTAGGGGAGAACCTCACATTTTTGAGGTGGAATTTGAGTGGTAAAGGGTTTTTTGTGTTAGTCATATAACTCCTATCCATGAGACGCTTTATTAAGACTAAAGTCCCACTCATACATGTCATAAAAAGTTTTAAATTTGGTGCTAAAGTTGCCATAACAAATATTTCTCATAACTTATTACACAAATGAACTAGGACAAGACAAATAATCAAGGATAAGCATAGTTTCAAAGTTCCCGTTTTATTCTCCCTCCCTACACTTAAACAGAACATTGTCCCCAATACTCCCCGAAAGTATCAAAGTTATGATAAAGGAAGGTAAGTAAAAGATAAAGAAACTAGTACTCCCCTGATTAGCTCGGTAGGATCCGTATGAAGTTGTGGTTAAATTCTTTCCAAGAAGAATGTATGCGTGATAAGCTCCATCCAATATTATGTTTCTTCTTCTTGATAAATAAAACCGCACACTTTAAGAAAATAGACGAAACCTTCGCATAAAATCGTGTAAAAAATATATATGACTCAACTACACTAGGATATAATGCTTGTGGAATGGATGTTTGCGATTTTCCGGAAAATTAAGACTTGAGAATTTCCAAAATTTATAATTAGTACGAAAACAAGAGAAAGTTTATAAGTTGTTTCCGCTCCTCCCGACATCGTCAGTTCTAATCTCGACGCAGTCAGTTATCCCGACGAACTCGGTCTCTGCGTTTTTCGGAAAAATTCGGAAAAATTACACCTTTAAATTCGTAAAAATTCTGCAAAACATCCATTATGACTCGATACAAGCATTTGACTCTAACAAACACACATATATATCATTTTCAATAATCGTAGTTCTCATGTTCACGTTCTTTTAAAAATGTGTGTAATTCTCCCTACACTTATCCTTTTTGTAAATTACCTTTATATGTAATTAAAACGAGGTTAAAGACAAAAAGCATTTTCACAATTTCAAACATGAGAACATACAATCAATGAAAAAGATATAGACACACAAATAAAAATGAAAAACAAATACACATGGGTTGCCTCCCAAGAAGTGCTTGTTTTTGTTCGAGTCACGAGCTTGACTCTACCCTTATTTAATGGATAAAGGGGAAGTTTTTCCTACACTTAAGTTTAAGTGCGGGTGATAGTAGCGATACACACCCTTAGGGTGGAAACTTGCTACGTGAGGAGAGGGTGATGGGTACTTTATATGCCTAAAAGAGTGTGCTCCTATCATACTAACCTTACCTAATTCAATTGGTGTAGCGGGTAAATCAAGTCTTTCTCCTAGAAATGGATCATCTTCTATCAACTTCAAAAGATTCTTAGTTAAGGATCCATCTTGACCTAATAAACCCGGTTTAAACCCATAATGTTTTTTGTTATCAATCATGAATGGGTGATGTAAGTACGTAAGGTCATGGGTTACTCATATATTATTTTCCACTCTACATGACCTAGAGTCTACTACCTTTATCATGCAACTACCAGGACTATTTGTTTTGATGGGTGGATTGGGGCCTAATTCAATTCCTAGATTCACATCTAAAGACGGAAAATTGGGTAAGGGTTTTGGTTGAGGCTCCGGTTCATCAAAACTAGGAACTTCCCTAGGACTAAAAGAGAGGTCCTGACAACAAGCATCTAAGCCTACATTCTCTAGTGGTGTTTGGTCCAAAGGTTCTATATCAATCAGGGTTCCTATAGTCTCTTCTACTTCTTTCGGGTAAGTTATAGGCGGTGTATATTCCTCAAGTGATGGTAGAGCTTGTGGGCTTGGAGTTTCCATCTATGTATTCATGTGTTTTAGTATGATCTAACCCAAATACACTCTTAAGCATCTCAAATCCTTCTTTGGCCATTTCAAATTCTTGGTCTGATTCATAAGAATTGTTCTCAAAAACTTGACTACTATGTTTTATTTGCCTAAAGGATTCCTCAGGCGTGTCATATGTTTTGGTGAAATTTATCCCACGCATGCAACTAGGTAGTTATAACCATCTCACAATCTTGATCTGATTTCGGTTCCATGTTCTTAAAATCTAGGTCTTTTTGTTCATGGTGCCTAAGGTTGGATAAATCCTCCTTATCTATTTCCTCAAGTTGTGATGTAGACAAGCCTATCAACTGATGGTTTATGCTTAGGAGGCTTTTCTCAAAAATTTTCCAGAGGGTCTCACTAAAAGGAGTTGATCCTAACAATGATTGTTGAATAGAAGCCACACAAGCACAAAATTTATCAAATCCATCTAACCTTACACCCGTCTCCTTTTGGATATCTCTAAGATCACTCACAAATTCATTAGAATAATAAAAAGCAATCCAATCTGTGAAATTCAATTGTTCCTCATCTGTTAATGATTCAAATGCAACTTCACTTGCCATAGCGATAAATAAAAATGGTTTACGAACACAAACATAAAGAAGGGGGATAGACTACAAGGAAGCTAAGAATGGGAAAAAATCTCACTTGATAGGAATCAAGCAAGGGAACCTAAACGAGATAAAAATCTAACTAGCTATTCTATTCCCCAGCAGCGGCGCCAAAAACTTGATGCGCGTACAACGCGATCGTGGTCAAAGGAACTTCCTTTTCGTCGAGCAAATTTTTCAACACCCTAGGCAGTGAACCTAATCGTTGTAATGTAGTATTGGGTAAGTCTCAGGTATTGATATCATTCTCTAGGGGAATAGGAATGCTAGTGAGAAGTTTAGTACGCTAAGGTTGAGGTTGAGAAAGATTATTTTTTTATCTTTTTATATTTTTTAGAAAGCTAAGGGTAAAATCTCGAGGTTCGGATTTGGGGGTTTGGTACTTCTACCGATTACTCTACTATCTAATTATCTAACCTATGGGGTAGTCTTATGTCTATTGATGTGTGCTCGTATGATGATTAAAAATGTGTTTACCTAAATACTATTACTCCATAGTCATCTTTTATTGGTGGTTGAATTGTCACGTCCTTATTCTTAACGCGTTGTGTTTTTTAAGGTCGTAGGGTATGCTTTTATCCCTAACTCTTTGAGACTACCTTAAGGTTATTGCCTACGAAATATCTAGGTTTCATAAACTAACTCTAAGGTTATTTTTGTATGTTTAGCCTACAATTCCGCGAAGTGATTCATAAGCTAAGGTTCACAAAGATTACTCAAGCATTCAAATACAACAATGGCCTAATGCACCCCTAAGCCATTTACAATTAAGATAAGGGACAACCAATCAATAATTAAAAACTAGGTTTCACATATCTAAGCAAACACACAAGAAATTTAGCTGGACATGTTAAACACGCAAGCATACACACGTACAATCGAAGACATAATGAAATCAATGAAGTAAAACACTTATCTTGATGTAAAATAGGGTATGAGAACCCTAAGATATTGTCCAAACCGGACAACAATCGTTTTAGGTCTTTACTCCACAAGTCTACCTCTTAAAATTCTGAAAGTTCAATTTCTATATATAAGTTTACATTCGCAACGGAGTCGCCTTATAGGTGGGACGCCGTGAGATCATCGTCATTAGGGTTTCGTCTTGGCCAAGTAATAGTTGGGACGGCGTCACGTTGTAGTTGTGACGCCGTCGAACTTCATAGTGACGCGTCGTCGATTCGGATCTAGGCCGTCGAGATGAAAAGTCTTAGTGACGCCCTTCCTCTTCAAAGCCTGACGCCGTCAGGTGTAATTTAGCAAAAAATCTACTGAACCGTCACAGATTTAATTACGTATATAGGGACGAAGTCCCCCTTTGATTGTGACGTCGTCAGCTTCAATTCCAGAAGCTTGAGTGTCTTTGATCTTGACTTAGCCATTTTCTTCATATATTCACTCCTTTTCGTCCAAATATACATCATTCCAGCATTTTGCTTCAAGAGACCTAAAAGGTGAAAAGAAACAAATTAAGCAGTAACGGATATAAAAGTGGGCAATTAAGGGCTTAAATGACCCCTTAAAAGTGTACGTTTTAAATCCTTATCAATATCCCCCATTCTTACATGGGAAATATGATATTAAAAACTTCATATGCTATAATTTTCAAAGCCGAACACCTCACAAAATGGGAAACAAACACTTATACTCTCTTTATTCTAAGTGTCAATTTTGAGGTGATCACTCAACGCATGGTCATAGCATGTATTCTACCATAGGCTTGGCGGTTACACATATCTCCACCACTAGAGCTAAGGGCAAAACAATCTTCGAAGGCAATTGATAACGCTACACGCGTCGTTCGGGGTCAAAGGAACTTCCTTTTCTTCGAGCAAGTTTTATAACACCCTAGGCAGTGAACCTAATCTTTGTAGTGTAGTATTAGGGTAAGCCACGGGTATTGATATCGTTCTCTAGGGGAATAGGAATGCTAGTGAGAAGTTACTACGCAAAGGTTGGGGTTGAGGAAGATTATTTTTTATCTTTTTATGTGTTTTTAGAAAATGGAAAGGTACGAATATCGGGGTTTAGATTTGGGGGTTGGTATTTCTACCGATTACTCTACTTGTCTAATTATCTAATCTAAGGTGTATATAGTCTATGTCTAATTATTGTGTGCTCGTATGATAGTTTAAAGATGTGTTTACTTAGGTTTTATTACTCCTTAATTATCTCCTATTGATGGTTGAATTGTCACGTCCTTATTCTTAATTGCGTTGTGTGTCTAAAGTCGTAGGGTATGCATTTATCCCTAACTCTTTGAACTTACCAAAGGTTCTCGTCTACAATAACCTCTAGAAATTATAAACTCTAACTCTAAGGCACTCTTTGGGTGGTTTATCCTACAACCGCTGTAGGTGTTATAGTCTAAGGTTCAAAAAGATTAATCAAGCATTAATTACACAACGAATGACCTATCGCATTACTAGATCATTAAACAATTAAGATAAGAGACAACCAATCAATATTCAATAATTAAGTTTCATCTTCCCTAAGCAAACTCACAAGTAAATTAGCCGGACATAGAGAACATGCAAGCACACACACAAATAATCAAAGACATAATTGAATTAATGAAGTAAAACACTTATCTTGATGTAAGTTAGGGTTTGGAACCCTAAAATACTGTACAATACAGCCTTGGTACGGTTTAGGTTTTTACTCCAAAAGACTACACACTAAAACTGAAAAATTCAGATTCTATATATAATATTACAAGTGCGACGGTGTCACCTTATGAGTTGTGGCCGTCCGTCGCCGTCATTAGGGTTTTGTCTTGGCCACGTTAGTCTTGCGACGGCGTCACCTTGTGCTTGTGACGCCGTCCCTTCGATCTCGGACGCCGTGCGGATCAAATCTAGGCCGTCGAGTTGCGACGGCCTACTCTTTTAAAGCGACACCGCCACTTGAAAATAAGAAATTTGGCTTCGTGTCATAAAATGCTCCGACGGCGTCATAGCTAATGATGGCCGCCACCTTGTATTTTAGCACTGAGTGTCTCGATTCTTGACTTTGGCCATTTTCTTCAGATATCCGCGCCTTTTGTCCAAATAAGTGTCATTCCAGAATTTGCCTTCAAGAGACCTAAAAGTGAAAAGGAACGATATTAAGTAATAACGGATACAAAAGTGATCAAATAAGGGCTTAAACGACCCTCAAAAGGTACATTTTAAAACCTTATCAAATATCCCTACACTTGGTATTTTATTGTTCTCAAGCAAATGTGCTTTTAGCCAATTAATTTATAAGTTAGGGGTCATGAAGCATTGGTTTAAAACAGTCCACAACACATATAAGCCCCAAAAAGTCATAACAAGCACGGAAATTACATACTAGCACCTCACATGGGGTTTTGGATACTCACATCTCTCGGTGTATACGAAATATATCAAGTTGGAAATGGAAGATAAACACTCATTGACCGGTCCTAGTACATAGATTATCATAGGCTTGAGAATAGATCAAACCTCCATCGCTTTGGCATAAGCACCTAGGAAAGACTATCAAAGAGTTCTTTTAAAGAGTTGTAATGTTAGGCTTACGGTGGGGAAACAAAGGGTTTGGTGGGATAGGCTATTTAGTGGTGGCAAGTCAAAAATCTCTATGTTACAAGCTTACAAAGAATGGAGTTGCTAAGCCAAGACTTGACACTCTAAACTCTAGATAACTAAAACAAACAAACATAAACTTAACGATAGATGTAGGATGGAGGCCCGTATGTTTTTTTTTTAATCACTCTATTTTTTTCTTTTTCTCTTTTTCTATTTTTTCGATTTTTTTTTTCATACACTTTTACTCTACCATCCTCTACGGTAACATCAAAATGATAGGGATTTATAGGCACATCCCTACACTTGAGTTTTTATTACTGTAACACTAATTTGACCCGAATTGAAAAGATCAAAACACTTGGGGTATATTATTACGCAAATAAGGGAATTTAACGTTCCCTTCCAGTCATTAAACTTTAACTTTTCCCATGAGTCCCAATCGTCCCAAAACTGTGTACAAAGGATATGACTCGACTTAGCAACTCATGCAAGCAACTAGATAATTGAACTAAGGGTTTAGGGTGATAAAAATAATGCACTAAAAGTGAGTGCATACAGGGTAGGCTAAGGCGATTTAGGTGTACATTTGGGGGTGGGGTGTAAACAATGCTCTTCATTGATATTTCGGAAAAACCAAAACATCACGAGAACCGCGAAAAGGATAGGCTCTGAGGGGTTAACTAGGGGTATCGTGTACTAAAAATGAGTACAACGCAAAGGGTGTGGTGGAATTACTCAACCGAGGTGGAAGAAGTAATTATATTACGGGTATCAAACAATGGTTATCCTAATGCCTCTTATCATTTAGTTATTCCTAACTACACAAGTGTAGTCTTACTAGCGATCTCGGAATATATCACAAAACAAGTTCTAGAATCTATAATACTACCGGTTCACACTCTAAGCATTAAAGATGAATGCTTTAATTCCTACTAATCTAAGGGCGATCCTCACATTTTGGGTAGAATTTAGGTGGTAAAGGGTTTTTGTGCTAGTCATGCAACTTCCTATCCGTGAGACGCTTTTGTTAAGACTAATGGCCCACTCTTATATGTCATAAAAAGTTTTAAATTTGATGCCAAAATTACCCTAACCGACATTTTCTCATGGTTTATTACACAAATACAATTGACAAAGTAAATAATCAAGGATAAGCATAGTTTCAAAGTTCCGCTTTATTTTCCCTCCCTACACTTAAACCGAACATTGTCCCCATTGTTCCCGAAAGTATCAAAGTTATGATAATGGAAGGTAATGAAAACGAAGAAACTAATACTCCCGATTAGCTCGGTAGGATCCGTGTGTGGAGTAGTGGTTAAATCCTTTCCAAGAAGAATGTATGCGTGAAAAGCTCCTTCCAATCTTATGTAACTTCTTCTTGATAAATTAAACTTGTATACTTGAAGAAAACAAACGAAACCTTCATGTAAAATCGGCGGTAATAATATATATAAGACTCGACTAAACTAGGATATAATACTTGTGGAATGGATGTTTACAAAATTTCTGGAAAATTAAGACCTGGAAAATTCCAAAAATTTTATAAGTAGCTAAAAAAACGAGAAGAAAAAAATTAATCGGTTGTTTTATTCCTTCTCGGCGCACCGTCAAGTTGCGATCCCGACAAAACCGGTATGCGATTTTACGGAAAAAATTCGGAAAATTTACATCTTTAGAGTCGAAAAATTTCACGCAAAACATCCATTATGACTCGATACAAGCATTTGACTCAAACAACACACATGTATATCTTTTTAATAATCATTATTCTCATGTTCTCGTTTCTTTTGAAAACGTGTGTAATCCTTCCTACACTTATCCTTTATGTAAAATACCTTTATATGTAATTAAGACGAAGTTAAAGACAAAATAAAGCATTTTTACAAATTTAAACATGAGAATAAACAATCACTAAAAGATATACGACACACAAATAAAAATGAAAAACAAATACACATGGGTTGCCTCCCAAGAAGCGCTTGTTTTTGTTCGAGTCACGAGCCTGAATCTACCCTTATTTAATGGATAAAGGGGAGGTTTTTCCTACACTTAAGCTTAAGTGCGGGTGATAGTAGCGATACACACCCTTAGGGTGGAAATTTGCTACGTGAGGAGAGGGTGATGGGTGATGGGTAATTTATATGTTCAAAGGAGTGTGCTCCATTCATTATAACCTTACCTAATTCTATTCGTGTAGCGGATGAATAAAATCACTCTCCTAAAAATGGATCATTTTCTATCAACTTCAAAAGATTCTTAGTTAAGTATCCATCTTGACCTAATAAACCCGGTTTAAACCTATAATGTTTCTTGTTATCAACCATGTATGGGTGATATAAGTGTTTAAGGTCATGGGTTACTCCTATATTAGCTTCCACTCTACATGGCCTAGAGTCTACCACCTTTATCAAGCAACTACCGGTTTATTTATTTTGATGGGTGGATTGGGGCTAATTCAATTCCAAGATTCACATCTAAAGACGGAAAATTGGGTAAGGTTTTGGTTGAGGCTCGGTTCATCAAAATCGTGAACTTCCTAAGACTAAGAGAGAGGTCCCACGACAAGCATCTAAACCTACATTCTCTAGTGGCATTTAGTCCAAAGGTTCTATATCAATCGGGGTTCCTATAGTCTCTTCTACTTCTTCCGGGTAAGTTATAGGCGATGCGTGCTCTTCAAGTGATGGTAGAGCTTGTGGGCTTGGAGTTTCCACCTCATTCTCCATTATATCTAGATCTCCTAAATGTTCATGTGTTTTAGTATGATCTAACCCAAATACACTCCTAAGCATCTCAAATCCTTCTTTGGCCATTTTAAATTCTTGGTCCGATTCATAAGAATTGTTCTCAAAAACTTGACTACTATGTTCTATTTGCCTAAAGGATTCCTCACGCACTTTATCCATTTCCTCAAGTTGTACCAGCTGAAGGTTTATGCATATGAGGCTTTTCTGAAAAATTCTCCAGATGGTGTCACTAAAAGGAGTTGATCCTGACAACGATTGTTGAATAGAAGCCACACAAATACAGAATATATCAAATCCATCCAACCTTACACCCATCTCCTTTTGGATATCTTTAAGATCACTCACAAATTCATCAGAACAATGAAAACCAACCCTACTTGCGAAATTCAATTGTTCCTCATTTTTTAATGATTCAAAGGGAATTTCACTTGCCATAGCGACAAATGAAAAGGGTTTTACGAACACAAACATAAAGAAGGGGGATAGACTACAAGAAAGCTAATAAATAAGAAAAAATTTGCTTGATAGGAATCAAGCAATGAAACCTAAACGAGATGGACTACTAACTAGCTATTCTATTCCCCAAAGCAAGACACCAAAACTTGATAATGCTACACGCTGCTCAGGGTCAAAGGAACTTCCTTTCCTCGAGCAAGTTTTATAACACCCTAGGCGGTGAACCTAATCGTTGTAGTGTAGTATTAGGGTAAGCCACGGTATTGATATCGCTCTCTGGGAATAGGAATGCTAGTGAGAAGTTACTATGCTAAGGTTGGGGTTGAGGAAGATTATTTTTATCTTTTATGTTTTTTAGAAAACGGAAAGGTACGAATCTCGGGGTTTAGATTTGGGGTTGGTATTTCACCGATTACTCTACTTGTCTAATTATCTAATCTAAGGTGTATGTAGTCTATGTCTAATTATTGTGTGCTCTATGATAGTTTAAAGATGTGTTTACTTAGGTTTTATTACTCCTTAATTATCTCGTATTGATGGTTGAATTGTCACGTCCTTATTCTTAATTGCGTTGTGTGTCTAAAGTCGTAGGGTATGCATTTATCCCTAACTCTTTGAACTTACCAAAGGGTCTCGTCTACAATAACCTCTAGAAATTATAAACTCTAACTCTAAGGCACTCTTTGGGTGGTTTATCCTACAACCGCTCTAGGTGTTATAGTCTAAGGTTCACAAAGATTAATCAAGCATTAATTACACAACGAATGACCTATCGCATTACTAGATCATTAAACAATTAAGATAAGAGACAACCAATTAATATTCAATAATTAAGTTTCATCTTCCCTAAGCAAACACACAAGTAAATTAGCCGGACATGGAGAACATGCAAGCATACACACAAATAATCAAAGACATAATTGAATTAATGAAGTAAAACACTTATCTTGATGTAAGTTAGAGTTTGGAACCCTAAAATACTGTACAAGACAGCCTTGGTTCGGTTTAGGTTTTTACTCCAAAAGACTACACACTAAAACTGAAAAATTCGGATTCTATATATAATATTACAAGTGCAACGGCTTCACCTTATGAGTTGTGACGTCGTCCGGTCGCCGTCATTAAGGTTTCGTCTTGGCCACGTTAGTCTTGCGACGGCGTCACCTTGTGCTTGTGGCCGTCCCTTCGATCTCGGCGCCGTCGGATCAAATCTAGGCCGTCGAGTCATGACGGCCTACTCTTTTAAAGCTGACACCGTCACTTGAAAATAAGAAATTTGGCTTCGTGCCTTCACAAAATGCTCGACGGCGTCATAGCTAAGCGATGGCGCGTCACCTTGTATTTTAGCAACTCGAGTGTCTCGATTCTTGACTTTGGCCATTTTCTTCAGATATCCGCGCCTTTTTTCCAAATAAGTGTCATTCCAGCAATTTGCCTTCAAGAGACCTAAAAGTGAAAAGGAACGATATTAAGTAATAACGGATACAAAAGTGATCAAATAAGGGCTTAAACGACCCCTCAAAAAGGTATATTTTAAAACCTTATCAGCAATATTGGGTGAACATTTTATATAGGCAAGGGTGAATTTTCATTACTAACGTGCCACAGAAAAGTGGACAAAGCCAATGATACATGACAAATCCATGGACAAGACACTAATAATTGCTCGCTTAATCACCTAGATATGCTTCATGACTAAAGGGTAGGGTAAGACATGGGATGCACATAAATGGTGTAAAAATTAGATAAGAATAAAATAGTCTTAGCCTATAACCAAGTCGTCACCGTCGGCCATTCATCCAAAATCCAAGATTCAAGACGCAAAAACCAGATCATAATGCAACAAGTAAGTGTGCCATTAGTGGACATCATGATGAGCACACTACTTGGTCTTCAATATGTTCGGGTAAACACGTCACCAACTCAATCTTCAAATGTGATCGAAGTGGCCTCCTCGATACTAATCCATTAAGCTTATATCAACTTAGTGCTACAAATATTGCACTATCATTTCACATTCAATGAATAACAAACTTTTTTTTTGAATCATAACTAAATTAAATAATATCATCCCCCCACTTTAGATGAATCATACTTGAGAAACTTTGGGGGTTCTTCAATGATCTTCAAATATATGTCTTTGATGTTTGCATGATTCTCGAAAATCTCTACTTGAACCTTAAACTTGAGCAAACGATGACTTCCCAATCATGAGCTAAGACTACATGGTAGGCTAAGATGAATAGGTGTATCGAAACAATATTGATAAGGGTATGTAATGAAAAGAATGGCTCGGAAGGGTGTATCTAGGGGTATCTTGCACTAAAGATGAATGCAACAAAAGGTTTTAACACGGGAGTCGAAGAATCGAGGTGACTAGTTGATAAACACACACAATTATAAACATATATGGGCTATTTGGGTGTTAATCCTAAGATATTGCTTTCTCGAATTGTCTCTTCCAAATGTATCAAGCTAACTCGACACACTACTCGTCTATGGTCTCAAAATGATGTAAAGGCCAAGTTCTAAAGTTTACATGCTACCGACACACTCAATATTTGGTGGATTTGGGGTAAATAAGGAGAAATAGAAAGGCTAAATCTCACCATGGAAATCAAGGGTTATAATGTGCACTCGGCTAAGGTCTATTCTAGTTAGGTTAGGAAAAACATGTCAAACTTTTAAATAAGACATAATTTTTCAAAAAAAACTAGAAAAATAGGGGCAAGCAAGTTCAAGTTATAATTCTACTCCCGTCCCCTCACTTGAAATGTAGAAAGTCCCTTTTGTACTAAACATGAAATAAAGATGAGGAAGAAGTAGAATTAGAACGAGAACTCCCCTAAACTTTGCTCTAAAATGAAAGAAGGATCATGTTGAAATGCGTGCATTCATCTTGCCTCCATGAGCAAACTTCAATTTCCTGAAATGACAACACTACCAACAAGCATAATTCTAAAATAAAACAAACAAAAACCTAACTCACTTTCGTAGGAATCATTTAGAGCATGCAACAAGCCTTTTAAACCACTCGGTGTCCCGAGTGGACGAGTGAAGTCTCGTGAGGGTTTACAGGGAACACACCCACAAAGTTCATTTAGAACTAATACAAGGTTATGGTAAGTAAGATTACAAATTAAATTTGGTTACAGGACAGGTTACGACTTAACCTTATTGCTAAGTTACGCCGTAATTGGTGAAACTTGTGAGTCATCCGATATCGGGAAGATGGTTACGGCGTAACCATAGACAGGGGTTACGCCGTAAAGTCTGCACAGAATGTTAATTTCCATACTAGTTCTATCTTCTGAGAGCCTTACGCCATCCTCCATGCTCCAATCCCTGCAAAAATTAAAAACAAACAAACCAAACCCAACAATGCTAATAAAATGGAAAAGAAAAAGGATAATTCGGGTTGTCTCCCGAAAGAGCACTTTTGTTTATTTTATGAGCCTTTAAGTTAGACTCAACGTCGCGGTTACTACGTTGGTGCGAAGTAGATGGCTTCTGAAAGCGCGTTATTGTCATTTCCGTAGTAAATTTTTGCCCTGTGCCCATTTATCTTGAAACATTCACCTTCTTTACTGACGAATTCAGTTGTTCCATATGGGAATACCCGACTTACAGTATAAGGACCAACCCAACGAGATTTCAGCTTCCCTAGAAAAAGCTTAAGTCTTGAATTAAATACGAGCACCTCCTGTCCCACCTGAAAATCCTTCTCTTTAATTCTAGCATCATGCCATCTTTTGGTCTTGTCCTTATAAGCTCTAGCACTATCATAGGCCTCATCTCTCAATTCTGCAAGTCGATTGATTTGAGAGAATCTGTGATTTTAATCTTATTTATGTCCAGATTAACATTTTTAAGAGCCCAGAATGCTTTATGTTCCAATTCAACTAGAAGATGACAAGCCTTTCCGTGTACAATCCGAAATGGTGTGCTGTCCAAAGGTGTTTTATAGGCAATCCTAAATGCTCACAAGGCATCATCTAACTTATCCGCCAATCTTTCCCGTTGCTGCTTACGGATTTGTCCAAATTCCATTTTATTGCTCGGTTGGTATTTTCAGTTTGCCCGTTTGTTTGAGGGTGGTATGGTGTTGATAACTTATGAACAACCCCATATTTCATAAGCGTCTTCTCCATTATGGCATTGCAAAAGTGTGTTCCTCGGTCACTTATAATTGACTTAGGAACCCCAAATCTAGAAAATAGCTTTTTTAGGAATCTGATGACGCTCCTAGCATCACAGGTTGGTAGAGCCTCGGCTTCAACCTATTTTGATACGTAATCAACAACGACTAAAATATAACATTTTTTCCCAAAGGCGTGAAAGGTCCCATAAAATCGATTCCCCAAATATCAAACACCTCACAAATCATGATGTTATTTAATGGCATCTGATTTCGTGAAGAATAGCTTGTACCACTTACGAAAACCTCTTCATAAGTTTTTAGACCTATTGTTGAAACACCATAGTAAATGCTCTCACACTTTAAAGGATGTCAGGAAGCACTTATATTACACATGCAGAAAATAGCTTGTACCACTTACGAAAACAACAATCATTACCACAACTTATATATAGCATATCAGACTTTAAAGTATATCACGAAACACTTACAACTACAGATTATACACAGTGTATAAAATAAGCACTCATGACCACATATCAGACTCTAAAAGATATCAGAAACCTTAAACAAACATAAACACACATATATAGCCTAGTCAATGCATTTCCAAAACGATGTATGACACCTATAGGTGAAAAAAGACTTAAAATAATATGTCTAATGGCCCAGTTAGTTAGCAACATCTACTGGAAAATGAATTTCCATAGATAATGTAAAGTATCAGCGTAAACAATAAAATTTGTACCTATCCTACAGCTAATATGTGTGGTGAAAACTTTTGGTTGTGACGTGCACAGAATTCCCACAATAACAACATCAGTAGCAAGCTGAAAACATGAATTCAGATATAAGAACAGATCCTTAATGATCTTAGGAACTCTAAAGATGATCGAGAAACAACATTGAAAGACACTAAGCGCAAAAGATGATAAGATTTGTGCATTGTTTTTTCAAACCAACTTTATATAATGACACAACAACTTCTAAAATAAAAAATCGGTTTCCTTTTTTAGCCAAGTTATAAAACAATTTAAGTGTGGACTCAGATGTCGAATTGGCTGCAAACCACAGTTGCAGTATATGCCACCCGGTTTTTTTTTTACACCTAAATATGACTCATAGAGTAACTTAATCATCAAAGCGAAGCAAGTACTATCCTAATTAAATCTACAAAACATATGACAGACATTGAAATCAAACATCTGGCCTTAGCTCAGATATGTATTTTATGTACGGTTTTTGCCACACCAAAACTAAGGTTGGCTGCAAAACACAATCGCATTTTATGCCATCCAATTTTTGCCAAACCAAAATTATGACATACCGAGTGATTGAATCATCATAGCCAAGCAAGTACTTTTATGTCATATGATTTTTGCCACAAGAAAACTACAGTTAGCTGCAAAACACAGTAGCAAAAGCCCTTAAAAAATTCAACTTAAACACAAAATCAAGAAAATTTAACCTAATAACTGTGATTCAAAATAAAATGAATCAACACTGAACAAAAACCCTAACACCTCAATTAAATCTTTTAGCTAACTATATTCACCAGGTATCAACCCATTACCCAAAAAAATCTTTTAGCTAACTGTAATGATATAACAACCATAGTCGGACGTTCTACACGTCATTCCGACCAAAACCCCTAAAACAATTACAGCTTTAACCACCTAAATCAAGACACCCTAAATAACTATAATTTTTGCATAAAACAAATTCCAGCTCTAATTTTCTTACCTACACTCCTTGTGTGTGTCTGAAATTCTGTATAAAAAACCCAACAAATGAAACACAGATTCTTTATGTAAATGCATCTAAAATTGATAATGAAAAACAGATATACAACATGCATTAAACCCTCAAAATATATGATAATGGAAAACATGTGTAAAACATGCAATTAGCCCAAATATATTAAGTGTAAACTTAGTGGAAAACCTACTAAGAAAACAACAAAATACCTAATATTTTAATCCCTCTTAGCCAACGGCTCGGATCGTCCCAGCGTGTGAATAGTTCCGGCTCGAGCCACGAGTCCACAATACACACGAGCCATCCTCATCCCTGCAGCCGATTTACTAACCGCAGCGTCGCAGCAGTACCGAGTCCCAAGTTCCACTTCAATAAATGTTATATAGTATAATATGTGGAGGAGTTCAAGTCACGGTGGAGATTGCTAGAAGAGTGACATAAACTCTAAGAGGCGTTCGTTAAAATCGGTATTTTTAGAGAAAATTTCAAGACAATACTATTGCCAAGTGTGTTTACAAAAGAAGACCAAAAAACTTTGTTTACCAAAAAACACCTCCCCTCTTTCACACCGACATAAAAACTTTATCTTTCCCCCGCTATCCACCATCTTTCACAACCATCATCCACCATCTTTCACAGCCATTTTTTCATCCTCCCCACCATTATCCACCGCCATCTTTCCCCCACTTATCTCCTCCTCATCTCACCAGAAAATTGCATGCGTACAAGGGGCGGCAGCACGCGCGTGCAGTTCTAGGTGTGTCGTGACACGTGTGAAGATGCTAATGGTCACAAAAACGACGCACGTTGATGTATGGGTGCGCCGTGCAGTGGTCCCCTTTCTTAAACCAAGGAAATCTGGTCGAGTCTTGTAAATAGGGGTTGTTTTTTGGTTCATTCTGATAATTACTTTTTTGTTTTTTTATATGTTTGTCAATTTGAGTCGGTTTAGAATTTGACAATTTGGTCATTGGTTTCTTATAAATAGAAATCAGTGACATTATTTTTCTTTGTATCTTTGAATTAAAATTTTGTATTGGTTCCTTTAAATTAGGTTTTGCATTTGGTTTGATAATTTTGAATAAAGCTTCCGCTTTTCTTATTTTTTTTGTTTCGTCCTTTTGATTACCAAATAACGACATTTTTCTTTTTTACTTTTCACTCTCTATATTTACATGACACATGTATGTGCGAGAATTTTTTGGTAATTGAGTGAGCCTAAGAGAACTCTTAGAAAATTATTTTAAAATAACGAAGAGAAAATAAAACTCTTATAGCTTTAGATATACTATATTAAAAATTCAAATGAAAACAACGCATTTGAAGTCACTTAAACTTGCAAAAACGTTGTTATACCGGCGACGTTAATGAAGTTACTAAAACTAGAAGGCAATAACCAAACTTATAAACAACTTGACCTAAATCTCGAAAATTGTTCAAAAATCAAGTTCTCTCATCTCCTTTCCAATTTGCCTTCATCTTAGGTCCTTCAGGCCCTTGTTCTCCATATGTTTCAGCAGGAAGCTTAAGAATAATTTTACGCGCTATTAGTTTAACCCACTTTGGCAACGACAAGTTATCTATAACCATCATGGCCTCTTCTTTCCAAGCATAAGTAATTTTAGGACCCCATCGCCCTGTATAATCCAACCATGGTGGTGGGACAATATATTCAGCACAATTATCAACAGAAACAATTGCATAGCTAGATGGAGACGCAAGAATATCGAACACGTGATTACTTTTCTCGGCCTCGTCCAATGGACCAAAAGCAAAATGTACTTTTCTTGGATAAACACTTTTAACTTCAAGCATTAGCATTTGTTTGTCGTTTGAGTCGACGAGCTCTTCTGCATTAGAATGTATCTTTTTTGTTGGAGCATTATAGTGTGCATGATCATGCCAAGATGCATAAACCACTGGCCTTCCATCTATATACTCAAATTTATCTGCTGGTATCCATTCTCCCTTTGCGTGTTGAGATAGATAGATTGATTGTAAAACCCTGTCATAGTTTTCGATTCTTAACGTTATATGCTCCCAATCACTAACGTGTTGTCCTATCCTTCCTAGATTAAGGGTGTAAGGTCCAACTTGAAACTTTGATCCACCGTTAAAAGGGTAATACAACCATATGACTATGTCGGTAAATGTTGGAGCAGGTTTTGCGTGGATATAAGCAACTGCATCGTACAAAGACCCCTTTTTCACCTTATCTTTCAAACTTTGATCAAAAGGGAGGTCTAAGAAGGAATCATCAATTGTACCGCTATGGAAGGAATTCACCATTGTTGATGATTGGATGAGGTGAAGGGTCAAATACCTGGGCCCCATTATTGAAGAACCAAGGAACAGACGACGGAAAGAATTCTTCATCGGGGTGGAAGTAGACCAAAGGAGCAAAAGCCTTGATCATAACTTCAATTTGTTCGATAGTAGGTTGAGTAGAATTAGCATCTTTCTTGACCATCTTTAGACATGCCAACTCGTGAGTACCCGAGTGATGATTGAGTGCCAAAAAAGTACCTGTTGGAACACCTAGCCCTCCATTAGTACTTATTGGCTTTGTAGAATACAAATTAATGTTATTTGAACCCCATATGCTATCATCCACTTCAATTAAGTCCGTTAAATCGGACCTCACACACCTAACCTTGTCAAGCGAGGGTTTGACAGGTGAAGTGGTGACAATGTGACCAATGGTTTTGTAACCATGAGGAGGTATTGGGAGCCAAATGTAGCCATCAACATCATCTTGGCCGATACTTAAAGTAATACCTTTACTAGTCCAAACAAGAGTATAGTCTATGGGTCTATCTAGAGCTGCACCGAGTGATGGATCACGAGTGGTGTCTTTAGCCGTAAGGACTGCATTTAACATCGGCTCAGTGTTGAGTTTGCAATAGTGACCAAGCAAATGAAAACCTGTTGGAATGTTAGTTGGTTCATAAAATGATGCACCAACATTATCTAGTCCGCCACCTTGTGTATCCCAAATTTTCTTGAAATATTTAGCTTTAAATACTTCAAGTCCTCCAAGATCAATTGCACCACGAGCAAAACCTCCACCTATATATATGTTGAATATGTTGATTAAAATTTATAAAGTTAATGAACTTCTGATTAAGCATAAATGTCTTTAATTCTTTAAAGCATGCAAATTTAGACCAAAATTCTTAACCACTGTAAGCAAAATAAGTATAAAACAAAGAAAATAAATTGATTGTAATTTGTATTCAAGTATTTATATTTTAAGGGTTAACGTATTTAAAATGTATCTTACTTGTCACACATTCTAGGTCCGGGTAAGAAACTTCTTTTTTTTGCAAATCCATGTACTAAACCGTCAAATTTCGTCACTCTAGTGTATTTTCAGACCATTTTACCCCTCTCCGATAAAAAGAGTCTTAATAAATCAAGGGTAAAATGGTCCAAAATACACTAAAGTAACGAAATTTGAAAGTTTATTACATAAAAAAAAAAAAAAAAAAAAAAAAAGTTACACAGACATGAAATTTATGACAAATAACATACATAGCCCTATTTTTAGCCACATTTTATTGACGTTACCATTTTACCCAAAAAATCACAGATAACAAATATAAGGAAATGTCATTTACTGTAATTATATTACTAAATTAATGACAATACATAACCAAAGTTAAAAGAACAATAAATATCTTTTTCTTTTTAGTTTGTCATTAAGGGAAACATGAAGATCTGATGAGGCACTTTATTTTACATACTAAAAAATTCTTGCATACTAAGGGATAAATCTTCACCTTCCATCTAGTTTGATCTAATGGTGGTGATTAACCTAAGATTTAATATGTCTAAACCTAAGTCCATGTTTTTTTCTTGTCTTTCCTTTTCTTTTTATCTTTCTTATTTATTTTATCATTATTTGTCTTTTTAATCACATTTTTCAATTTCACTTTTTTTTTTTTTTTTTTTTTTACGCTTTCTTACGCTTTTCCATTTTTCCGCTTTTCATACGTTTTATTCTGCTTTTATCGCTTTCTTACATTTTCGCTCGCTTACATACGCCGTCCGTATTCTTACGCTTTTGTCTGCTTTCTTACTTTTTCGACCGCTTTCACGTTTTCGTCCATTTTTATGTTTTCGCCTCGCTTTGTTACGTTTTCGTCCGTTTTCGCCGCCTTGTTACGCTTTTGTCTCGCTTTCTTACGTCATTCCGCTTTTTCCGCTTTCACGCGTTTTCGTCCATTTTCATCCGCTTTTACGTTTTCGTCCGCTTTCATACGTTTTCCTGCTTTCTTACATTTTCGTCCGCTTTCATATGTTTTGGTCGGTTTCTTTACGCCGCTCGCTTTCTTACGCTTTCATCCGCTTTCTTCGCTTTTGTCCGCTTTCAACGCTTTCCTGCTTTTTACGCTTTTGTTTGTGTTCATACGCTTTGTTCGCTTTCTTACGCTTTTGTCCATTTTCATACGTTTTCGTCCGCTTTCTTACGCTTTAGCCCTGCTTTCTTACGCTTCGCCTTTTTCTTACGCTTTTGTCATTTCATACCTTTTCGCCTCGCTTCCTTACGCCGTCCATTTTAATACGTTTTCCTGCTTTCTTACGTTATTGTCCGCTTTCACGCTTTCACCGGTTTTCAAGGTTTATATATGCTTTCGTCCGCTTTTTACGCCGTCCATTTTTAGACGCCGTTCGCTTTCGACGGTTTCATCCGTTTTCATACGCTTTCATCCATCTTCATCCGCTTTCATACGCCGTCCGCTTTCAAACTTTTTTTTTCATACGCTTTTATACGCTTTTCATTTGTTTTTACACGCTTTTATCCGTTTCACACGCTTTCATCCGCTTTTGCGCTTTTATATGTTTCGCCTATTTTCATACGCTTTCATGCTTATTATTAAACTTTATTATATTACATGTCTAATATCAATTGTGATATTTTATTAAAACAAAAAGTTAATGTCTAATATCACTTGTGATATTTCATAAACAAACAAGTATGTTTTTAAAACTTTAATATCACCGAGATATTTCATTGCTCATATATTTTTATATATTATCACCTATGTGTTTTCTAATATTTTATAATTTTCGCTTAAAAGATAGATTTTGTGCCTTTAATCGCAATTGACAAGCGCATATTTTTTTTTAATGCAACCAATGTTATCTATCACTTGTGATATTATACTCTTAGTAGAAATAAAAGGGTTAAAGTGTCTTTAAGTGAATTCTTATTTTGTTCAAAAAAATGCTAATTTAATGCAACACTTGTTGGATTTTGAGAATATGGCAAGTCTCTATTTTCATAATTTGCTTCCTTTTTATTCATTTTGATATTTATAAGTGACTCTTATTTATCTCTTGTGATATAACACTGTAAGAATGATGAAGAGTATTACATTCTTCATCATGTATGTGTTATCGCCAGATACTCAACTAAGATTGTGAAATATTCAATTCATACCAAATGTGATAAGAATTTAGTATTTTACCAAGTATATATGAAAGAAACGATAGTAAACATCACTTATTATATTAATGTGATGATTCTCGCTCATTTTTCTTATTTGTGTTTTGAAAATATTTAGGAAGATTTTGTGTTTTATAATAATATGAAATATTAGAAAAGGTGTTTAACTGAAAACAAGAGATGTTATGAAACTTTTGTTAGACTTGTGGTGAATTTTTCTATTTAATAGATACATTGTGCATGTTTCAATAGGTTTTATAGCGGGATTTATAAATATATATGGTTGAATCAGCAAACTAAAGAAGCTATGGTTGAAGAAAGCACACATCTTTATAAACAACCCGAGTAAGCTAAAACGCCTGTGATATCACACATGATATCATAGGTGATATCACCTCACTTGTGATATCACATGATATCACATGTGATATCATAGGTGATATCACTGGTGATATCACAAGTGATATAAACTATGATATCACACATGCTATCACCGGTAATATCACACATGATATCATGATATTACAGGTGATATCACCGGTGTTATCACACATGATATCACGTGTGATATCACAAGTGAGGTGATATCACCTGTGATATCACAGGTGCTGAGCTTCCCGCTTTTTTATAAAGATGTGTGCTATCTTCAACCATAGCTTATTTCGCTTCACGATTCAACCATAGATATTTTCAAATCCCGCTATAAAACCTATCGAAACATGCACAATGTATCCATTAAATAGAAAAATCACCACAAGTCTAACAAAAGTATCATAACACTTGGGACCCTATTCACCTCTTTGGGCTTCTATTGAATCGAGAAATAGGTTTGATTGTCTCTCTTGTTTTCAGATGAACAACTTTTCTAATATTTCATAATATCATAAAAGACAAAAATCTTCCTAAATATTTTTAAAAACATAACAATCACAATCTTAGTTGAGTATCTCAACTGATAACACATACATGATGAAGAATGTAATACTTTTCATCTTCCTTATAATGTTATATCACAAAATACAAATAAGTGTCACTTACAAATATCAAAATGAAAACGTCTAAAACGGAAAAAAAAACGATAAACTCGAATGAAAACGATAAACGGACAAAACGTCGAAACGGACAAAACGATAAAACGGACAAAACGGACGAAAATGTATAAAAAGATTTAAAACGTATGAAAATGTATTTAAAACATCTAAAATGGACGAAACGTAAAAACGGATGAACGGACGAAAACGTAAAACGGACGAAAATACATGAAAACGTAAAAATACATAAAAAACATATAAAAACGGAAGAATGTACATGAAAACCTAAAATAACAGACAAAAACGTATGAAAATGGCCGAAAACGTAAGAAAACGGACGGAAACGTAAGAAAACAACCGAAAACGTATGAAAGCGTAAATACATGTATGAAAACGTATGAAAACAAACGAAAACGTAAGAAAACAGAAGAAAACGTATGAAAATGGACGTAAAAATAAGAAAGCAGACGAAAACGTATGAAAACGGACGAAAACGATATAAAAGACGAAAACGTCGAAACAGATTTAAAATGTCTAAGAATGGACGAAACGTAAAACGGACAAAAGCGTATTAAAACGGATGTAAACGCATTTAAACGGATGAAAACAGATTTAAAACTTCAAATCGATTTAAAACATATGAACACGGACGAAAGCTTATAAAAGCGGACGAAAGCGTATGAATACGGATGAAAGCGATGAAAGCGGAAAAACTTAGAATTAAAAAAAAAAAAAAAAAAAAAGAGAGAAAAAAAAAAAAAAAAAAAAAAAAAAAAAAAAAAAAGACATGAATTTAAAATTTAAACGTGAATTCCAAAAAAAGTAAAAAAAAAAGATGAATTTAAAATAGAAGCGTGACTTTCAAAAAATAAAGTTAATAAATAAGAAACATAAAATGACAAAGAAAAAGGAGAAAAAAACACTGACTTGTGCCTATATTAAATCTTAGGTTTATCCCCCACCATTAGATTAAACTAGATGGATGGTAGGGATTTGTCCTTTGGTAAACACCAAAATAAGAGTAAGCATTTGAAAATTCCTCAAGATCTGATACCCTGTATGTTAACTATAGTAACTGAAATCATAAATACTGGAACTACAAAATCAAATTAGGAAATCTTTCACAATATCGTGTTAAAATCCTATCAAATAGATTTATACATACATCAATAAAAATGAACAAAGCAACAACCAATTTTTACCAAGATTTTGAGGTATATCCTAGTTTTAACTAGATTTTACATTTCGTTGCTTGCTTTAATTTTCCTTAATCTTTTCATTTACAAACAAGTAACCGGCAATTCGAATATTCACAAGCACATTTCAATACACCATTTTTTTTAACTAAATATGCCATCTCATATGACAAGAATAACAAAAGAAGAGAAACCGTATTATTAGTGAATCATGATATATATCGATTACATAAAGTATGTACCTTCAGGATATACAGGTGCAGGATGAAGAAGCTGATCAAACGACACGATCTCCTCAACATCATCCTCCACATTGTTGTAAGAATTGCCTCTCGTCGAGAAATCATTAAACGGACGATAAGCGTTAGCCTTACAAGCAACTTGAAATATCATAATTGCGCAAAGCATATTGACCGAGATCCTAGATAGAAGAAGAGATGACATTTTATGATCACTTCTAAAACTCAATATCGTTAAAGAAGTTGGGATGCAATGAGGGTTTTTTAAGAGCCCATATATATATAATTGAGAAATGTAGTGGTGGTTACACTAGCTAGGTTTGTGAGCTCACTAATTTTGGTTGAGATTTGTGAAATACATTCTCATATATATATAGTACAAGATTTTATAAAACATATGTAATATGTAATATATGTATGTAATATGTAATAGACTAAAATACACCGTTGGTCCCTAAACTTGTATCAGAGGATCGCGATGGGACGAACCTCGCCCTTTTCATCGCCACGGGTCCAAACAAGAGCTATTAAATGCCAGATTGGTCCCTTGACCAAGTCAAACTCGATTTTTGTTTTGTAGTCAAGGGTATTTTAGTCCATACACATTTATACTTTTATAACACATTTATGTTTTATCCCTTCATCTTTCATCATCTTCATCATCTACCCAAATCATTCATCTCCCGACATTCATTATTTATCTCCCCAAACATGAGCATGTGACTAATTTCTTAGCACCAAATGTTCTTACAACAATTCCGATGATGACTTCTCTCATTCTCACGCCCGCATCACCACTTCCGTCCCTATTATTTCCCAACACCCACTTCAGTTTCTTTAATCGCCACCTCGCCACCACTCAAGAAGTTTTTAAAATCTTTTTTGAAGAAATTTTAAATGTTAATTGACTTGGTTGGTTTTCTGTTTCAGTTTATTGTGGAAGAGGGATAAGAAGATCGCTAAAGGCAAGAGGTTCAACCACTCTTTTGGAAATGTATGTTCTTATCCCCGTGTTCGCTTATTCTAAAGTGATTATCCGTTGGCTTAAAGGATTTTGGGACTTTGCTTATTTCAAAGTCGTTATCTGGTTTGGCTTAAAGGGTGTTTGGGATTTTGCTTATTTCAAAGTCATATACTTATTACATTGTATGCTGTATACAAATTGCCTGAAATAAAAAAAAATAAAAGAACAGTTACTTTTATATAGTTTTCTTTATTTCGAAACTCGATCATTTTGATTAGGTGTTACATTCAATGTGAGTGTAGTGTTCTTTATGATCTTTATTGATGAATACCATTTGTTCTTTTATGTTAATTTAGAAACAAGAAACCTTCGCCTTGCATTTGAAACACAAAACGGATGTGTTAATTTGCGCCTTTTTATAATATAATGCGCTTTAATTTGTGTTTTTTTATATGTTTTCTTAGAATTGCATGTAATGTTGAAGGTTTTGTTGATTATGTTTGTTTATCGATTACTCGTTATTGTTACATTTTATATAGATGTTGAAGGTTTTGTGAGAAAATTTGAGATGATGAATATGCGTATGCAAATCATTTTCATTGTGGTTTTTGTGTTTGGGACTGCTTTTGTCTATGGTTAGACCGAACCGATCAAGATAAGAAAATCTTACTTGATTTTATCAAGAAGATGCCGCATTCTCGTGTGATTGACTGGAGTATGGATATATCAGCTTGTACTAACTGGACTGGGGTAACATGTGATCATAATCAGTTATCGGTTATTGCTATTCATTTTCCTGCTGTTGGTTATGATGGTACTATACCTTTAGATACGCTTGGTCGATTGTCGAATCTTCAGATTTTGAGTTTGAGATCAAACAACTTGTCGAGTCCTTTTCCTACTGATTTTTATAATCTAAGGAACTTGACAGGTTTGCATTCAATAGCTTCTCTGGTCCATTACCTGTGAATTTGTCAGTTTGGAATAATCTTTCGATTCTTAGTCTGTCGAATAATGGTTTTAGTGGAAGTATTCCCTCTTCTATATCGAGTTTGAGTCACCTCACTGCTTTGAGTCTTGCAAACAACTCGCTTCCTGGTGAAATCCCTGATTTTAGTAGTGCGAGTTTGCAAGTTCTTGATCTGTCAAATAATAATTTCACGGGACTGTTCCTCCATCTCTCAAGGTTTTGAGTTGTTATTCTTGGTTGCGATTAGTGTTGGTAATACTTCTATTATTAGTAAGGCTTAGACATAGGAAGGAAGAAAGTAAAATAAGGCTTTGTAGAGGTCAAAGCAAGGAAAAGAAAAAAGCGGAATGGCAAATTTGAGATCAAGAAGTCTAAATGGGAATGGAAGCCTTGATTTCTTTGAGGGAAGTAACTCGCTTGACTTGGAGGATCCGTTTGGGGCTTCGCAGAGGTGCTTGGTAAGGGTAGTTTGGAACAACTTATAAAGCGGCATTGGAGGAAAGTGCGATTGTGGTGAAGAGATTACATGGTGTTAGTGTAGCGAGACGAGAGTTTGAGCAGCAAATGGAGATTGTTGGAAGGACAAGACATGATAATGTGGTTCCTTAAAGGGCTTATTACTACTCCAAAGATGAAAAGTTGATGGTGTATGACTACTACGATCAAGGAAGTGTTTCTTCGATGTTGCACGGTATGTTGTTATTATATTTTCAATATAATGGTGACCTTTTAGTTAGGATTGAGTCGATTTATGTTGTGTTTTATCAATGGGGCAAATAATCTTAAGCTAAAACAGAACGGTTCATATATAGGAAATGCATACAACTCTCTTTAGTTCCTTTATATAAGATTTATTGAACGATATTATTTTAGTTTCATAGTTAATGTGTTAAATATAATATGCTTGAGAAATGGACTAATAGTGTTTTGGGTCAATCCAACCCGACTGATCCATTTAGACCCACACCAAAAGCACTGTTTCACACCCATAGTACAAAATAGAGGAGCAAACAGGATTTGGTCACGAACATGGTCGAAAATGGAACACCACACATTCGCATATTTGTGTGGTCAAGGTACGAAAATTGACAACATGTACTAATTAGTCACACATGAAAATTTTAATTGTGTGACCATTAGAACTGTGACGCCACACAATTAAACGCTGTGTGGCTAAAGGTATCCGTGATTTTGTTTCGCATCATTTAGCCACATATGAATTTGGAACGCGTGACAAATACAAGTAACCTTGATGCGTTAGTCACATGAAGTAATTTTTGTGTGTCTAAATCATAGAGTCAAGTTTTGTCACACATTATTTAAGGGTGACTCGATATGTTTTGCCAACTCTTTAGCCACATCCGAAATTGGAACAAGTGACAAATGAAAAGTAAGGTTGAAGCATTAGTCACGATATACATATAAACAAAGGACAAATATATGTCACACACTTGAACACCGTGACCAAAAGCCATATATGGTCACACTAAATGTTTTGTCACACATTCGTTAAGTGTAGCCAAAATCCAAAGACATATGTTCACGTAAGTTAATATGTGTGTTTAAAGTTTAGTTTGTGTTAGCTTGCCGAAAGCTAATCTATAAAGTCACATTTGCTACTAACACCGTGACCAAATGCCATATATGGTCACACTAAACGCTTTGTCACACATATTATTCAAGTGTAGCCAAAATCCAAGACATATGGTCACGTAACTTAATATGTGGCCATTGGATGATGAATAGTCACTCAAAATACACGCTTCCTCACTTGAAACACCATATGGTCACACTTATTAACACGCTTAGCCACTTTATGGTTAATTGTATGTGACTAAATACCAAAACAAACATGCTTTGTGTGACTAAATGTTAGAAAAGGCCACACAAACATAAAATTCATGTGGCCATTGGATGATCAATAGTCACACAAAAGACACCTTTCTTCACTTGAAACACCATATGGTCACACTTATTAACACTTTTAGCCACTTTATGATTAATTGTATGTGACTAAATACCCAAAACAAACAAAGCTTTGTGTGACTAAATGTTACAAAAGGCCACACAAACATAAAATCCAAGTGGCCATTGGATGATCAATAGTCACACAAAAGACATATTTCTTCACCTTAAACACCATATGGTCACACTTATTAACACTTTTAGCCACTTTATGCTTAATTGTATGTGACTAAATAACCAAAGAAACATGCTTTGTGTGACTAAATGTTAGAAATGGCCACACAAAAGAAATTTGATGCGCCATTGGATTATCAATAGTCACACAAAAACTATTATGTTTTTCATAAACGTAACTAACTACGAATACTAAATGACTTATCTTATTTCGCGGACTTAACCTTGTAATCGGCAAATTTAACCAAAAACTAACCTACCGGACTTAACTTTGTAATCGGCAGCCTTTAACCACTAAAGTTTTCTGTTTATAAGTAGACCACAACACAAAATATATATATTTTTTTGGGTGCAAAGATGAACTTGTAATAATCAAGGAAACTTTGTAAATGAAAAATCAACACACATCGATATGGACAAGTTCCATATCAAGTTGCATACTAGGCAACTCTATTCAATATCCGATATATCCGTTTTATAAGTCCGATAATAAAACAAACCGCCCATATCATACAACCATGGATGATGACAACCAACACAAAACCATCACAAAGAACACCTTTAATGCACCAAGATGAACCATACACTTCCGTGATAGGGCTATACCAAGTAGTTTACATTCCATCTCATGAATGGCTTCAACTACTTGGGAACACACACCCTAAATGAAGCCAACCAAATCCTACACAATCCTAAAATCTGCTTATAAACGTGTCACCAATAACAACCGATAACGCTCGAATTACGCTTTTAGCACATGCTAAATATCGAATTATAACCGGATTACGGAAGACACCGCTTGGTCGTCGATGACAAAGTCAACAAGATTGAATCGACCATTTTGTTTCGCTCCCACCGACACCCTCAACAATCTCTCCATATGGCGCTTATGGTAACGTGGTTCTTGCTTCTAGGCCTATCGCCGCGTGTTGCGATTCACGCTCACATAAAACTCCATGTCTTCCCTGTATCTCAAAGAATGCGTTATGGTACTTCCACATGTGATTTCGTCAGAACTTATGTGGTATGTTCTGCATTAAAAGAACAATGTAGTATGCTAATCAAAAGTATGTCCATGTGTTGAAGTATATATTAGTTTTTGCGAAAGCGATTATAATGACCGAAATGGTCCGATTTGTATCATTACTTACCAAACGACTCGTCCGTGACATATGCAAGGATGGGCGTAAAACAATCCCTTTCACTTTCATGCTCGAACATTCGCTCCATGCACATATGTGTTTCATACGCTCATCCGCAATTGGAATTTAATAAAACGGTAATTAATAATTTAAAAGCTATTATATGGAAAGGTTTATTTTAAAATAAAGTCATAGATTATGTCTACACTTTGATTAACATACCTTCATCTACGGGTTTCTCATGAACGGTCTTGTAAGATTCACTCCATACGCTGCACAAGTTCGAACGCATCATCACCCATTTTCAAAGAAATGGCATCGTGGAAACAAGATTGTTTAGAGATTTGTGAAAACAACTCTTGTGCCAAAGAAAGTGTTTTCATCGTGAACCAATACATTCCATCCGTGCCCACCAAACTCATGCACGTGTTCTGCTTTCCTCCAGATTTCAATTTGACGGTGAGTGATAGCCGCTACGGCACGCCAAAGAACAAGAACGCCAAATTGGTTATTGTCAAGATGGTCCCGAAATTGCAAGGAATGACCTACGTAATAGTTTAGTTTAAAGAAAACATTAGCGGGTCAAACAATTAAAATAATCCCCATTTTCAACAAACTTATACAATGTATTGATTAACATTTTTTCTTACCGAGGTTGTGCAGATATTCATCCAACGTAACCAGCACCTACGTTGTCTCGTAACCTAGAAGAGGCGATCGTATCCGTGGCATTCGTGGCTCGCATCGTTGTACCGTTACATAATAATGCCTTCTTCCCGACGAATGAAATGGAATGTGGCCACATTGATGTATTGGCTTTGATCAATAAAAGCTTGCCACTGGACCCTTGCAAAGTAATGCGACCACGAACCAATTTCCAAGAAACCTTATGTTTGGTTCCCCTATTGTGGATTAGGTATATCCAGCTTTTGGGTACAAAGTGTTTCAAAGAACAAAGCAGAAGCATCTTAAATTTAAAAAGTAAGCACGTATATCAATTTGATGGTTACATCGATAAATTTATAACCTTAAGTAAGCATTTTAAGTACAACTTACCGCAATGTCCTAATGTTTGTGCGGTTTGCCTCCACCAACAATTGGATGCTCATTCTATTTTAAAACCACAATCGCCTTAATGGTCAATAAGGTTATATCATATGCATAACATTCAACTAATACAAGTCTTAGATGATCAATACATCTTTATCATTAAGGTGTCAAACAAAATATGATTGAAGATGTACTACTACATATTTAACTATGTTTCAAAACCAATAATCATATAGTCCTTTTAGAGTAAAAATCGTATTTTTTACGCTTATTCATCTTACCCAATACGCTTGTTAAAATCTAGTAAGAAATCCATAATCTACCCAACATACCATACGCCATTGCTTCATCCAATGTTTAAACCTAAGCTCGATAATTAATTACATAAGGTGTAGTGCTTTACCAAATCATATAAAAGCTATACTAACCTAGATTAAACATATGTTTACAAGTTGTCTAATTAGCTATTTAACAAATAGTCGCACGTTTTCCACAATCCACATATATCCTTGATTTTTTTATTCAAATCATCCTATATTTACATGTCACACAATATTCTAAAGAATCAAATCGCATATAGTTCTAATAAAACGGTACATACTTTATGATCAAAGGATACTATATTCTTTAGGATATGTTAAACATTGTCGAAAAATTACCAAACATGCATTTGTATCCATCAACATATCGTAAACATGCATATCAATCACTTTACATTTGCGCTCATGGTTAAAAACAAAAGAAAAAAAAAAAAAAAACAATGTGTAACATTACCCGATGATGCGGTTGTTGTGTTGAAGAAGATAGACTTGAATATTTTGCTAAGACTATGTGATTAAGTGTAGCCGTAATATGTCACGGTTCTCAAACCGCAATGATTACAATTAATTAAGGAAGGATTTTTGTTTTATTTTTTAGCTTGTATTATGGAGCATTGCATATATACCCACTAAAACTCAAAAGTTTCATATTTCTTCATAATACAATTTTTAATGCATGATGTACAATGCAACTTAAGCATGTTTTGGGTATATATGCAAATATGTAAATTTTACACAACAATTACGCACTAAAACGGTACATTTGAAAAAGTACGCAACTATTTTATGACCTAAACCCTTGATTAAATACATACAAAATATTTGGTAGAATCACCTTAAAAATTAAGTACCTTAACATACAAATAAATAATATTACATTAACATACACGATATCGTAACTTCTCGCAAATAAATACATATGTCGAATACAATATTGGTTAATCGAATATACAATGTAGCTATTGAATCATCGCCGTGCATCAACATTTGCAATGTTTTTGTACGATGTTTCCGTCCTTGAATGTCACGCTCATCGTGATGATAAAAACCCGTGGAATCCAAGTAACAAAAAAGTTATACGTTGTAATAAAGTATATAATTGTAGGTACTTTTAAATAAGAAACATACTATTCAATAACTTAGCACTACCAAGATTAACTTAGCATCGACAAGATTAACTTAGCACCGCCAAGATTAACTTCTTCCACCCCATTCTTATTCGATGTCAAATTCCAAACCCATTCTACTACGACTATATACACAGATGCTTAACATCTTCGAGCCAATCATGATTCATTGGGACGGTGTATGATAGGGACCAATGATTATATATAGCTTCTAACGTAAACTATATATACACGCGACGCCAACGGACGCCACCACAATGAAACATGATTGACCAAGAAATTTACCAACTTCATTAAAGTACAAGGTTGTGATAATATTATGCATATAAAATAAAACGGTCACAAACATGCGACATAATCGCTATACATTGCTATAAACCGTGTCAAGATATGGGCAATCTCAAGTTTAAAACTACCCGTCATAATTGATCAAAGCGTTGATGGTCATGCTAAGCTTAACACGCCTCTATCAAAGTAAGACACCTATGTTATAAGCAAGCAAGTGGAGACAACTTTTAGTACTTTGAGCGTCCACTGAAATCCCATTGCCATGTCTATGAAATGGTCGCAAAGATTTGCACCAAATTCAATAACTTAGCACTACCAAGATTAACTTAGCAATCGACAAGATTAACTTAGCAATCGCCAAGATTAACTTCTTCCACCCCATTCTTATTCGATGTCAAATTCCACCCCATTCTACTACGACTATATACACAGATGCTTAACATCTTCGAGCCAATCATGATTCATTGGGACGGGTGTATGATAGGGACCAATGATTATATATAGCTTCTAACGAAACTATATATACACGTGACGCCAACGGACGCCACCACAATGAAACATGATTGACCAAGAAATTTACCAACTTCATTAAAGTACAAGGTTGTGATAATATTATGCATATAAAATAAAACGGTCACAAACATGCGACATAATCGCCTATACATTGCTATAAACCAGGTCAAGATATGGGCAATCTCAAGTTTAAAACTACCCGTCATAATTGATCAAAGCGTTGATGGTCATGCTAAGCTTAACACAACCTCTATCAAAGTAAGACACCTATGTTATAAGCAAGCAAGTGGAGATAGTTTAGTACTTTGAGCGTCCACTCGAAATCCCATTGCCATGTCTATGAAATGGTCAGAAGATTTGCACCAAACCTATTGCTATGACGGGACATAGGAATGGGTTTTCGAGGAAGCTCAAAGCACGAAAGGTGTGCCGAATAAATAATTATCGATTCTACAAAAGTTAATTTTACAGAGATGAAAAGACAAAAAGCCTATCCAACATGAAAAGACTTTTAAGTGCAATGGTTAAAATTTTAATGTTGAAACTAGGGAATAAGATCTTGTATACAGCAACCCATCTACCATACAACAAAAAAAATTGACTCATTTTTTGCACATAATAGTGAGGCTCGATCCAGATAAATCAATAGTTTCAAAACATCGAGATCACATCATTTGCATGATTTAATAAGATACTTGTCATCACAACCTCATACACACCGACACCTCATAATTATAGTTTTGCTAGATTGTTAAAAAAGTTAAGGAACAATATGATATAGTTGCGATTCAAACGGAAGTTGAACATACCAATGTGGCGCGTTACTTTGTAGATGTGTATGGAATTTCAACTTAGTGAACCCTTCGAATCCCCTACAAGCACCTTTTGTCGCTTCAACTCCTTTGTGCAAAGGCTCCGCACCAGCGATTTGCTAGATTGTTGAAAAACAAAAGGCAATCGCTTTGGGAATTTAGAATGGGTAACTATGCCGAAATTCCTACTCATCTACAAAGTAACGTGGCCACCTGTACGCTCAACTTCCCTTTGAATCGCAACTATATCATATTGATCCTTAACTTTTTAACAATCTAGCAAAAGTCTATAACAAGTATATCGACTCATATAAACTTCCAAACCGAGTGTGCGCAGTGATATGCATTAGCAAGGCTCGATCCGTGAAAAGGTTGGATAAACACCGAACATCGAGGATATAACCGCCATGGTCGCAAAATAATGTAATAAAATTGCCATGCCAACATACGGTAAATCACATCATTTGCATATCAAATAAGATAATCGTCATCACACCTTTTGCATATCACAAATAAACACATGTGGCCCAAAATAAACTAACTCCTTTGAGCAAAGGCTCGCACCAAAGCGATTTGCTAGATTGTTGAAAAACAAAAGGAACTGATGGAATCGAGAAGGGTTAATTATGTTTTTGAAATCATAATTATAGTTTTGCTAGATTGATAAAAAATTAAGGAACAATATGATATAGTCATGATTCAAAAGGAAGTTGAACATACCTCTATCACATCATCCGATTGATTTATTAAGATATATCATCACAACCTCTATCAAAGTAAGACACTTATGAACAAAATAGAGTTTATACATGCAAAGGAAATGGTCAAAAAGTTAAATGTCAATATGTTATAAGCAAGCAAGTGGAGATACTTAGTACTTTGAACGTCCACTTGAAATCCCATTGCCATGTTCACGAAATGGTCGCAAAGATTTGCACCAAACCCGCTGCTATGACAAAGGACATAGGAATGGGTTTTCGAGGAAGCTCAAAGTACCAAGTGTAAATAATTATCGATTCTACGAAGTGTATGTGTTGAATGGGATAATGAAGGAGTGTGGCCCGCCATGAACAATACACACTATATCATTATCGCAATCAACACACCTCATAAAAAAAACACAATCAAACCTTTTCGAGATCCCTCATCGTCCTTTTGTCGCTTCAACTCCTTTGTGCAATTGCTCGCACTGTGCAAATCGCTAGATTGTTGAAAAACAAAAGGAACAAGATGGGAACTCGTAAAGGGTTTGATTGTGTATTTAAGATCATAAAAAAGTGTTTTCCTAAAAAGAAGCATAGTTAACCCTTCCGATTCCCCATACATTAACATTTAACTATGCTTTTATATTTACTAAACTGCATACCTTATTGACTATTATGCGATCACAACAACAACAACAACAAACAAAAGGCAATAGCGAGTGCGAAAGGATAGAGAAAGAATACGACGAAACCAAAAGGCAATAGCGTAGTAAAAGAAAGCAAGCAAACAAGCAAACAGGCATACAGAAAAAGAAACACGCACAAGCAGTCAGAATACGCCAATAGCAAAGCGCAATGCACATAAAACCAAAAGCCTGTGCACACCAAAAGCAAGCCAACCTAAGGGAGCAACAACAGAGCAACGCAAACCACGACGGGCCTAAGACTACGGCAAAACAAAACACGCAAGGAGGCAAAAGGGACACCTACCCGCAAATCTCATTCTTCGCGTCTACTAATCTCATTCTTCGTGTCTCATTCTTCACGTACTCCATACCGCATGTATAACACGTAATCGTTATTACCTCAACTAATGATCCATAAATCATCAAACAACTACTTTTCCTATGCAAATGACTAATACCCCGACTAACATCCTAAACTAACATAACACAATATCATCTATAAATCAATAAACATCCTAAACTAACAAACTAGCATTAAATTATAACATTTATACCGAGATATTAGGCTCAATAGGAAGAGAATCAAGCCCTTTATAATAGCCCTCAAGAGTATTTCATTGACTAACATTTATTTTCATTGATTTTATGCTTGATTGAAAACCCTAAATCGCTATTAATTATAATCTAACTGTGTGTTTTGACCGAGTGTAAGAGAGATAAATGTGTGAAATATCAAAGTCAAACACACACTACTTGACCATTTTCTAATAAAAGTAAATAAATAAATAAAACTAACTTATTTCTTCAAGTTAATAAAGCATTAAAACTAAAATTAACCATTGTAATCGATCATTGATCATTGATCATTTACATATAATTACTTATATAAACAAAGTAGCGCTTAATAGCAAGCATCCATACAACCATCAACTATACATCATCAAAACACAAAAAACTTCCAAAGCTTCCTATGCTCCATCTTCGCACTCATCGCCTTCATCCAAATCTTCCAAGAACTCCTCCTTCTCCGACAGACTCGACGACATAGCACCAAAAGTCGAGCCAAGAAATCAATCTTCCTTCGATCCTTCAACAGTATCTCACGAAGGGCATACTCACCGCTTGTCGCAACAAAGATTGAAACGAGTAAACAAACTACCAAATCATCGATTGTCCGTTTTTTTGGCAACAGCTTCTCGAATCGTCGCTCTCTTCTCCCATCCGCCGATCAACTTTTTCTCCTCTCGCTATGTCTTGCAATATCAACAACTCGAAGCATCACGAGCTTGCGGATTCAAGTGGCGGCTTTCATTTCATCGATATTAGGTGTGGAAGACATTTTGTGTGTTTAGGGTAAAATGATTGATAGTTGTGTGTTTAGGTAAATTTATTGATAGTGTGTTGATTTTATGGTTAGGTAAGTATACATAATTACAATGTACCTCACAATTTGCACAAATAATCACAAAAACACTTAAGAGGCATCGGAAAATTTATTTTGGGTGTTACAGTAGCCCTTCATATTCTTCCATGCATAAATGTGATATGCAATAGTTCAAGAAAAAGAAAAGAAAAAGTGATATGCAGGAGGAGTATTTAGGAAGATATCTAATATTGCAATTTAAACCCTTCATTTTTCATTGGATCTAAACCACCCCTATATAGTAGGGGTGTTCACGGGTGTTCGGCTCGATTCGCTTAGAGATTTTAACTATCGATCACGGGCGGGTAGTTCATTCTACTATCCAAAACCGAACCGCATTAGGCGGGTAACCGGACATGCGGGTATCCGAATGAGCGGTTACCCGCGGTTCGGGTCACGTTAACCATTCAAAAAATTAATCGAATCGAATCGGGCGAACAATAACATAAATTATAACGTAATATGTCATTTTAGTAAAATTAAATAACACTAAAGATATTAGAATAATAGTAATGTTGTTGTGTCGCAATAGCAACATTCAAATTACCATATCTAACAAAATAAGTAATACTACTTATTTGACGTTTATAGATTACGATCACATTAATGATATGTAATCCATGGACGTTAGTAAATGATCAAATTAGATAAGTAAAAATGCATTATGAACCGTGATAAGCGGGTTTTTCGGTTTCGGGTTTTCTCGATTTCGCTTTCTTCTGATTATCGGTTTTAGCGGTTATCGGATTTGCTCAAATTCTTAAAATTTATGTCAACTCGCAATACATCGACCAAAATCAAAGTTAGTCATCTTTACAATGTAGCACATTGACAAAAATCAAAGTTAGTCATCACTACAACTTTGGCAAACAATGAATTCGGTTGTTATTAATTTGCGAACCATGCAATTTGCATAACAAAACCCACGTAAACATTACCCGACAAGGTTACAACAACATTACGCAACAAGAATTGCCGACACAATAGGATGTCGACACATGATAACATCAATTGCAATACCTTACATGTAACTACTTGCATACAATATTACGTAAATTGCTTACACAATAGGATGCTCACACATATGTTTAGCCATACTATATGAGTTAGGGGTTGTTTACCTTTTTGAAAACTTTTTTCGCCTGTATACACGCTTATACACACATTCATACGCTTATACACGCTTTTGTCTGCTTTAATACGCTGCACGCCTTTGTCCCCTTTAACTGCTTTTATACGCTTCCGGTTTTGTTTACGCCGTCCGTGTTTACACGCCGCTTAGTTTTTTCATGTTTCCGTCCGCTTGAATAAGTTTTAGTCTGCTTTACATACTAACGTACATTTTCAAACGTTTCACACATTTTCATATGTTTTACATATGTTTTCGTCCGTTTTTCGTCCGATTTACCCGCTCTCATCCGCTTTTACCCATTTTCGTATGTTTATAAGAATTTTTCAACCGCTTTCAAAGGTTTTCTTACACTTTACACGATTCGTACGCTTATACAAGTTTTCGTCTGCTTTAATACGCTTTGGTCCGCTTTTCTTACGCCTTTGTCCCTTTTAATCGGTTTTTATACGCCCCGTTTGTGTTTACAGTTTTCGTCCGTGTTTGCACGCTTTAGCTAGTTTTTCATCTTTTAGGCCGCTTTGTATAACTTTTTACACACATTCGGCCGATTGCATCTGTTTTGCACGTTTCGTCCCATTTACCCCGCTTTCATTCGCTTTTACCCATTTTCGTATGTTTTAAGAATTTTCAACCGCTTTCAAAGGTTTTCTTACACTTTACACGATTCGTAAGTTCTAAACACGCTTTCTTGCTTTTAATACGTTATGGTCCGCTTTCTTATGTTTATACACGCTTTTGTCTGCTTTAATACGCTGCACGCCTTTGTCCCCTTTAACTGCTTTTATACGTTTCCGGTTTTGTTTACGCTTTTTCGTCCGTGTTTACACGCCGCTAGTTTTTCATGTTTCCGTCCGCTTGAATAAGTTTTAGTCTGCTTTACATACTAACGACATTTTCAAACGTTTACATTTTCATATGTTTTACATATGTTTTCGTCTGTTTTTCGTCCGATTTACCCGCTTCTCATCCGCTTTTACCCATTTTTGTATGTTTATAAGAATTTTCAACCGCTTTCAAAGGTTTTCTTACACTTTTACACGATTCGCACGCTTATACAAGTTTTCGTCTGCTTTAATACGCTTTGGTCCGCTTTTCTTACGCCTTTGTCCCTTTTAATCGGTTTTATATCGCCCCGTTTGTGTTTACGTGTTTTCGTCCGTGTTTGCACGCTTTAGCTAGTTTTTCATCTTTTAGGCCGCTTTGTATAACTTTTTACACACATTCGGCCGATTGCATCTGCTTTGCACGTCATCCCATTTACCCCGCTTTCATTCGCTTTTACCCATTTTCGTATGTTTTAAGAATTTTTCAACCGCTTTCAAAGGTTTTCTTACACTTTACACGATTCGTAAGTTCTAAACACGCTTTCCTCGCTTTTAACACGTTATGGTCCGCTTTCTTACGCTTATACACGCTTTTGTCTGCTTTAACACGTTTTCGCCTTTGTCCCCTTTAACTGCTTTTATCCATTTTCGGTTTAAAACCATATGTGTCAACCCAATAATCAAGCTTAATTTCGGTCAACCCAAGAAGCGAACTTAATTCATAATCGGTTTTCGGTTCGCTTTGGTTTAATTATAGTTCGGTTCGTTTCGGTTTTCAGATTGACAAAAATAAAATATAATGATTTAACGAAACAAACCCGATAACCGAACGGATCAACACCCCTAATTTATAGTCATAGTTTAAAGAAGGAGGACTTAGTTTGCCGCTTTTAAACATTAGGTCCTTAGAGATTGGTGGATCTTAGGGATGACAGGGAGGTCATGAGGTCTAAGTCGCAGGGTTGAATGATCTCATTACTCAATCTTAGGAGGAAATCGATACCAAGGAAGAACAAATTCAAAGCGATGAATGGTTGAAGGGTTTCGCTATGGAATGGGATGTTTTCTTTGCTCTAGTGTCATCTGCTTATGTCTAATGTCTAATGTCTAATGTCTTGGTTTAAAGGGATGGTATGTAGATATATTAACAATGGAATATGTATGGATCTTTTGATGGTTTATCCATACGAATGCTAATATTATGTTTGTTAAAATATGTAATGTGTTTGCTAGTTTGTTTCATCTTTTTTTCATGTTGTTTTGAATTTAGGAATTGGTTGTGGTGTTAAAGTTCATATTCGCACTAGTATAATGTATTATTGTAGGATTAGGATGTTCAATTTTAGATTGTTGTCAATTTTTATGACCGATTATGAAGTTTAGAACCGGAGGCGTTTGTTCATGACAATTATTTTTATTGAACCACTATATTGGGTGTTTTTGTTGTTGTTTCGCTTTAAGTTAATTGCATTTACATGTTTTCTTGATTTTTTTAACTACTTGAGGATGTTAGAGCTTATCTAATTGCTTATAAATAGCTTATTTATAGCCTTAAAGTAAGGTCTTAGGGTCGCTTGATGTATCGCCAGCTCTTGGTTTGATTGCCTATTTTGTGCTTAATTGTTTATCCGAACCGCTTATTAGTTATAGTTGCTTAATTAGTTGCTTTAAGTCCATTTTAGCTTTTGATTGTTCATTTGTATGCGCCATGTGGTGATTTTAGTGTATCTCGCAGCTATATGTGTTTTTGACACACCGGTTTGAAGTAATATGAGTGTTTGGGACCTGGTAAGCACCATTTCGCTGGGGTGTTTTGGTTTAAAAATTGTTTGATTTGAAGCCACATTTTAAAATTATCAAATTTGGAGCCAAATTTTAGCCAAAATTTTAAAATTACTTTGGAAATTATGGTTTTTAATTGAAAACTGCCCATCATTAGCCCTATTTTTACTCCAATAAATCGCCTTCAAGCAAAACAACCGAACTTCAATTTTACACCATTATTTACCAATTAAGTTTACTAATTTTCTTTAACACATTACTTCGACGAATCATGTCAACGCAAATCACTTATCCGGATGATTTGGTTTATTCGATCGTGAAATTGAAAACACTTTAGAATATGAATCGTAGACGATTCGGATGAGGGTGAGGATGCCGAAACAACCATTCAAATGCGAATGTTGTTAAGAGGGCATAACTAGGTTAGCTAAGTTTCGCAGGAATATGGAAAACAGACGGAATAAAGGTCGATGTAACCTTCGATGCAATCGGATAGGTTATCGTGAAAAAGCAGCATTGTTTTCAAGTTTTTGGGTGATTTGGTTCGTGAGCATATAGGTGTCGGATTCTAACCCGGAGGAAGGTTGATTCGTAAGCAAGAGATAAAATGTGGGATGAAATCACTGTACACATATACTTTTTTAACTAGTAGTGGCTTGGTCGTCAGAGATACAAGGTGTTAAAAGTTTATCTCTCGCATTTACAAGATGTGCAACTAATTAACAACAATTTCTTAATCTTTGCAATGATATTTTGATGTTGACTTGACGGTCGAAAGTCGATAATGAATCGCCTTGGTCAACTTCTAAGGAATTTCGAATGAAATTGATACAAAACTACATATTGCCCAACCAAAATACCCTTTCAAAACTAAATGAAGTCCCGCAAAGTATAGTGCAATTATAAAAGTCAAGATTGGGTTAATTTTGTAAACTACACATACCAATGAGGAATACAAGGTGTTAATTATTCATTTTATTCAAGTTCAAATATCTTTCACCTTTTCATATGTTTCCATATGTATTAGTTGTATACTATCAAGATTACTACATCTAAACGCCGTATGATTTTGTGTTGCAAGGTGAGATCGAAAAGCTAAAGTGTCGCGCTCCAAGTCTGCTTATGATCATACAATGGGACGAAAGGGATACGCCGTGTGATAGAAAAATGGTAACAAGAAACATTTGCACATTTACATTTGCATTTAATAGCATCATAGTTTCGTTTATATTCGCTTTATCTTACATTTGTATGTATTTGATGTGTATAAGATCGAGAGTAAAGAAATTGAACCAGATGAAGAACCACCGCTGGTACCGCGTGGTTGAAAGGAAGGGTGAAAAAGACGGAGAATATCACGATGAAGATATCGATCGGTGGGAGAAAAATTTGTAAGTTTGATCGCAAATTTTATTATTATGTTTGTTTAGTTATAAGTTATTATCACATCAGACATTTAAACCGTAGTTATAAGTTAATACGGTAGTGTTTTAGTTAATACTTTTAGTTAATATCTGCCATCAGACATTTAAAACTGTTATTTATAAGTTAATACAGTAGTGTTTTAGTTAATACTTTTAGTTACAAGTTAATACCGTAGAATTAAATAACCTATTTCCCATATTGTGTGTGCGAGAAAGAAACGGACGACAAGATCAAACAAGGAATCTTGAAGCTTGATCATGGCAATCGATGCCATGACAGCTTGTATTAGGTAAGGAAAAGGAGGATATGCGAGAGGAGTGGAGGTGGAGTAACCTACAAGAGGTATTTTGATCGCCTCGAATCGACAAGCATCCGATGAAAGAGTGGTGTTACTTCAAAGTGAACTTGTCGATGAGAGGCGCCAACGCCAAGAAAAAGAGGCGTAATACTGATTTGATGAAACAATTGGTCGCATTAGTGGGGGCATTGCAAATAACTTCAACTCCATTGATGTAAACGAAGTAAGACATAAGAAAGTAACATTCCATCTTTTTACCCTTTAAATATCGCTTCATCTTCTTAAACAATTTATATTTCGTGTGTCTCCGGTGAACATTAATCTTTAAATAGCAAGGCTGATGAGGATGCCGAACACGTGTTGTCGGACGTGAGAAAGTTATGAGCATTAAGAAGTCTAATGGACTTGCAACTTTGGAAAAGGAAATTCAAATAAGTGTAAGTAATAAATCACCCCCGGGATTTTGAATTCTACATACATTATTTATTTACCGTGTATTATACATATAGGAAACTGGTAACTGCCGCACCTAAGAAATCGACTAGATCAAAAGGAAAGGATTCTTCACGCCAACTTTCTCGATCACAAGAACAGAGTCTCCATTAACAAGACTACCACAAGTATGTATTTAAACATTTTCATATGTTCTTTAGTTTAATTAAAATTAATTACTCGATACATATATACATGCAACAAATTATCTTTTAGGTAATTAAGTGCGATCAGGCACTTAAAGAAATCAACTATTATTATGGAGGTACCGTACAAAACCTGATGGAAAACAAATGCTTCATAATGCACCACTCCCAAAGGATTGCTACAGAGTATCTATTGAAAATCTTTAGTGGATGCAAGCTGCATACCGGATGTAGGAAGTAACGGTCTCAAAACAGCTTAAGGATGCGAGGGTGGTTTTTATGCATGGCCAAAGGATCAAGTGGTTTTCGATGAAAAGGTACATAGATGCATGTGTTTTATAAACCTACATATATCATTCTTCATATTTAATTCAGTGTTTGATACCCGGCTTTTGTTTCCTGCTGTAACACCACCAAGTACCATAAAACTGATTGGTGAGAATGTAATCGCACCTAAATTAAATATGAAGCGCCACGCTCTAGTCATACCATGCAAAAGGAAGCTAAGAAGATCAAGAGTCGAAGTCGTTAAATTATTGAGAATATTATTATGTACGACATTACAATTTTATATACATTCCAATTTTATTGTATTTGAATATATTTTGAATATATTTTTATATATTAGAATTTGTTTTGATATATATTGATTTCTTATATGTGACTAAAAGATTCATATAGTCACAATTATTAACACTTTTGGTCACAGCTTGCTTAATTCGATGCGTGACTAAATGTTAGAAAGCGCCACACAAACATAAAATTAATGTGGCCATTGGATGAGCAATAGTCACACAAAACACACATTTCTTCACTTAAACCACCATATGGTCACACTTATTAACACTTTTGGCCACTTTATGCTTAATTTGTATGTGACTAAATACCCAAAAGAAACATGCTTTGTGTGACTAAATGTTAGAAAAGGCCACACAAACATAAAATTAATGTGGCCATTGGATGAGCAATAGTCACACAAAACACACATTTCTTCACTTAAAACACCATATGGTCACACTTATTAACACTTTTAGCCACTTTATGGTTAATTGTATGTGACTAAATACCCAAAACAAACATGATTTGTGTGACTAAATGTTAGAAAAGGCCACACAAACATAAAATTCATGTGGCCATTGGATGATCAATAGTCACACAAAAGACCCTTTCTTCACTTGAAACACCATATGGTCACACTTATTAACACTTTTAGCCACTTTATGATTAATTGTATGTGACTAAATACCCAAAACAAACATGCTTTGTGTGACTAAATGTTAGAAAAGGCCACACAAACATAAAATTCAAGTGGCCATTAGATGATCAATAGTCACACAAAAGACATATTTCTTCACCTTAAACAACATATGGTCACATTTATTAACACTTTTGCCACTTTATGCTTAATTGTATGTGACTAAATACCCAAAACAAACATGCTTTGTGTGACTATACAAAGTTTATGGTCACTAATACGGATTAATCCAACAAAATTTGTACCTAATTAGTCACACATGTTACGGTTTTGGTTACTCTTTGCAATAGAGACTAAAAGTCAAACACGCGAATTATTGTGGTACCTATGGTCGCTACGACCTTTAGTCACACACGTCGAAAAAACATGTGTGACTATATGTATATCGTCACACATATTCGTGTGGCCAAATCCACTTTTTGTTCTAGTGCAAGAGGATAGCTCATATCCACACACAAGCTAGTAGAAAGCTTGTTCATGGAAACATCAAAGCCTCAAACACCTTCCTCAACAATCAAGGGTTTGGTTGTATTTCGACCGTGCTCGGTCACGTGATGAGTTCCACAGTGGCACTAGTAATGAGGAGTGGTGGATACCAAGCACCGTAAATAACCGACATTGAAGGTTTACTGCATCGATGTCTACTCTTTCGGGTTCTACTTCTTGAGCTTCTCACCGAAATCACCTACTAATGCAACCTGTGGCAACGAGGCTTTCCACTTGGTTAGATGGGTTCATTGGTGGTTCATGAAGAATGGACGGAGAGGTTTTTGATGTTGAGCTTTGAGGTATCAAAATATGTAAGAGGAGATGGTGGAGATGTTAGAGATAGGATGCAATGCGTGCAAAGTCGCCAATGTATGCCTAAAATGGAGGAGGTTTTGAATTTGGTGAAGAACATTCAGACATGTGAATCGATACCGACCATGTCTATGGTAATCCGCATAATCGGCCCTACAATAGCAAGATATATAGAACCACTTTACATATCGTCACCCTTAGATTTTTGTTAAGATATTTGGTGGATAGCATATTATCGTTTTTTCTTTCTGCTCGCTTTCGCTTTTCCCAATCATGTCACGTAATCGGTTTTACAATATGAAAATACAATTGATCTTTCTCTATATCCGTAATATATGTAATTTCTATATAGTGTACTCTATTGTGGCCATTAAATGCCGATTCGCCTTTTTTATTTCCAAAGAGTGGTTGAACCTCTTGCCTTTAGCGATTTCTTATCCCTCTTCCACAATAAACTGAAACATAAAACCAACCAAGTCAATTAACATTTAAAATTCTCCGAAAAAGATTTTAAAACTTACCGAGTGGTGAACTGAAAGGCGCTTAAAGAAACCGGGGTGACTGGGAAATAATAGGGACGGAAGTGATCGATGCGGAACGAGAGAATGAGAGAGAGTCATCATCGAAATTGTTGTAAGAACATTTGGTGCTAAGAAATTAGTCACATGCTCATGCTTGGGGAGATGAATGATGAATGTCGAGGAGATGAATGATTTGGGTAGATGATGAAAATGATGAAAGATGAATGGGTAAAACATAAATGTGTTATAAAAGTATAAATGTGTATGGACTAAAATACCCTTGACTACAAAACAAAAATCAGAGTTTGACTTGGTCAAGGGACCAATCTGGCATTTAATGGCTATTGTTTGGACCCGTGGCGATGAAAAGGGCGAGGTTCGTCCCATCGCGATGAACAGCAACAAGTTTAGGGACCAACGGTGTATTTTAGTCTATGTAATATATGTATGTAATATGTAATATGTAATATGTAATATGTATAAGAAAACAAGATTATCTTTTCATGTAATTGAGCTTCATTTCATTAATGTCTAATTAATTCTACAAAAATAAATAGGATTCGCTATATCATACTTATTTAGTTTATACAACTAGATGGCAATTCTCATTCTAGAATCCCTTCGTTTACTAGTGGTCTTTTCATATAAGCAAATTCGTTATATAGTTAGGTTTTCAGTTTATATTTATTGCTTGGTATTATTTGATATATCAAGAAAATACATATTCTTGTTTTAAAAGACTAGACAAGTATTCGCGCCTAACGGCAGCGGTGTATAGTATTCGACAAAATCCGGTTAGATCAATTATTTTGCGTGTTCTTTTATCCTTGTTTTGAAGCTTAAAGATAACGGTTTTTTGTAGCAAATTTTAGATAGATCGATATTTTTGCGTGTTCTTTTCATTGTAAGGCTCAAATAACAATTGTGGTAAAGTAAAGCTCGCTCCTAGTAGCGACGACATATATACTCCATTACACGCGATGTAATTGGCGGTAATTTGTATCCGGTGAACAAATTTTGTGAGACGCTTTTATTTTGTGAGCGAACAATTTTGTTGATGTGCTTTTATTGTGGCGTTTTCTTGAAATACGTGAGACCTTTGTTGTGCACATGTACTAATTTGTGTCAGATCACGTGAATCCTAGGCCCATCTACTCATATGAGGATGCTCTTCATTTGTGAATTTTGATAGTAATATGAAAAATAAGGCTAATCTTCATTTTCTTTCTAATGACATGAGGTTAAAAGTCATTTTTGTTGTTGCCTTAGTATACATATCTGTGAAAGATGAAACTATGAAACGCAATGGAAACAAAATAACTGAATATAATGTGTCGTGATATCTTTTGGATTAGTATATGATGGTTTAGTAGTAGTTATTAGAATAAATTGCAAAAATCGTTCTTGTGGTTTGGCCAAATTGCACGTTTCGTTCTTGTGGTTCATTAAGTGCAAAAGTCGTCCGTATTTTGCACTGATACGTCCACTTTTGGTCCTCCATTTTAACCGGCGTTAAATGGGTTTCGTTAGCAGTTACACGTTAGCCTTTTTGGCCGTTTATAATTTATTTTTATTTTTATTTTTTATTTTTTTTTGAAATTTTTTTCGTCCGCTTTTTTTTCAAATTTTTTTTTTAATTTATTTTCATTCTCACGTGCATTTTTTTCCTTTTTTTTTTTGGAAACCATTTTTTCAGAAACTTTTTTTTTATCAAATGTAAAATTTTTTATCAGAAAAAGTTTGTTTTTGGAAAAACACTTTTTTGACACGTGTTCAAATTTTATTTGAAATAAAGAAAATTAGAAAAACAATTCTCGATTTTTTTTTCTTCTGAAAATCATTTTTCACATGTGACGAAAAAAAATCATATTCTTATTCACATGCGACGAAAAATAACTTTCTAAATAAAATGGTTTCTGAAAAAATGTATAAAACAAACGAAATCGTATAAAAACGGATAAAAACATATGAAAACATATAAAACGGACGAAAATATATAAAAAGGTATATCCGTTTTTATACCCTAAAAACGTAGTAAAACGGATATAAATTTTTAGGGTATAAAAATGGATATATAAAAATGAACGAAAACGTATAAAAACGTATATACATTTTTATATGTTTTCATACGTTTTAGTCCGTTTTTTATCCGTTTTTATACGCTTTCGTCCGTTTTTATTACGGTTTTATAAGTTTTAGAAATTTATTTTTCGTCACGTGTGAAAAAAATTATGAATTATTCTTCGTCACATTTCACAAATGATTTTCAGGAAAAAAAAATCGATAATTGTTTTTCTAAATTCTTTTGTTTCAAATCAAAGTTGAACATGTTTTTTCAAAAACAAACTTTTCCGATAAAATTTTTTACATGTGACAAAAAAAAAAAAAAAAAAAAAAAAAAAAAAAACCCTCATACGCTATTTAATATTTTGTTAGGTTAAGAAAGAAAGAGGCTTGGTTTAATGATAGAGAATAGATAAATGAAATTACAACATCTAGGTTATATGTTTCATTTACAGAACTATGTATTCATTTAATACAAAATAAAAAAAGACCATAGACCCTATTCAATATTTCCTTTTTCCTTTAATGAATATAATGGCCATTAAGTTTCGTTTTCAATATTCCTTCAATATTTCCGTTTTCAAAAAAGTCAGCACTATAATGGTCATTAAGTTTCATCATGTTATTTTCAACATTTCTTTAATTATTTTAATTTTCAACATTTTCTTTCTCTCACATTTGACCATTGTTGAAAAATTCAACATTCAATTTTGACTTTTTTTTTATTTTATATAGTTAAGATTAAGATAAGATGTGATACAAACAAATAATAAGTTATAGCATTTTATTTAACCGTAGTATTTTTTAAATTTATTTAACAAAAGAGAGTACTTTAAAATTTATATAACAAAAAATAACACTTTTACATAAATCATGGTTTTTATGCATTCAATTGATGTCGCGTTTCACATAAATCCAACTACCATTTGAGCTTTATTAGTCTCTTATTTTTTATCAGATATATTAGGCAATAAAAGATTTAAAAAAAAATCTTAAGCTTGTTTGCTAACACCTATCCATGTGTTTTTCTACTTCGCTTTCTCTGTTTCATTTCCAAAAAATGAGATGCTAGGAATACAAATAACTTATTCAAATAGTACTTATAATTGGTAACTAGAAAAAAGGTTTTGCTTGAGCAATCAGAACAAATGAGTAAAGAATAACAAGCAAACAATCAAACTCATTTTGGGAAAATGTGTTGGAAATGTATATATTTACAAACATGTGAATGTCCGGATTCGAACTCGTGACCACGGGATTGCACACATTAGCGAATGAGAATTAAAGTTAATAATTAATGTTTATGTTTACGATTAATTATTACACATTAATTCCGGTTAACGATCGTTAAGTATTTAACGGAAAAATGACTAACGGCCGTTAAATGGAAAAGAGAAGGACTAAAAATGGAAAACTTGGAAAAGTTAAGGAATGGGCTTTGGGCTTTCATGGTGGTCGGCCATGGGGTCTCTCCAAGGCCTTGTTCCCCTAACTTGTCCTCTAAATTTTACCTACTAGTATATAAGGAGGGGTAGGTTCTAGGGTTTCACACACTTGTTCATTGAATTAACCCTAGATCTCGCCTCTCCTCTCTCTAGTCCATATTTCGGCCGAACACCCCAAGTAAGGGAGTTTGGTTTCGCTTTTCTTAAACGATGACTTGTGTTAGATCTAGCAATCGCTGATTCGCTTGGTTAATTCGTCAGTACAAGAACGTGGTTGTAAGACATTATTCTTACACCAATAAGTACTTCTTTGGTTTGCTTTGCTCGAGGGTGGTTTTGCTTTGCTCGAGGGATTTGATATTCGCAAGAGGTACGTTACGCATACTTTCGCTAATTAATTTATTTGTTATGATCTTAAGTCTTCCGCCTTGTACTCTTGATGTCTTTATGTTTTATTTTATTTTATATATCATAAACTCTACAAAGGGTATCGAGCTGTGTTTAACAAGTAATTAATTATCAAACACATAATTAAAATAAACATGAATGTGTTATTATTTGCATGCTTAGATCTAGGGTTTGCAAAACCTAAACCCTAATTTCGAGGGGGCATTTTTTGGTGCCCTAATTAGGGTTTTGTAAACTATTGTTTTAATTGGATTAGAAACCCTAAGATGCATGCAACTTTATGTGTATATGCGTAACTCGCTTAATTGCATTAATTGTTAAGCATAATTTATATCCGTGATAATTATCTGCATGTTTTATCATGGATCTGTTTATTGTATGTCTTTCATGTTTTAAGTGATATACATTAAATAATGATAGATCTTAAATTGGGGAAGACCTCAATAATTATTAATTTAATCAATTATGTGCTATGTGGTATATATTTAGTTTTGACTTCACGCAATCGATGAATCGATGCATGTGGTTCACCTTGTACATAGATGAAAACGGTGGAAGTCTTAATTAAATATATGCATATTGATGATCTAGAATTGGTTATTAATAAGATTTATCAAAACCGCTTGCATGTGGCTATTTGATATGCATGACTTTTATTTGTTATGTATTCATTGTTTATTTGTTTATTTTTCAAATACTTGCTTGTTTGTGTTTTGTAACAAGGGTATTTTTACAAGAAAAATAAACCGATCTAAACAATGGTGAAACGTATTTTTAAGAATAGTAATCATAATCGCTTAATTGATTGATGACATTGGTACAAATGACCGAACGGCCACCCACGAGAATGAACTAATAAAAGGGTTTAAAGAAGTGCGCATGCACACACCGAATGGATGTCTAAGGTTGTGCTTTAGCTGACCGTCCTCCTCGCCTCGTAAGTTCGAGTGGAGCTACTTAGTAAGTCATTAAATGTGCAAGCTCATCTTAAGGGCTAATTCGTGTTGATTCCATGCGCCACTTAGTGGTAATTATCCCAAACACTGTTGTTTACACTTATGCAAAAGTACGGTACAATGGATGATAATTAACACTAATTCCTTGATTGGTGATCCCAATACCTCAATTAAAGTTTGATGATGAAAAGCTTATACATTAAAACAAGATATAAATGTTTTAATAAAAACTATGCTACAAAGATGAATGCATGACATCTTTGTACATATTTGATTTTACATCAAAACAATTACCCTTTAATTTAAGTTATATGCCATCCAACGAAACGGAAACACCTAAGATTATTTTCTATTTACGTGAGAACGTGACTTAGATCTTAATCAAAGAGTAAAATGTCCACGTGTCGTGAGAACGGCATGGACGATTTTGCGCTTAAGTTGACAACTTAATTGAGTTAGCGGTGAGAACCTGCAACTCAAGGCATAAGATGGGATAAAACATGTTTACATGGCGATTGATATTGGCCATATGTAAATCCCATAAATCTAGGAATTGCAATTGAAATTGGCAATTGAGCAAATGCTCTACCATTCTCAGTATAAGGTTCATCACCAATGTATCAACTTATGTGATGAGATTATGACAATTTGGATCCTAGTTTTCAATAAATATTAATTGGTTATATGAATATGAACCTTGGGTATTTAATTGTTTATTGAAAAGGAAAATTATCAAAATACTAATTATGGTTTTGAACTTTTTCGTAGATGGCTCAACTGATAACACTATGAGCCATCTGAGTGCCGCTTTCAAAGATATGATTGGAAGGACAAGACCGCCCTACTTTCAATGATTGGCATCGATCACTTAGGATCATCCTTCGTGTTGCCAAAAGGGTTGAAATTTTGACTACACCTCTGCTCGAAGCTCCTCCCAACACGGCAATCGCTCTTGAATTAGAGGCATATCGTGTTGAATATGAGAAGCACAATGATGTGGCGTGTCTAATGCTGGGATGTCTCGCTCAATTGCAAAACAATTTGAGCACTATCCGCCTATGAGCATGCTAGATGAACTCAAACGTATGTTCGAGAAGCCACCGGCATTGAATCGTATGAACTAATTGAAAAGGTTCACAACGCAGTGTGAGGTTGGCAACTGTCTCCGACCACGCCCTGAGATGAAACATCACTGACAAATTGGAGAAGCTCACGTGGTTACTCGAACGATGTATGTGTTGACTCATCAACCATTCCCTTAATCGTGAATGATTTGGTGATTTTGTCCGCAATTTTAACATGCATTGCACGGGAAGACAATTGAATGAGTTACATGCAATGCTTGTAGACTACGAGAAGAGATTGCCAAAGAAGGCTCCTACACCGTGTGCTCGCTATACAAGGTGGTAGGGTGAATAAGCCTAAGCCGCAAGCGATAAGAAAGGGAAAGGAAAAGGAAAGGAAACAAGTTTTCATCCCACCGCCCTAAGAAGAACCCCCGAAAGAAAAGGATAATCCTAAGAAGGATTTGTCTTGCCACCACCGCAACTCACCGGTCACCGGAAGCGGAATCTGCCCAGCTTTATCCGAATGAGTGCCTTTAATAAAAATAAGATGGTGCCTAGCTCATCGTGTATTTTTATGTTTGAATTATTTTCTTTTCATAAGTTAAATTCCGGATATATGATACAGGATGTGGTACTCACATCCGTAATACATCGCAGGGACTTAGAGGGCCAAGAAGGTCGACCACGTGAGAGAGATACTTGCACGTTGGAAATGGAAAGCGTAACAATTGTTGAAGCCATAGGGACTTTTGATTTAGTGTTGCCTTCGGGCTTAATTTTAGAACTAAATAATTGTCATTATGCACCCTCCATTGTTAGGGGTGTCATTTCGCTTTCTTTGTTAAAAGATATTGGTTTTGTGTACACTTTACCGCTTATGGAATTTCCGCTTTAAATAATATTTTTTACTTTAATGCAATTCCTATGCTTGGTGTGTTTGAAATTGATATGGATGGTTGTATATCCAATGAAAATAATTGTTGTATAGCATTAGCAATAAGAAGAGCAAGTCGAACCGTGACTCTTCTTATCTTTGGCATTGTCGCTTTGCCCATATTGGCAAGAAACGCATGGAAAAGCCGCAACACGATGGGCTTTTACAAACGGTCAATGATGAATCATTTGACAAATGCGAGTCTTGCATTCTTGGAAGATGACAAGGAAACCTTTTCACCACAAGTGGAAAGGGCTTCGATCTACTTGGATTGATACACACCGATGTGTGGGTCCACTTACATGTGTCAAAACGTGGTCTTTCTACTTTAACATTTACGGATGATTTCGCCGTTATGGTTATGTTTATTTACTTAAACATAAACATGAAGTCTTTGAAACATTTAAGGTTTTCAAAAGTGAAGTAGAATTACAACTTGAAAGAAGATTAAAGCTCTTCGATCCGATAGAGGTGGTGAGTATATAAGTCAAGAGTTCAAAGATTACTTAGTGAGTGTGGAATTATCCAGCAGCTCACATCTCCTTATACTCCACAAAGAAATGGTGTATCTGAAAGGAGAAATCGTACTTACTTGACATGGTACGATCAATGTTTGAACTTACGACTCTACCTTTACTTTTGGGATTATGCCCTGAAACGCTATTCGCATTTTGAATATGGTTCCAACTAAGAAGGTTGTTAAAACTCCATATGAAATATGGATCGAAAAGCTCCAACTTTTCTTACTTAAAGGTCCTGGGATTTGAAGCTTTTGTTAAACGTGACACACCGATAAGCTCCAACCCGCATCTCAAGTGTATCTTTGTAGGATACCCTAAGAAAACTATGGTTACTACTTTTACTACCCAGTGAGAACAAAGTCTTTGGGTTAGGTATGGAGATTTCCTTGAAAGGAATCTCATATCTCAAGAACTCAAATGGGAGAGTATTTGATTTGGAATATGATCAAGAAGATACAACACCTTCAAAAAATACTAGCCAACTTCAAGAAGAACCCCGAAAGCTTAGGTGCTCCTCCCAAGTTGTTCCCATTCGTAGGTCCGAAAGGACTATACGCACCGCCGCCTATGTTTAAACGTAGAGGTGGAGGAAAATATGGTTGGGGATCTTAATGAACACGCTAACTATAAGGTCGCCATGGTCGATCCCGAAAAGGATAAATGGCGATTGCTATGAATGGGAAATGCAATCCATGAAAGATAATGATGTCGGATTGAAGTTGACCTTCCTCCCAAGGCTAAGGTCGTTGGGAGTAAGTGGATCTTCAAAAGAAAACCGACATGGATGGCAATGTACACACCTACAAGGCTCGTCACGGCTAAAGGTTTTACTCAAACCTATGGCGTTGACTACGAGGAGACATTCTCTCGTAGGGACATAAGAGTTATTAGGATTCTCATAGCTATAGCCGCACACTATGACTATGAGATTTGGCAAATGGATGTCAAAACGCTTTAAATGGCCGCCAGATGAAGACATCTATATGGCGCAACCGGAGGGTTTGTGAATCCATTATTTCCTAACCGTATGCAAGCTTAAGAGGTCCATTTATGGACTAAAGCAAGCATCAAGGCAATGGAATAAAAGATTCGATGGGAAATCAAAAGTTTTGGATTTACTCAGAATCTTGATGAGCCATGTGTATATCACAAAGCTCAGCGGAGTCATGTTACTTTCCTTGTTCTCGTATGTCGATGACATATTAATCATGGAAATCATGTACCAAGTCTCGAATGAGGTGAAAGCCTATCTTGGTAAATGTTTTTCCATGAAGGACTTAGGGAAGCAGATATATCCTTGGAATCAAGATCTGGGGATGATCAAGGCGGCTAATTGGTTTAAGCCAAAGTGCTTACATTGACAAAATATTGAAGAGATTCAATATGCAAAATTCCAAGAAGGGATTTTGCCAATGCAAGTGAATCATGGTTTGAGCACCAAGGTCGTGCTCAACACCGCGGAGGTGGCGTATAAAGAAAGTTCCTTATGCTTCGGTGTAGGATCTATCATGTACGCTGCACGATGCACAAGGCCCGATGTGGCGTTTGCTCAAAACTTGACCATCCGGTATCAACGTAATCCGGGTGAAATTCATCGGATCATTGCTAAGCATATTCTCACCTTAGGGCTACAAGAGATATGTTCATAGTGTATGGAGGAAATCCGAAGCGAGCGTACTGTTACAGATTATCGCGATGCATCTTGAAGTGTGACAAAGATGATACAAAGTCTCAAACGGGTTACATTTTTGTCATCAATGGAGGTGTTATGATTGGAAGAGTAAGAAATGCACAACACTTGCGATGGTCCGCTGAGTAAAGTGAGTACATAGCGCCCCGAGGTCGCCATGGAAGTCGCTTGGATAAGGAAGTTTGTTTCGGGCTTGGTGTTATGCCGTCGATTGAAAATCCTATTAAAGTATATTGTGACAATTCAGTGCAATTACTTTTGCCCATGAACCCGAGTCATGAAGGGCACCGACACTATCCTAGACAATATCACTATGTTCGAGAGCAAGTCGAGATAGGTGAAATTGAGTTGCTCAAAGTTCACATGATGATAACCTAGCGAGATCCGCTAACGAAGGCCTTGCTCGTGAAAACTTAATCATTTGTCCGATAAGTTTGGACTTCGCTTAGCTAGTAGTTTCATGCCCATCCGTGACTAAGTATTTTAGATAAAGGATATTGTAAACATTATTATTGAAATGAAATAAAGTATTTTGTTATGTTTATTATTCATTTATTATGATGTTGTCCTATATTTGCATGTTTAAATCCTTGAATAACTTAAGTTATTCTAAATAGTCCGTTGTCAATCAATAACACGGGAATGATATTGAATTAAGACAAATGAGTATTAGTTAGAATATACTTGAAAGTATATTGATGCGTAGCATGACCAATTCGTATGATATTCAATGAATTGAATATAGGACTTATCCCACTCACATGATGATACTTTATGGATCTTTGTCATTAAGTATATCATGGATATTTATCCTCCGACTTGAGATACAAGAGATATGTCATGGATGTAGTGCATTTTGTGAAGCAATCTAACGCTACACGAATCGGTAGTTATAAGGGTTGTTTTCGAAGTGTTGAAATTTATGAATCACAGCAGTAGTCAAAATGAGATTTGTTTCCTTCAAATTCATTTTCAAGTATAATACCTTGGGCCCTCGTAGGATTGTTAAGTTTGTTGTATGGCCATACCCAAGGTCTTCGTTCGTAAGAATTGGTAATCTTAATAAATCATAAAGCGAGAAATGTAATAGTTAATTAAGAAATGAGTAAGATCCATATTCTTATTAACATGGTATTAGAAACAAAAGGATGAATATGATGATGAATCATCAAACTTGGTTTTCTCCGAGAAAACCATACACGAGTCTGCATCGGGGCATTGGCGTGTTGCTAGACGCTAACCAATGTCATTTCACATTTTGTAAACATATCCAAGTGGGAGTTTGAAATGTATATATTTACAAACATGTGAATGTCCGGATTCGAACTCGTGACCACGGATTGCACACATTAGCGAATGAGAATTAAAGTTAATAATTAATGTTTATGTTTACGATTAATTATTACACATTAAGTCCGGTTAACGATCGTTAAGTATTTAACGGAAAAATGACTAACGCGTTAAATGGAAAAGAAGGACTAAAATGGAAAACTTGGAAAAGTTAAGGAATGGGCTTTGGGCTTTCATGGTGGCCGCCATGGGGTCTCTCCAAGGCCTTGTTCCCTAACTTGTCCTCTAAGTTTTACCTACTAAATATATAAGGAGGGTAGGTTCTAGGGTTTCACACACTCAGCATTGAATTAACCCTAGATCTCTCTCCTCTCTCTAGTCCATATTTCGCCGAACACCCCAAGTAAGGGAGTTTGGTTTCATTTTTCTTAAACGAGGACTTGTGTTAGATCTAGCAATCGCTTGATTCGTTTGGTTAATTAGTGTGTACAAGAACGTGGTTGTAAGACATTATTCTTACACCAATAAGTACTTCTTTGGTTTGCTTTGCTCGAGGGTGGTTTTGCTTTCTCGAGGATTTGATATTCTGCAAGAGATGCGTTACGCATACTTTCGCTAATTAATTTATTTGTTATGATCTTAAGTCTTCATTGTGTACTCTTGATGTCTTTATGTTTTATTTTATTTTATATATCATAAACTCTACAAAATGTTTCTCTCATATGTGTCCAGGTTGCATGCGATTATGAACCAAAAACTCAACTTACTGAAGTGAGGGGCCATTCGGAAAAGGGGCCTGGGATCAAATCATGTGCTATAAGTGGATCGTACTAGAGGTTGTAGATGGGATTTTAGAGGTCCACTGTTGCACTTTTATTTGCAGAAAAGAGATTTATGTTTGAAAGGGTGCGTAACTTAATGTAACAGGGAGACAATGTGAAATCATAAATAAATAAATAAAATAAAATTGGATGAACTTCGCGGTGAAAGCTTCGAGAAATAAAGTGGCGTCTAGAGTATAGGAGGAAAATGATATTGTATCTGATAACTAGTCAGGTAAAATGATGTTGGGGTAGAAACATCATTTTTTTAACTTCATGTGTGCGGATAAAAAATATCCGTGTACATTTCAACTTCCCATAAAAAATAAAATGCTATTAAAGCTCAAATGGTATTTGGATTTATATGAAATGTGATAGCAATCGAGTGCATAAAAACCATGGTTTATGTAAAAATACTATCATTTGTTAAATAGAATTTAAAATACTATACTACCGTCTACTTTGTATATTTGATAGTATTATCATATATTTATATGGGAGAAAAGTAGGGACGGCAACGAATCGGGTTGAGGCGGGTTTTAGTGTACTCGTACTCGCACCCGCTTATAATATCCGAACTGTACTCCATCCCATTACCCACCGGATACCCGATTAATGTTATCTATCGGTTTTTGGGTTTCCGCGGATATTGGTTATCCCCAATTAAATATTATAATGACAAAATTACGGTATTAGATTAAGTCACACTAAAATCAACAGACAAAATGAAGGAAAGCACTCTAATATATTCAAAGTTTTAAAAGTTAAAAGAAATGAATATCGTATCAAACGATTTAACCCTTTGAATTATTCATGTACAAAATAAAATGTGTTATGTAATAGAGATACTTATATAAAAAATATAATGGAAGAAATTATATAATGTATATATATTCTAGTTAATTATAATATCAATAAAGCGGGTATATATTCGGGAACGGATATGGGTACGGTACGGTAATCGGGCGGGTATTACGTAACCCGCACCGGCTAAAAATGTATCAATATCGAACCCGCATCCAAACTCAAGAACCAACCCGACCCAACCGGTTCGGGTTTCGGTTTTCCTTGTCGGTTTGGGTGCTTTTACCATCCTTAGAAGTTCAATATAAATCTCAAATAGTTTAATAATCCTGTTCACTTACTTTATTATCAAACAAAAAACCTTTGCTTGCATCTTTAAAAAATAACTCACGACCGTTAATCGTTACACAAAAGAATCATAACATCGGGCGACGAATTAAATCATATTTCTATAGATAGACATTTCTATATACTTTTTACGAACTTTTTTTTGTGTATGTTGAAATTATATCCGAAAAAATCATGTGATTTGTTATTTTAATATCACATTTATTTATGAAATCATATGTAATTTGTGAAATTACATGTGATTTTCAAAATAACAATCACATGTGATCGTGATCTTTTCAAACGCAAATTTTAACACTAAAATAAAACTCAAGAAAAAGTTCGTTAAAAATATCTCGAAATGTTCGCTCATCGAAAGGTTAAAAAATATCATTACGATGTTGTATTTTTGTGGGTTAACAATTTACCATTTTGCGGGATATGTTATTTCCAATTATATTAAACTCAACTCTATCACATCTTTTTATAAATTTTATACAATAAGATGGAAAGTAAAATGATCAAATGGTGACATAAATCAAATAAAAGCTCTTGTCATAAAAAATTGTAATCATTTGTCACATCACCAATATAACTTGCTGAATTGATCATGTAATGACTAAAAGCAAAAACTAAGACAAACTTTTAGTAATTACTTAATGGCACAAGATGAAAAAAAGTAAAATTGTTCATTTGGGTACCAACTAAAACAGTATATTATATTCGGTTTTAGCATATGTTAAAAATTAATCCACATATGTCCACGTAGGTTCATTTGCACCGATTTTGAGCTATCCAAAAAAGTAGTCGTCTTGAATTAGTCGGCTCGCAATGTCAAATCTGAAACCCAGTTAACCTAAAAAAACGATTGATTGGCGCCTAAATAGAAATCGAAAACTAACGTTTTTTAGACGGGTCAAACTTCTGGCATATTA
>CM040242.1:291672453-291931455 GCA_022545495.1 Chrysanthemum lavandulifolium
TAATTGAAATTCTCATGGTTACGTTTCTTTTGAAAACGTGTAATCCTCCCTACACTTATCCCTTATGTAAAATACCTTTACATGTAATTAAGACGAGGTTAAAGACAAAATAAAGCATTTTACAAATTTAAACATGAGAATAAACAATCAATAAAAGATATATGACACAAACAAGCAAACAATTAAGCATGGGTTGCCTCCCGAAGCGCTTTTCTTTATTTATGAGTCTTGTAGCTAGACTCGTAGTCGTGCCCCTACGTGACTTTATTGCCGTCACCTTCTTCCTCATTACGGTCTCTATTGGGGGATTCCATGTTGTAAAAGTGCCCTATGATGCACCTTTCTAAGAGGTCGTCCTCTCCCCAATCGGTTCTATATTCCGGTCCTAAGTTCAAGCAATCCTTATAGAATCCGAAAATCTTGGCCATAACATAATCTACTCCTTTCTCCTTATCCTCCTCATTCCTATAATAGACCGATAGTTTAAGTTCCTTTTCATCATTGGAGAGTGATGAAAACTTCTCAATCTTAAACGGCATTTGGTAGGCTACATCATCGGTCTCATCCTTGAATCGCACTATTCCTAATGAGGGATCATAAGTCATCCCGGTGTTTTCTATGAAAGGTTTTCCTAGAATAACGTGGGACAAGCTAGGATCTATGGCCGTACTAATATCATCCACAATTATGAAATCCGTAGGAAATGTGAAACCACCTACATAGACGGGCAATCCCTTAACTCTACCAAGAAAATTGCAACTAACCCTAGGATTATCGGGATCTTTCCTAGTTGGGATAGGCTTCTTCATTACCCAATTATAGTAGGTGCTAGTCATGATGTTTATTGGAGACTTGCGGTCAATGTAGGCCTTTGCCACGAAAAGGTGTCCTATGCAACATGGTATGTTAAGATTCCAAGGGTTCTCAAACTTGATCCTAGGGCTCTTCCTAACATACATGTGACGGAGGTCACGTACTAAGTGAGGGTGGCGAGATAGTTCTTCTTCTGTAGGAAACTTATTGAAATAGTCATTGTCTACTTCATTTACTTCCTCGGTTGTTTCATTCATCGGTGTTTCACTAACCTCAAGTATCGTGTCATGGTTCGCTTCGTCATTTGTTCTATTAGGTTCCACTAAAGCGATAGTATTGAAGAATTGAACGTGCTTAGCTAACTTACTTGGGTCCTTAATCTCTACACCGGAAGGTTCGGGAGTTGAGATAGCATTAACCTTCCTATCACTATTGGTCATGGCTTTCAAGAGGTTATCTATATTCCTATCCATCTCGGCTTGTTGTTGGTTAAAATGGTCCGAGAGCTTAGCTATTTGAGCTTCTTAGGATGCGACTAGGTGTTGCAACACCCCTTCAATGTTTTGTTGGTTAGGGCCGTGAGAAGGGGGCCATGAGAAATCATTAGAAGTGAATTCTTTGGTTTGTCCCCAATAAAGTCGGGCTTGCCCTTCCGTGCTTCTCGGCATCATTAAAAGTCCTAGGTCCGGTGTTGTAGGGAATCTTCCTCCCGTTCCATTAATACGCGAGGATGCGTAGTCAACGGAAGCTTGTTCGGGGAATTGGGTGCAAGTGCGCGTGTTATGAGGAGCACTACATGGCTCACACGAGGAAGAAACTTTATTCACATGGTGTGAAGACTTAGGATTTTCATAGGAGCTCATTAGGAATTTAACTTGTTCTTCAAGTTCGAGCATCCTACGGTCGGGAGTTTGTGAGTCAATGGGAGGCAAGGAGATTGCCTTAACGGTTTTGGGCAACTCACGGGGGTCATTCCAACTTTCGTTGTCATAGAGAGCAAGGTCCTCTATTATACCCCATGATTCTTTCGTGGTGAGATCACTAAGTTTTCCACCGGCCGCTTGGTCAATGGATCGCTTGGTGGGTAAGTTGACATAATCATAGAAGAGTTGGACTTGGAGCCAAAGATCAATGCCGTGATGAGGGACTTTATGAAGTAAGTCCTTGAATCGAGTCCATGCTTCGTAGAGAGATTCACCTTGACGTTGTTAGAACATCAAGATATCATTCCTAAGCTTAGTGGTTCTCCCCGGTGGGAAAAATTGAGCAAGGAAGCGAGAGGTGAGATCATCCCAACTTGAGATGGAGCCGTGGAAGTCGCTCAAGCTAATTACTAGCTTGGTCCCGTAGAGAGAATTGGAAGAGACGCAGACGTGGTCTCCCGAGTAGTAGCATCGACGTCGATGGAATCGACAATTTTAAGGAAAACCTTAAGATGTTGATTAGGATCTTGAACAAAGTCCATGGAATGCACATCCGTTTTGCACCAACCGGATGGTGTCGGATCGCAGGGCCGTAGTTTAGGCTTGGTCGTGAAGCTCAATGGTGTTCTTATAGCCTAGGTGGCTTGGTCTCGAGTATTCACCAAGAGTACGGCCTCTTGGAGGGTCATTTGGTGGTAGGTTGATGAATGGTGGTTGGTTATCACCTTCCATGATGGGGTTACTAACAAAGGTCACGAAGAAGGGGGATAGACTACGAGGAAGCTAAAAATTGGGAAAAAAACTTACTTGATAGGAATCAAGCAAGGAAACCTAAACGAGGTGAAATTCTAACTAGCTATTCTAACTAGCTATTCGATTTAAGTCTAAAGGTGAGGGATGATTATTTTTGTATTTTTATATTTTATGAATTAATCTCGGTTTTGGAGGGGAGGGTGGAATTAGTTATTAGTCAACTATCCCAAAAGATACTAACTAAATTATGGGTCTACCAAGAATGTGAAGCGTATCTACTTATGATGTATTACTCCTTGCTAGCTATCCAATTCTACCTACTGAATTGTCACGTCCTATTGATGGTTGAATTGTCACGTTCATATTCTTAACGCGTTGTGTTTTCTAAGGTCGTAAGGTGTGCATTCCCTAACTCTTTGAAGTCACCTTTAAGTGTAGTAAACGAAATCCACTAAGTCATTCATAAACTAACTTTGAGGTTATCTTTTGTTTTAGTAAACGAAATCCACTAAGTCATTCATAAACTATCAAAGATTTGTCAAGTATTAAACACAACGATAGCCTAGTCGCACTCCTAAGCCAATTACAATTAAGATAAGAGACAACCAATCAAACAAGAGACAGTAGGATGCAAGAATTATAAACTAAACCAATTAGATTCATTGAAATTGTCACACCCCTAATGATGAAGATAGACACAAGCATCACTAAGAAATCAATAAGATCTAATTAATTACATACAAGTTTCATACAATCATAAGCAAACACTAGGTGAATTAGCCAAGCATAATTAATGAAGAGCAAGCAACAATCATAATTGAAGACATACCATAGGATTGGATTAACAAACAAACCATTACACGATGTTTATAGAGTGTTTGAAACCCTTTAAGTTCTTTGAAAACACCTACCTAAACCCCGTAATCGACTTAGGGTTTAGGGCTTACAAAAGTGAAGTTATAATGTTATATTTATAGGCAGATTTTCTGTCGGCAAGGGTGACGGCGCCACGACCATTTTTTCACCAAACTGTAGATTTTCTCGTTTGGTCGCGTGGGCTTTTGAATCACTTAAATTGAGTTCGCATCCAAAAGTTATGGCCAAAAGAGTATCGCCTACTTGGCAAGACATGTTGCGACTTGTGACGGCATCACCTTATGGTTGTGACGCCGTCGGCTTCATCTTCGGCGCCGTCTGGATCAAATCTAGGCCCGAGTTGCGACGCCCTACTCTTTTAAAACCCGCCGTCACTTGTAAATGAGCAATTTAGCTCTTGAGCCACAAAAGTTGTCCGACGGCGTCGCAGATAACACCGACGACGCCCCTTCGCTTCTAGTGCACGAGTGTCTGGATTCTTCACTTTGGCCATTTTATTCGTATATTCGCGCCTTTTCGTCCGAATAAGTGTCATTCCAGCATTTTGCCTTCAAGATACCTAAAAAGTGAAAAGGAACGATATTAAGTAATAACGGATACAAAAGTGATCAAATAAGGGCTTAAACGACCCCTCAAAAAGGTACATTTTAAAACCTTATCAAGAATCTTCCAACCGAACACAAAGTCAAAGTGAATCCACATTTAGAAGGAGTACTTTCAAAAAGGGAGTTATTTGTGGCAATTGTCGTAGAGAAGGGTATATTGGTGAAGAATGATACAAATTGGTTGGTTATCCTATTGGGCACCCACTTCATGGAAAATACAAACCACCAAACCAAACAGTCCCAAACAACCAAAGTGGAACATTTAGAACAGTCAACATGACCCAAACAGCCCCTACTAGCTACCCAAGACAGTCAGTTACATTCAGTATCTGCAAATGGAAGTGATTTGGCTATGAATGCTAGGATGGACCAAGTACAAATGCTCTGCCCCTTCACCTGCAAAAGGATCCGTTACCGGAGTTCTGCGCTTCTCAGGGCCGTTTGAGTCAGAGCAACCCTACCCGGGTGATCCAATTACCCATAATTTTTACTATTATTCTACGACCATGGAACTGTACTATCTTCATTACAGACTTGATACTGATCTGTTCACCATCCGAACATTTGCTAGCTGACAAGACAACTTTTACCACCCAAAAAAGCTCAACCAAATGATGCTTTTGATGCAACAGAACACCAAGGATACCGGCGGTTTGGGCACTTTCAGTGCAGCAGGTACACCCAAACTCATACTCTCATACATTACTTGCAGCACTTATAGACTTACAGGATCTATCATTCTGAATCACATACATCTTTGGGTAGTTGATAGTGGTACTATAAATCACATTTGTATAACCTTAACCTCAATGCACAACATTTGACTATGCAAATATCCAATCTATGTTACACTCCTTAATGAACAACAAATACAAGTAAGATACATGGGCTCAGTTTACATAAATGCCTCCATCACACTACATGATGTACTTTACATCCCATCATTTTCATACAATCTACTCTCAGTCAGTAAGTTGGCAACTCACTTACCTTTATTTGTTCTATTCATCCCTTTATCATGCTACTTTCAGGACCAACACAAGAGGATTTCTCATGATACCCTTTGTAATGGTCTATACATCATCAAACAGGAGAAGTCTACCCTATAGTCCATTGCTCTTTATACCAAAACTGCAACTTTCACCTTTGGCATGCTAGGCTTGGCCATCCTTCTTATAATGTTTTACAGCAAATAAAATGTTTGTCTTTACCTTCCAAATGTACAATACCTCAAAACTCATGTACCGTGTGTCCTTTAGTTAAGCAACATGCTTCATCAATTCAAATGAGTGATTCTCATTAATGTATGGGGTCCATATAAGCACACCACAGTTCACAATTGCAAATATTTTTTGACAATAGTTGATGACTATTCAAGAGCCACATGGACTTATTTGATGCCAACCAAACACCACACCATATCAAACATCAAGATGTTTTACTCCTATGTAGAAAATCACTTCAACACAAAGCTCAAAACAATCAGAAGTGACAATGGGTCAAAACTCATAAACTAATCCTTAACTGAATTTTTCAATCAAAAGGGCATCATCTATCAAACATCCTGCCCATACACCCGACAACAAAATGCTAGGGTGGAAAGAAAACATAGACACTTACTTGAGTAGCAAGGGCAATAAGATTTCAAGCAAACTTTCCAATCCATTTTTAGGAATACTGCATTTTGGAAGCCACTTATTTGATCAACAGACTACCCTCAAAACTGCTCAACAATAAAAGCCCTTATGAATTAATTCACAAAACCCCACCACCAATGTCACACCATAAAGTCATTGGATGCCAAGCTCATTATCACCAACACACACAAGACAAATTTGTTGCAAGATCAACACCCTCAGTCCTACTTGGATACCCCACAACTTAAAAAGGCTACCTTTTGTAAGATACTCAAACACAAAAAACCTTTGTAAGAAAACATGTTCAATTTAATGAGTCCATATTTCCCTTTCACCATAAAGCTTCCAAAACTTCACCCACTCTAACCTCCACACCTTCTTATTTTCATCGTATCCACAACACCACCTCTGCAAATTCTCAGGACACACCAATCACCACACCATCCATAACTACATCACCACAAGTCACCAACGCAACACCAACTGAACCCAATTCATCCCCTGAGCAACCAACTTCTACTAAGAGTACACTACCATCACCATCACAGGTTGAACCAAACACACCCATCATAACTCAAACTGAGCCAAACACCCCACTTCCTACATCACCAGTATACACCACCAACTCTGAACCATCACACACTTCCCCAACCACATCACCTCCTCCACCACCACCTCCACTACCACCACCTAGGAAATCCACAAGACAAACTTACATACCACTGAAATACCAAGACTACCACTACAAATTTCCAAAACTCAAACACACAGTCAACTCACTTATCAAATACCATCACTCTAAATACATTAACTACAACAACATTTCCTCACCCACAAACAGACATCTAATTAATACCATTAATAATTCTGTAGAACCACAATCATATACTCAAGCTGTAAAAGATTTTATATGGATAGGTTCTATGTCTAAAGAACTACAGGCACCAGAAGCAAACAAGACCTCGACTGTCATTACACTGCCACCAAACTAGGTTCTATGTCTAAAGAACTACAATCATATACTCAAGTATCACTCTGATGGATCCATAGAAAGGTTCAAAGCCAAATTAGTAGCAAAGGGCGACACACATAAAGAAGGGACATACTACAATGAAACCTTTGCACCTGTTGATAAGATGGTTACAGTAAGAACTTTTGTAGATACTGTTGTTTACCACAACTGGAGCATAGCACAACTGGACATCAACAATGCTTTCTTACATAAGGATTTGCATGAAGAAGTTTACATAACTTTTCCACCAGGATACAAACCTACTACTTCTATCCCACATCCAGTCTGCAAGTTACAAAAGTCACTATATGGTCTCAAACAGGCTAACAGACAATGGTTTACCAAGCTCACCACCTTCCTAATTGACCAGGGTTTCAAACACAACTATACAGACACATCTCTTCTCGCTTATTCCAAGAATGGTGATTTTTTGGCCTTGGTAATCTATGTTGATGACATCCTCCTGACTAGGAACAACAACCACCTCATTCCTCATTTCAAACACCAACTGGACTTAGCCTTCAGTATTAAGGATCTAGGTACTCTCAATTACTACCTTAGTATTGAATTTCTCAGGAATCACAAAGGTATCACTATGAATCAGAGGAAATATGCACTTGAGCTTATCCATACAGCTGGTGTCCTTGATCTTAAACCTTTCCATATCCCTACTGATCCTACAATCAAGCTCAATGATACAGACGGTGACCCATTACCAGATGCTTCCCTTTACAGAGCTTTAGTTGGAAAAATCGTTTACTTAACCATCACAAGACCTCATCTGTCCTATGTTGCACATTGCTTGAGCCAATTCAGTCATGCTCCTAGAAAAACCCACTTTGATGCTTTGATTAAATTACTAAGATGCATCAAATTGTGCCCAGGTTAAGGTCTTCACTTCCCAACCAATTCTCCTCTACAACTCAAAGGTTATTGTGATAGTGATTGGGCAAGTTGTCCAATTACTAGAAGACTAGTCACTTGATTTTGCATCTTCTTAGGATCATGCTTGATTTCCTGGAAATTAATGAAACAAACAGTAGTGTCTAGAAGCTTCACTGAAGCAGAATATAGAGCTTTAGCTGACTGCACATGTGAGATTACTTGGTTACAAAGTTTGCTAATGGATCTCCAAGTTCTACCCACCAAACCAGTCCTCATCATGTGTGACAACCAATCCTCCATAGCCTTAGCTTCTAACCCAGTCCAGCATGCTAGAACAAAACACATTGAGCTTGACTGTCACTTTATGAGGGACAAGATTAAAACCAGTACTATCTGTCCTACCTTCATCCCCACCAATTCCCAAGTTGCAGATGTTCTAACTAAAGGCCTATGTAGATCTCCCTTCCAATCTTGCATCTCCAAGTTTGGCATGTGTGATCCTTACACACTGCCAACTTGCAAGGGGGCGGGGGTTAATGGACATACCATCAACTCAGTCACCATGTCCACATACTATCAACACTACAAGGAATGTCTAAATAGATGTGAAGCAATGTAACAAGTTGTATATAGCTCAATAGACCAGTTGTACATAGTTTTATAGTGTTTTGTATTCATTTTATAGCTTGGTCAACGCGGGTCAAAGTGCAAAGTTTAAATAACTGCCTTTCTCGCCTTTTCTATTTCTCTTGTAAAGTAGTATAAATAGGCCATATGATGTATTGAATCATTTTAGTTGAGTTTCAATAAACTTTTCTCTTCAATTTTTAATACTTCCACTTGAGAGCTTTCTCGGCTTCAGGAGTAAAGCTCGTACCAAAACGTACATTATGTGTAACTGATTGTTCATTTGAGTATATAAGCTTTTCTTGTGGCGGAAATGCGAAAAACTTATGAGTTGCATCTTTGACATCCTCAAGAACATGAATCTGCACTCCATGGTTTACTATCTGAAAAAGCCCCATTGTTGTGTTGCATCACATATTACTTTTGCATCTTTAGGGTCATCCGAGTTAGACATATCGATAACTGGGATGGAATCTTTATTCTTGTCTTCATGGATTGTGTTAAATGCTCGAATAAAAATTGGACTCAGTTTCTAGTTGTTACGTCGTAACAAGGTTTTCCTTGTTATGCCTTAGAGGCCGGAAATAGCAGATTCCCTTTTATTTATTTAGGACGTTTTTTTAGGGATAAAGATCGTTTTTGAATGTTTTAAATAAGCTTATTTTTTTTCTTTCTTTTTTTAATTTTATTTAGGTTTTTTTTGCACAAGATACGTTTGCCTATAAATATATGACTTATTATCATTGTAATGGAACTTTTGGTCATTAATAAAATTGTGTTTTAGAGTCTTTACTATAGTTAGGGTTTTATTCCCTTTACGGTGCGACTCGTGATCAGGGGCGGATCTAGCTTGAAGGCAGGGTATGCACGTGCATACCATGTGTAAAATTTTGCTAGTGTAAAAAAATCCGAGTTTTTCCAAAAGTAACTATAAAATACACTAAATATTTATAAGTGCACACCCTCCAAAATACAGGGAAAACATGAGTGCATACCTTGAAAGTAAAAAAGAAAGAAAGAAAAAAAAAAGATGAAACGATGGTAATGTTCAGTGGTTTTGTTGAAGAAGAAGGGAGGAGGCAATAGAGAGATATAAATGTAGGTCAAATGGTCAGTTTTATTGCTTTGCTTTTTCAGTGGCCCAAATAATGTTGTTAATCTTTCTTTCACTGGCCCAATCAACGCAATCTTTATAACTTGAATGTAGTAGTATTAGATAGTTTTCTTTTAATCGAGTTTTGGTTATACTATTTGGCTTTCAATACTATTTAAAATTTAGTCGTTTCATTTACCAATAATGAAACAAAGATTTTAGAATAAGAATTATATGTTGTGAACAAGAATTGAGGGAATGAAAAGTATTCTTCAATTGATTCATAATGTCAGAGATACATAGGGTATATATAAGATAAACTATAGGGTAAAAACATTAATTGCTAATTGGGCCATGGGCCTCTTATGGATTATATGGACATCCACTAATAATTATCCATAACACTCCCTCTTGGATGTCCATACTTTTAATACGCCTTAGAAATGCTGCCTCATTAAAAACCTTGCCAGGAAAACCCAGTGGGACAAAACCATGGCTAAGGGAAAAAGAGTGCAGCGCGTATTATCTCCCTCTGATGACTACATATGTTGAACTCTTTGAGTTGGCGCACTCCGATGTTGTGTTCAATGTCCAAAATTTTGAGGTAGAAGCACCTTGGTAGATAGATACGCCAAATTGTCACTTGAACGAACTTGTTGAACAATAATATCAACATTCTTTTGTAAGTCATGGTTGAAAAAGAACTTTGGAAAAATATGTTTCGTCCTATCGCCCTTGATATAACCTTCTTTAAGTTGAGCAATACATGTTGTATTATCTTCATGCAAAACTGTTGGTGCCTACTTTTCTGAAGAATTTATACATGATCTACGTATGTGTTGTATCACACTTCTTAGCCAAACACATTCTCGACTTGATTCATGTATCGCTAGAATTTCTGCATGGTTGGATGAAATCACTGAGATCGTCTGCATAACTGAACGCCATGAATTTGCGGTTCCTCCTCTTGTAAATGCATATCCAGTTTAAGATCGACCATTGTGAGGGTCATACATTATGGAAGATATGTAATCTTCTAATATAACTCAAATACCTGTAATCAGTATCCTATAAGATATGGACATCCATATTATAATTATCCGTAGCACTCCCCCTTGGATGTCCATTTGAGGATTATGCCTCGTTAAAACCTTACTAGACAAAACCCAGTGGGACAAAAATCTAGTGAAGGAAAAAAAATACATAACTCCTCTATACGCTCGGGGATGTTGCCTCATTAAAAACCTTGCCGGAAAACCCTATGGGGACAAAACCGTAGTCAAGGGAAAAAGAGTGCAACGCGTATCTTCTCTCCCCCTGATGATCACATCACTTAAGCTCATTGAATCAGTGAATGCACCTTAATGTGTCTTGATAGAATCACATGAATAAATACTCTCTGCATGTTGTTCGCATATCTAATTTAAGGATTAAGATATGTCATACATCTCATTTAAGTACATCCTTGTACTTCACATATACACATTTTAGTATGACACATGTAAATTGATATTGTGATCATCATCTTTAAAAGTGAAGGGGTCTTTCTTCATCAACTGACCTCATAAACATGAGCGTCATTTATCCATATAAATATATATAGCATCTTTCTTTAGCTTTCATTATGAAAAATGATTTCATCTTTAAGATGTTTAATACATAAAACAAGACAAAACTTTGTATTTCATTTCAAGGTATTCAACCGTCTTGAAAATCTCTTCATGAGTTCCATTCACATTTACCTCATCAAAACATATGTAACTAATACCATTTTCAAATATAAATCTCTTTAAAACTAATATGGGTAAACTTTGTTATTTCAATGGCTCATTTTTAACCAATACCATATTGCCTTTTCACTTATATAGTGATATATTCATCTTGATCAAGTGTTATTCATGCATTTGATATCCTTCATGGAATCTCAACTTCAAATGAGCTCTATTCATTTTCTTTTAGACGCATATCTTATTTATCACATTGCCAGAATTCTATAATTACAAAATACATTATTGGATCCACCACATTAGAACATGTCTCCTCAAGATAATTTTCAAGTCTTTGTGAAATATATGTGTGCCATCAGTTGTACCTTGAATATCATGATTCCAGTAATTTAATTTCTCTTTCACACAAAGACCGATGCATATCCAATAATTTTAGACATTAATGTGTACGGACTTCAAGTCCCAGTAATCATGTCTCATCACAAGAGACTTCAATCTTTCATTAGTTCTTTGCGTCTTTATATCTTTTGGCCATTCATTTATACAACTGCAATTCCTGCAGGTATGCTTCCATGATCCTCACCATGATTATAGCGCTATCTTATTTATTTACATAATCATTACCATGTGTATTACTATATACAATATCACCATCGACATCGATTTATTTATATTTTCGATTCCACACTTTACTAGACATTGCAATATATCATTTATTAATATCTCATAGTTTTTCAAGTACCCGGGGTTTTTCAATTACCTTCATGTCTAGTTTCTCTCTAGGGGAATTGTTATGGGGTCATAACGTGTTGTGAACAAGAATTGAGGGAATGAAAAGTATTCTTCAATTGATTCATAATGTCAGAGATACATAGGGTATATATAAGATAAACTGTAGGGTAAAAACATTAATTGCTAATTGGGCCATGGGCCTCTTATGGATTATATGGACATCCACTAATAATTATCCATAACATTATATCTGTTTTTAATAGGGTAATATCTATTTTGTTATACTTGCTCATGTTTAAAGTTTATTCTTTTATGATATTTACATGCGAGTGTAATACTTTTAGTACCTGGCCACTTAGCCTTATTTTAGTGTTTCATATATATAGTTGCTGATTGTGAGAAAGTATCAGCAACAATGGATTCACAACAATATTTTATTCAAACCAAAACCTCAATGGTCAACTTAGATTAAGCCAACAATAGTGTCCAAAGTGTTACAAGGTTAGGTTAATGTCAATGAGACAATAACCAGACAAATACAAAGAAGAAAAAATAAGTTCAGTACAATGATCAGAAAGAGAGAATGTAAGACAGTGACAGCACACTCAGTTGTCTGGTAACCCTAGATTAGGGGAAGGATTAAATAGAAGAAAAAGATACACAATGACCCCCTCAACGGTCATAAATAAGCATCAACAGAAATGGGCAATCATCAGCAGAAATGAACACTTAAACCATTTATGCTTTAACCAAGAATAACCCCTGTAATAAGCCTGCAAAAAACATAACTTGAAAACTATTAGCAATTGATAGAATGACATGTTTGCCACAGATTATGACCACAATTTCTAACACTGATTAATATTTACACATTAGTTATCAAAATTATTAACATCATACTTATAATATAAGATAAGCTTTTGTTTGTGATCTTTGTTATAACATAAGGTAAGCTTTTGTTTGTGATTTTATTCAAGTAATGCCAAAACCAAGTCAATTTTAACTTCAATAAACGAGTCGGACTACCCAATTCAATTTCTAATAACCCAAACTTGAGATATCTAAGTCAACTTCATAAATAAGATCCAGAAAACATAACGAACCCGTCGAATTCAAATCTCAAAAAATCCGACTCGAAAAACGCAACCCGAAAACCGAATTTGTTAATAGATCTAATAAAAATTGTGCATACCCTTCTTTGGATTCCTGGATCCGCCACTGCTCGTGATCACCATTGAATTAGGTTTTATCAAAATTCGCTTTCGCGTCCAGCTTCATCCAGGCTTAGTAACCGAAATAAAACCCATTTAAGATGTTTTTTATATTGATCATGACACATTTTAGCCAGTTAACCTATAGTTGGAACTTAAATAGTAGCTACAAAATGGACTAAAAGTTCTCTTCTTCCTATATGTCAAATATTGTTTACGTAGCTTTTGGTATGTTGTAATCAAAGTAGGAATGGAAAAGGTTATTACGATGGAATAAAAAAATCTTGTTTGTTTACACATTTACAATGTAATGATTCATTGCAAGGAATGACTTATTACACCAAAAGCTATTATTTTCATTCCTTAGGGGTCTCTTTTTTTTTTCATTACATCTTGTAATGGAATGAAAGTTACATAAAAGTCCATTATTAACTAAGCACATTAAATAAACTTCCTATCCTCAATGATCATTTTAGTCTTTTTCTTATCAATTCCATTACGTCATATCTTATCAACCAAACTTGATTAATAACTGTAATGAATTATTACATTGCGTCATTCATTGCATTACAACGTTTATTCCATTCACTTAGATAAAAGTTCGCTATTCATAAGAAGAAAGATAATATTTATATAGCATTCACTATCTAGAGCTTGGAGAAGCTCAATGCTAGCGAATCATTTCATACATTGCTTATCTAGCATTATTTTGACTCTTTCAGAAATATAAAAACCAAACTTAAACCTTCGCGAACTCAATTGTGGCCTTCCCATCATGTGCTTTTCTGAAGAAATGCTTGACATAATCCGAGTAAAGGACATGCTTATAAAGTGGTGTCTCACCACTCTGAAGCACTTCCGCCATAGGTCCAATAACGTCACTAGGCCTTGGGTTCACAAATATGGGGACGGAAATCCTGTTATTGCTTCCATTAGCACTTACACGATGCTCAACACTTTTGTACTTGCCGTTACTCATGATCTGAAGTGCATCTCCAACATTGATCACCAAAGATCCGCTAACCGGAGGCACATGGATCCACTTCATTGTTTCCATATTTCGTACATATAGCCCTCCGATATCATCTTGAAGGAGTATAGTCAGTGTGGACAGGTCAGAATGACGACCCGCACCTACAGTGAGTTCAGGGTTGGGACATTTTGGATAGTAGTTAAGGTTAATTCTCTTTGACCCCATTAGAATTGATTCTTTGCTCTCGTCGATTTCCTTTACATTTAGTCCATTCATTAGTATCTCGAGCAACTTCTTGACAACAGATTCAGAACTCTTCATGTATTCCAAAGCCTGATTCCTGCAAAAAAGACATAAGGGAACTTTAAGATTTTGAACACATTGTTGTTGATACATCACTTTAAAAGATATGTATTATACTAAAACTGAAAACAAACATATAAGTTTTATAGGTTACTCTCTCAATTTCTAACTGATTCTTAGAGACGAACCCCTTGTGGGAATATATGTTGGTCATATGTGAGGCTAAGTAGCGATCATAAAATCTTTACCTGCATATGGGAGGCCAGACAGAAGCAGCCTCATCATTTGAGACGAAAAAGAGGCTGAGATAATCCTTCCACTCGAGAGCTTTCTCGGCTTCAGGAGTAAAGCTTGTACCAAACCGAACATTATTTGTAACCGATTGTGCTTTTGAGTATTTCTGCTTTTCTTGTGGTGCCAATTCAAAAAACTTATGAGTTGCATTTTTCACATCTTCAAGAACATGAGTAGGGACTCCATGGTTCACTATCTGAAAGAAGCCCCATCTTCGTGCTGCGTCACATATAGCTTCTGCAACACTGAGGTCACCCAAGTCGGACATATCAATAACGGGTATGGAATCTTTATTCAGTTCTTCGTTGCTACCGTCAAACCTTTCTTGTGGAGGTTGAATGTATTGGTGTGGTAAGGTTTCGAGTCCTAATTCTGATAATCCTTTCACACCATGACCTTCATTCACCACCAAATCGAGAATGTTGAGTGAGTTTGAGTTGGTTATGGAGATTGATGGCGCCATGGTTCGAGAGGTGTGTGTAGAGGGAATGAGTAATGTGATAGGTTCGTTTAGTTTGGTTGTTATTTATAGAAGTAACTAATGCCAACGTTCTTCATATGATTGTGCATCATTCATGTGTTAAGTAATGCATATGCATGCTTTTTAACCAGTGTTCATGGTGAAGTGTTGCTTTTAATGCATAAACAAAGGATTTTGCCAAAATGTGTATATTGGTCACATGTATATACAAGGAAATTTTAAGTTAAAAGCCAATAATTGTCCTTTTTTAAAATAAATTATAGTTTTGATTAGTGTTTATCGAATGCATTTTCGATATTAATGAAAAACATGACCAGAGGGCTTGAATACCAATGATATCTTTTGTCGAGTGAAAAGCTTCACAACCAAATGTTTATGAGTTCAAGTGATGCTTAGGACATCTGAGATGGTTGTGATGTATAAATTGAGAGATTGTTAGTTGCCGATTTTTCTATTAATTTTATTTATTTATTTTATTTTATTTTTGTTAAATCATTATAAAATGTAATGTGTTAATTAAACACAAAATTCTAAATTTTCCCTATTTTATATGTCCAAAGTTTTTAAATTGTCTTTTTTTTATCGACTTTGCCATTTTCCAATTATAAAGTGAGACTATGTAAATTTTCTTATAAACAAGACCGTTCATATATAATACTCCGTAATTTTAAGTCATATTTCTTTTCTTGTGGCAAACGAAAGTTCAACTCTACCTATTATTTCACCCTCTTCATTCTTTTCTCATGAGCCTAGTTCTATCACATGTTGTAACTATAATATATGCTTTTTATGATACTTTGCCTGAATTCAATCAAAGTTTTTAGTGTTACAACTATTTTAACAAATTATTATCAAAAAGATCTATGAAAATAGTGTTAAAGTTATGAGAAATATCAAACATATATATGGATGACCATGTTTCACATGTGTTAAGAGTGAAAGGGAAAAAAGTATGAAGCATAATGATTTAGACTATTGATAAAGTAACATATTAAATAGCTAGTCGATGCTGTTATTTTTAAAATTTTTCCATATAGTAGAGCATCGAGGTTATAAATAGTGCGAGGTATATCGTGGCGACATGACTAAGCCTCACGTCTTTGTGGTTAAAGCGAAGCTTTTGCATTTATAAGGCGTGACATAAAGCGACACAAAATATAAAAATATTTATATATTTATATCATATTTCATATATATCAAGTTCATAAAAAGATGCGACATAAGATAGCTTGACGGCATGACGTGACGACATGACCAAGCCTCACGTCTTTGCTAGGCCTTTGCGGACCTTTGGGAGCCTTTTAGAACTATTAGAGTAGTAGACACTAGACTCTACATAATGATACGAGAAAATTACAAATTTCGTCTTTATATTTTAAGGTTAAAGCCATCTAATAGCAATAAACTTGTTCAAATATTCACTTATTAGTTATGAACCCAATAAAATACCAAAATAGTCATCAAATTTAACAATTTCAGAGATAAATAAGTGAACATTTAAGAAAGTTACTTGCTATTAGATGGATTAACCCTATATTTTACACACAATTGCACGTTTCATTTTATTCTTTAAAATAATTACATTAGTTGTCTCTGAACTTGTCAATTTTTGCATGTTTAGTTCGTTTGATGGACAGGCATTTGTGTCTCCCGTTAACTCCCCTCATGTGCATAAAACATTGGGGTATTTCTATCTTTTCGACACTCAATTACTATATAAAGTTATTTTGTACAAATTTTTTGGACTTAATTACACAGACTAGACGACCGTTAGTCTCATCCGTTAAGCTCAGTTAACCTATCAAATTTTTATCATCTTAAAAGATAAAAATCAAAGCCATATCAATCCCATTTACACATCATATTTCTGCATCTGATGAAAAAAACAAAACATTTATGTCTTAAGCGTTTTAACAAAAACGCAAATAAATACAAACCCAATATGTTTTTTTTCTTTTTCTTTGGGGGGTGGGGGTTGGCAACAATAGGACATGCTGATGATGGACTGACAGTGATGGTGATGCGGTGGTGGCAGTGGACTAAGAAAGAAGATGCGGTTGAGTAGTACAGTAATAAATATGTTGAGATAAAAGTGTTTTTCGGGTTTAATCAGTAGGGATTATCAGTAATGTGGTTTATGTACATGGGTTTATGAACCATTGATGGGTTTTTTTTAACCAAAAGAGGTATATGTGAATTTTAGGTAATGGAATTTGAAGATGAATATGGTAAAAGAAAAAGGTTGAAGAATAAGAGGTACTTTATTTTGCTTACAAATTTTTACCATTCATTTAGTTTGATCTAATGGCGGGGATTAACATAAGATTTAAAGATAAACCTAAGTCCATGTTTTTTTCTTCCATTTTTGTCTTTCTTTTTTATTCACATTTTTTTTCACGTTTTTTATTTTATTCACGTTTTTTTTAAACGGACGAATATGTATGAACTATAAATTGACCATTTTCTCTTTATACGTGGTAAATATAAACTTACATATTTTTATAAGTTTCAAAATAAGCAAATTAAGCTTGTGAAACATAAATCGAAATCACATAAACTCATAAGCAAATAAAATAAGGTTAAACAAATACCCCCAAACTATGTAACTTCTATTCAAATTATATATTTGTGATATTCTGAATATCACTTTTGATAATCTAAACGTGTCAATTTCATTTGGTTAGTTATGATATGTCGAGTTGAGGGTTAGGCGCCTCATCGCCTCGCCTGCTCATAAATCTAACTTTCATATAAGTAAACAATTTTCAGCTAACTAAAGATGTTTAAATGCATGCATGGTTAGGGCCAATAGGTCGGAAACCATGGTTAAAAAAAAAGAAAAGAAAAAAAACCGAGTAGTATATGCTTGAGAAAAAAAAAAGAAAAGAAAAAAAACCGAGTAGTATATGCTTGAGACTGGACTGACCCTGACCCCGAGACCGAATCAGTCCAAAAGCCGAGACCGAGGACTGGACTTATGTGTTCGGTCCGATCTGGTCTCGGTCGGTCTTGTCTAACAAGGCAAAATAGTCTGTTTGTGGTCCGGACCAGATCGACCAAGACCGAGACCGAATTAGCCTAAAAGCTGAGACCGAAGACCGGACCAAATGTGATCGGTCCGGTCCGGTCTCTGTCGATCCATCGGTCGGTCCGGTCCATTCGGGTGGTTTGCTCAGCCCTATGCTTGACATATGATAGAACAGTTGGCAAATAATACTGATTTAACTCACTCTAACCTTACCTTAGACCGGAAGGCAAGGGAGCCGTGACCCGCTCACTTTACCTCCAGTCACTCGTGACTTCCTTGCACACCATGTCGACTCACACGTGACTCACGCAAATCAAGAGGAGTTAAGGTGAACGACTCACCTTGTTGATTTTGTAAAAAGACCGGGCCCCACTTAATTATTTACGGAGTTTTTAGTTTGTGAGTGTATGTGGGGTATTTAGTGGGGTATATTTTAATAAAGTGAGTATTTTAATGAAAAGTGATGGTAAGGTGATCTTGTCAAAAAAAAAAAAAAAAATGAGTAAGAGTGAGTGGAATTAAAAGGAGAGAGAAAGCTGACGTGAGGTGTAAGGTGAATGGAGGCTTACCTTGCCTTCAAGCCTCATAGGCTAGTCACAATCGACCGGAGGAAATCGGTTGGTCACCGAAAAATTCGACCCACGACCGATGTTAACATCGGTCGACATGGTTGTGGGCTCGGGTCATCACATCGGCCGACAAGCAATTTTTTGGGACATCGGTTCAAAAAACGACCGAACTAATATTGCTCGACATTTTCTTTTTTTTTCTCTTTTTTTTTTTATTTCTTGAGTTTTATTTTTGGAGAGGGTAAATAATTTTGAAAGTGAAGTGTTTTATAAAGATTGAAAGGTTCGTGGAGGAAAAAAGAATGCAAACATAAACGCATACTGATGAAAAACACAAATTACATTGAACAAGTAACTGAAAACATGAAATACATAATACGCTTAAACATAAAAAAGTACAACGTCACTGATGAAAATAAAACTACTAAAACTTAATAAAACGAGACATTTTTGTGTGTGAATTGTGTGAGTTGTGTGTGTAACTTGTGACTGGTAGGGTTGTATATATAGTGTCATCAAGTAGCTGTGATTTTGAATTTGAATTTTAAATAATCCCGCTCCTATTTGAATTTGAATTTTGAATTTGAATTTGAAATTTGAATTTGAATTTGAATCATGTTTCCTACTCTTCCTTAGGCATCAATTAGCTGTGATTTATCTATAGTGTCATTTCACTCTTTACTCTTTTAAGTATTGTAATGTTTATTTTAATTTAGTATTGTAATGTGTGTGTTTTTTTTTTTTTTTTTTTTTTTTTAATGAATTTAAATTTAACGTTTAAAATATTTGAATTAAAAAAAAAAAAAAAATGTCGGTTATCGACTGTGGCATCCTGGTCATGTCTGGTCGCCAGAGAGAAAAAGCTGATGTGGCACCTGGTGACCTGGATCATGTCTGGTCACGATTGTGCCCAGCCATATAGTTTATATCCTCGTGGGTCGTATTATATTACACCAACAACCTCAATCATGTTTTATCTCCAATTTTAATATGTTATAGGGTAATAGAGAACACCACCACCCACCTCTTACAGACTTCTGTTATCCGCTTTATTGACAAAATAAGATAGTTTTTAATGTTTTTTTTTTCGTATGTTTTGTTTTGGACTATTTTGACTTTATAGTTTTTGTTCCGTATTTTTTCCGACTGATTTTATAGTATTCTGCTCCGTATTTTTTGTATTTTAATACTTCTGATTTATCAAACTTTATAATTTTTGTTTCTTTTTTCATTTAGCAGTTTTATAATTAAAAAAGAATTATAAAAATAGTTTCTTTTTTCTTTTCTTGATTGTGTAGATCCGATTTTAGTGGTGTATAAACTACGAAACCTATATTATAACATCCATACAGAACACATTTCAAATTTTATAAAGGGGTTTTCTAACTTGTGCCCTAGGGGCACAAGTTAAGAACACCAAAAGTACAAAAGCACCCATCAAAAAGTACACGTGAATCCACATAAAAGTACAGACAAGTGTACTTTTATGTGGGTCCATATGTACTTTCGTTGTACTTTTAGTATGCTTAACTTGTGCCCCTAGGGCACAAGTTAGAAAAACCCCCCACGTTGTATGTTTACTAAAAAACAAAGATTATCATCTCTTCATAAAAATATTTCCTAAGAGCACTGGGTGTGGTAGGTTAGTCATGGCTCTTCATCACCGCCACTTCAGTACCACATCAACATAACAAACCTCCACAACAAACCCCCCTCCCTCATAACAAACCTCAACTTCTTCATTTGGGGCCACCACTACCACTTTATTTTTTTATTCAAATTTCCAAATAAACTAAATTCATATCATTAAAAATAAAAATACAATACATAACACAATAATAATAAAAATAAACACGATACGTAAAAAAAAAATGACACGAGAAAAAAAATACAATTAAAACTTAACTAATAATTTTTTTTTTCAACCCAATTCCAAGTCATTAGCAGCCCAATTCCAACCGGTCCAAAAAAAAAAGAAAAAAAAAATCATTGTCTTCTTCTTCATTTCCTGCACATTCACACACACACATATTACACACATACACAATATATATTGAAAAAAGAAAATAAAAGAGAAAACTTATGTGGATGTTTGTCAGAACGTTGCCCTCGTCGTCACCACGAAAAACTTGATCACGGCGAGCCACGAAATGGGGTCTTGGGTATGGCCGAGCCACCATGAGGATCCAACTCACCACCATGCGCAATGCACACACCCACACCCAATGCTCGCTTCAATTATTTCTTAAATAATTATGTGGGGACAATGTTCTCTACTTGAGAACCAATCACAACTATGTAGGGACTTTACACACTTTTAAATAACTATTCCTCCCATAAAAAAGGCACAATTAAAAAAAATATAAAATAATCATAACTGGTTTATCTACCTTATTTTTCGCAGAATTGATGAATAATATTTTACTCTTAACTAATCAATTATTATTATTATTATTATTATTATTATTATTATTATTATTTTATTATTATCATTTTTTAAATAGATTTATAATAATAAATTTAAGTGTGAGAAAATATGATAAATTCTATAAAATTTTCCTATTTGTTGTGAGGTTTTCTCTAATAAGTTATCCGTGAAAGACAACTTAAATGTACGCGGCCTAACTGAAGAATCCCGCGACTGTTTTTGACCCTATCCAGACACAACAAGGACATAACATATCTGACCCACTACTTATAACTAGCACACGTAACCAACTCTCAGCTGCATGATCTACCTACTCACACACACTTCCATCATATCTTTAGTCCCTAAACTCATTCTGTAAAAATAAACTTTCCTTTTTAATACAATGGCTAAAAGTATCCAACAAGTGTCCTTGCAAGATTTAGTGAACACAGGTTTAACAGCACATGATGCAAAGGTGTTACATGCTGAGCTAAATGATGTCATTAAATGCATTAATGGATCAAGCCCAGTTGAGATATGGTGTGAGATTACTAAAAGAAAGCTGCTTAAGCCATTTTATCCTGATGCTTTGCATTTGCTTGTGTATAGTAAGGTCTATGGTGGTTATGATGTGTCTGTTAATGGGCCTCCTCCTTATTGGTTCCCAAATTAGTAAGTTTTTGTGAGCTGTTTTATGTTTGACCTTTTTTTTTTTTTTTTTTTTTTTTTTTTTTGGTCAAGTATAATGGATTATGATTGTGTTAGGGAGTGGTTATGAGATTTTGAATGATTTGGAGTTAGAATGTAGTGTTTGAATGTGCTTTTAGAAATGACTAATTGTCAGAAAATGTATCTTACTTGTCACTTTTCTGAGTTGTATGTACTTTGGTCAGTTCGTGAGGATCAGACTATTTAATAACTAACTTTATGAATTTCGGTTATTCTGTGTATTGATTGACGTATTTTTGGGTATCGAATCAAGTATTTTTAGGAATTGATACACAGATTAATCTGAAATTCTAAAAGTTAGTTATTAAATAGTCTGATCCTAATGATCGTACATACAACTCAAAAAATGACAAGTAAGATACATTTTCAGACAATAAGCCCTTTTTGAAATCAGGGAGTGTTTGGAAAATGACCCTTAATAAGCACATAATCAGAATCAAGATTTTAGTAGTTTCTTGTAATTTGATTATGTGGAGGCCAACCCAGATTTTTGGTTTTGGATTAGCTTATTTCATGGAATATTTGCTGATTGAAATTCGGAAAAGACAATAAGCTCACTTTCTGGGCTTTATGAGCTTATTAGCTTGAAAATTATGGGGAAGTTATGGCTTATTTATGTCTTTAAGCTCAAGCTGATAAGTTTATAGGCTGAAGAAAGTGAGCTTTTCTGGCTTTTCTTAAACGCCAGTAAGTAGATAAGACAGAAAATAAGCTAATCCAAACACCCCTTAAGTCAACTCATAAGATGATGACCGAAATGTGTTTGAAAACTTTTAAAAAGCCCAAAATTTAAGGTATAACATATTCGACATACATTATCACATCATTCAGTTCCTAAATGACCCGACAAGATAATCTCAGCACCTTGTCTTTGTAAACTAAAATTATTCTTTTTGCCTCGAAAATGCAATAATTAGATATAATGCAATCCCAAACGCCCCCTTAAAAATCCAAAACCAGTTCTTCAGTGTAATAATGTATGGGTTCTCTTTGTAAACTAGCATTGATTCCAAACAAACAAACTTGGGACGCGTTATGGAAACTCATGGTCCAAAGCTTCTGGGAGCAGCTTACAAGGATCCTATAACAAATTTTAAACAATTTCAGAAGTTTTCTGTGGAGCATCCAGAGGCAAGCTCTTGCTTTTACATTTCTATATCCAAGAGATTCATCTATGTCGTAACATTTACAATGTTCGTGTTCAGGAATACTGGCCGCTTGTATTGGAAAAGCTTTCAGTACAGTTTCAAACCAAACCAAAATGTATATTGGATACCTCTGATAAGTCAAAACCAGGTGGCACATGGCTTCCCGGTTCTGTTTTGAACATTGCTGAGTGTTGTTTATTGTCAAAGACTGAACCAGAAAAAGATAATGAAAAAGTTGCAATAGTATGGCGGGACGAAAGATTTGATGATTCTGATGTGAACAAGATGACCTTAAGCGAATTGCGCCGCCAAGTAATGTATGTACTTAGTTAACAACTCTTTTATGAATCGTGAATTTCGTGTTTGTAGTGTTAACTTATCAGTTAAATATGCAGGTTGGTCTCAAATGCGTTGAAGGTATTGTTTTCAAAGGGAGATCCGATTGCAATTGATATGCCTATGACAGTCACTGCAGTGATTCTATATTTAGCAATTGTATATTCGGGACTTGTGGTTGTATCCATTGCTGATAGCTTTGCAGCAAAAGAGATTGCAACACGATTGCGGGTGTCTAAATCAAAGGCTATCTTTACTCAAGATTATATTGTTCGAGGTGGTCGTAGATTTCCTTTGTACAGGTAATAAGTCCATCTCGTTGGATAATTACAAATAACTGGATACTTATAGGACTCTGCTATATTTCTTGCAGCCGTGTTGTCGAAGCCACTGAATGTACAGCAATCGTAATTCCTTCAATAGGAGAAAAAGTAGACATCCAATTAAGAAAACAGGATATCTCGTGGGACGATTTTCTTTCTGGTGCAAAACACCTTCCTAGGTACCATAACTGCCATTTTTTTTTCAAATATGGAATTTACAGACTCAATGTTGTAATCTTTTATATAAAATGCAGGCATGATTATTGCTCTCCAGTCTATCAATCAATAGACACGGTGACAAACATACTCTTTTCTTCAGGAACAACAGGTTGAGGACGAACCTTATTTTCATTTTCTTAGTCTTTAAAGTTTGTAGCATTTTTAAGTTATTTGTATCTGTGTTTTATTCTTTCGTTTAGGGGACCCAAAAGCTATACCATGGACTCAAATTTCTCCCATGCGATGTACTGCTGATCATTGGGCACATTCTGATATTCAAGCTGGAGACGTCTATTGCTGGCCCACAAATTTAGGGTGGGTAATGGGACCCATTTTAATTTATTCATGTTTTCTGACGGGTACAACACTGGCTCTTTATCATGGCTCTCCGCTTGGTCGTGGCTTTGGAAAATTTGTTCAGGTTAATTCTCAAAACCTTTTCACAAGCAACATAAAATCGATGAAACCAGAAAATTTATACATCTGCTGTTTTTCAGGATGCAAAAGTGACTCTTTTGGGTACAGTTCCAAGCATAGTCAAGACATGGAGAAGTACAAGATGTATGGAAGGACTAGATTGGACAAACATCAAGTAAAACCCTCAAACTTTTACTAAAATTTGGAGAAAACACGCATAGAACCCGAGGTTATGTAACTTTATTTCATTATATGCAAATATCTTTCAGGTCATTCGCGACTACTGGCGAAGCATCTAATGTTGATGATGATCTTTGGCTTTCTTCTCGGGCTTACTACAAACCTGTTCTTGAATGTTGTGGAGGTACCGAGCTCGCATCAGCGTACGTTCAAGGGAGTGTTTTTCAACCACAAGCTTTTGGAGCATTTAGCTCTGCTTCAGTGGGAACAGGATTTGTCATTCTTGATGATTATGGAGTTCCTTATGTGCGATTTTTACAGAAATTTAGCATTTTTTAGATGATTTATTATGTTTGTAAAGTTTGATTCGTTTTGGTTTCTTAATATATATGACAGCCGGATGATCAACCATGTGTTGGTGAAGTGGGCTTGTTTGCTTTATACTTTGGAGCATCTGACAAATTACTTAATGCGGATCATGATGAGATTTACTTTAAGGGAATGCCAATTTACAAAGGAAGGGTACGTTAGCATGCTGTAAATTAAACTTATAGAAATCACACTTATCTTAAGATGATGGATTTTTGTTATGTTGTGTTTGTCCAGCAATTAAGGAGACATGGAGACATCGTCAGGAGAACTATTGGAGGCTATTTTTATGTTCAAGGCAGGGCGGATGATACCATGAATCTCGGTGGCATAAAGGTACCTACTTTTAAGAGGGTTTTGAATTGCTTATTATAAGCTTATTCTTTTTGCAAATATATAAGCATTTTTTAATGTTAGGTAAAACTGTTATTTTATTTCATTTGAGCACATAGATTAAGCAATCCCAAACAACCCCTAAGTTTCTATAATGCTCGATATATATAAGTGATAAGGTCACTCATATCACAAGAAACTGAATAGCTTTTGTGCATGCAGACAAGTTCAATTGAAATCGAGCGTGTTTGTGAACAAGCTGATGCAAGCATAATGGAAACTTGTGCAGTCAGTGCTGCGCCTGCAAACGGTGGTCCAGAACTATTAGCCATATTTGTGGTACTAAAGAATGGGTTCAATGGTGATCCAGATAAGCTAAAGATTATATTCTCAAAGGCCATCCATAGAAACCTTAACCCCTTGTTTAAGGTTTTCCTCTATTCCATTATCCGGTTTTCAGATTAATGAAAAGATTTTATTATTTGCGTCTAATTTCATTAATCAACAGGTGACCCTTGTTAAGATTGTTCCAGAGTTTCCCCGAACAGCATCTAACAAGTTAATGAGAAGAGTATTAAGGGATCAACTAAAGGATGAGCTTCGCACTAGGAGTAGAATATAATCTCATTGTAAACTCCGGGATTCCGGGTGTACCTTCTTTGCCATGTTAAATAAAAGAGACTTGTCTAGAGCAAGCACAGCAAATGAAAATAGCTGTTTTTTTATGACCATTTTACCCTTCTGTCTAAAGTTATTTCCGCATAAATGACAAGAGTTGTTAACAATTAATGAGTTGTTTGAGTAAAAGAGAGTATTGCTAAAGCATCCTACAGTATACTCTTACTAATCCTAGTACACACATAACAATATTATATATATATTTTTTCATTCATTCACTCTCTGCATCCAAACCGTCAATTCTGACACTTGTCAGGATCGTGTGAGTAGGAGGATAAGTAAGATATTTTGGTAGGAGATTTAGCATTTCTCAAAGATTTATTGTATAACAAACTGATATAAATTCAGAGATGTTTAATCGCGGCATCACTAAAAATAGAGTAAATTACACGGATGGTCCTTGTGGTTTGCATTGACTTTCATCTTTGGTCCCTTGACGTTTTTTGCATATATAGTCTCTAACTCTTAAACCCTTAACACTCATAGTCCCTTGACCAAAATACGTTTAATTTGATTGTTAAACAACCTCACGTGACTTGCACATAAGGGTATCATTGTCTTTTTACCCTTTATCACTTTTATCCACCTACACCAAATCTCACTCACTAGTTTACTCCCTCACACTCTCTTTTTAGTAAGAGTAAATTACATGGATGGTCCCTGTGGTTTGCTCAAAGTTTCACCCACAATCCATGAAAGTTTAAAGTTGCATGAATAGTCTCTATCTCCGAAAAAATAACACTTATGGCCTATTTTTTAACTGGTATTGAGTGAATTCCGTTATCATTTACACGTTAGCCCTTTTGATTAAAGACCGTTGCATCGTCTATCCTTTATAATAACGGCCATTTATAATTTAAAAATTTTCGACTTTAGGTGAGTTTTTATACGTTTTCGTACGTTTTTATCTGTTTTCATTCGTTTTTATACATTTTCATCCGCTTTTATCCGTTATCGTCTGTTTTTATACGTTTTGGTCCGTTTTTATACATTTTTTATTACGTTTTCATACGTTTTCATCCGTTTTATATGTTTTCTTACATTTTTATACGTTTTTATCTATTTTTATCCGTTTTATACATTTTCATCCGTTTTTATCCGGTTTATATGTTTTCGTCCATTTTTATACGTTTTCGTCCGTTTTCATACATTTTCTTACGTTTTCAGACGTTTTCTTACTTTTTTATACATTTTCATACGTTTTATCCGTTTTCTACGTTTTTATACGTTTTCCACCTTTTTTTACATCTTCATACGTTTTTTTTTCTGTTAATACGCTTTTGTTTGTTTTCGTACCTTTTTTGCCGGTTTCGTCCGTTTTTATAGGTTTTCGCTCGTTTTTATACGTTTTCGTCCGTTTTCATACGCTTGTATCCATTTTTATACATTTTCATACGTTTTTATCCGTTTTTATACGTTTTCGCCCGTTTTCTTACATTTTTATACGTTTTGGTTGGTTTTTATACGTTTTCGTTTGTTTTATACGTTTTTCTTATGTTTTCATACGTTTTGATCCAATTATATGCTTTTCATCTTTTTATACGTTTTCATCCATTTTTATACGTTTTCATACGTTTTTATATGTTTACGTCCGTTTTTATACGTTTACGTCCGTTTTTATACGTTTCGTCTGTTTTATATGTTTACGTATAAAAATGTATAAAAGCGGATGAAAGCGTATAAAAACAGATAAAAACGAATAAAAATGGATAAAACGATATATATCTGATTTAAACGTATAAAACATCTGACGATAAAAATCAAGCTGGCAACGGATAAATACATATAAAAAGGATGAAAACGGATAAAAACATACCTAAAGTAAAAAAACTTTAAATTATAAATGACCGTTATTATAAAGGATAGACGATGCAACGGTCTTTAACCAAAAGGTTTAACGTGTAAATGATAACGGAACTCACTTAACACCAGTTAAAAATTGGACCATAAGTGTTATTTTTTTTTCCAGAGATAAGGACTATCCATGTAACTTTAAACTTTTAAGGACTGTAGGTGAAACTTTGGGCAAACTACAGGGACCATCCATGTGATTATTTAAGCGTGGGATGATACGTTGCTGTTCTTGTTGATGATATAACCCTGGACGGAGAATCGACGATCTTTCTTAATAGGAGCAGCAAACTCGATGATAATGGTGTGCTTCTTTGTGCATCTGGCTAAGGCAAGCTTGAAAGAAGGCTTAGAATCTACTCAATAAGAAGATTTATGGTTTGGGGGGAAGCTGCCAAAGTCTCACTTTCAGATGGTTCAATTTCTCTCTATTCAGGAGCCTCGAAAGCTTTGGTGGTGAATGTTTAAGAGAAGATGACTTCTATCTTCTACAACGGGTCATTCGATATCCTTATCTCTGCATCAGATCATCATCTTTCTAATCTATATCATCTACTCTATCTTTGTAAATATTTATCAAAACCAAAATACAAAAATAGAAAACCAACAAAAGAAAATAGAAAAATATAAAACCTTCAAAACCCATAAAATCGAAAATTTTGAAAATTCCAAAAATGTTTTCTCAAGACATGTCTTCTGGTATCGATAACATCTGCGGTCTTAGAAATGTCATTCAATAATGGCACGGGACCATAGATGAAGTTCGAGCAGGAGGTGTAAATATTTCTTTTCAAAACATGTCTAAAATCAAATGGCTTGCAGTTACTTCAGACTGTGACCCGCGCTTAAACTATGGCTTGCTATTATTTCCGATAGCAACCCGCTCTTTTAAAGAAAGGAAAGTGCTGCGCTAAACCAATTTCCAAAAATTTCGTGCACTTATCCTAAAAACAAATTAAGGAAAGTATGTCGAAGGACTGTTGTTCCTATTCAAATATTTTTTCTTCTAAAATTCTTCAGAAAAATATTTGTTTTAACAAAAATGGTGGTAAATGAGTTGCTTTAAAAAATCAATCAGACTTGATGTTTTCGTAAAAAATTGAAAACTCAATCAATGACTTCAGCGCTTTTAAACTTTTCAGAAAATAAGTCATTGATTGAAGGGGATAATGTTTTCAAATCTATATCATCTAACGGGATTTCTTAATTATCCTACGTGCTTAACTAAAAATGATATTTGTCTATGTCGAAGGACTAGGAATTTGGGATATGATTGTTAGGATTAGATGATTAGATATGATTGTTGTTTGGGTGATGTCGACCACCATATATCTGTTTGTATGTCTACTAACGTATGCAGATATCATGGTTCATAAGAATGTTCCCGATCCGGATCCCACAAATGAAGATGATTGGATGCCGAAAGGAAAGGGTAACTATATCTTGGGTTGACAAATGAAGAAACGAAGCTTAATTTGACTTCTATGGAGAGTTGGCATGAAAAAATGCAACGTAAGAGGTCTCACTGCATCAGCAGATGATTTTCTTCATCATCAAATGAAGAAACGAAGCTTAATTGACCTCGGTTGGCATGAAAAATGCAACGTAAGAAGTCTCACCGCTCTGCAGATGGTTTTCTTCCAAACCTCCAAAGAACAACAACAAAAGCAACTCAACCACCTAACGTATCTTTGTGCAGGATAATTGTGATGATACCATTTTTTAAACAATTTTTAAATAATATTGTTTTGAAAAATGGAAAAATATTGGTTCTGAAAATAAACAGAACTCAAATTTTGGAAATCAACCGGACTTCATTTTAAACATAAGTCACTCAATCAACGATTACGGTCATTGATTGAGGGGAATAGTGATTTCAAACTTAAGTATTTTCAAATGATATTTCTTCATAAAAGTCCGTTTGTACGAATTAATGTGGTTATCTAAAGATTTAATGTTATGTCATGGTATGATTTTCTTTAAAACACAAAGATCTTTCAAAATGAATTTTTTTCTGTTCTTGTTTGATTGTGAAATTGTTTTATTTTACTTAAAGATCTCTTATAAAACTATCATACGTGACACTAACAATCTTTAATGTCGAAATTGGTCCATATCAGTCACTTTTCAAAAATTAAATCAAGCCACGTATTTCCCCAAAATCTTTTAAATGATTTAAATCAATTGGGATCACAAATCTCAAAAGGTTTGAAATTTTTGATCGGGGGAGAGATCGTGATTTAAATCTCAAATTTGTTTAAATGGAATTAGTTTTAGTCCTTTAAAGGCACTCCTGCCTCCATGTGCCAAACGATTTCTAATACATAATGCACATGTTGAGGGGGAGCATTTATCCAAAAACAAGATGAGTATTTAAACAAGGCACATATTCTCCCATGTTTTCTAAACCTAATTAAATCACTTGGGATCCAAAATCTCAAAGGGTTTGATATTTTTGATCGGGGGAGAATTTGTGATTTAATAATGAAACTTGATAAAAGGTGATCGTTTTGATTCAACTGTGCATACTGCTCTCCCATATGTGCTAAATACTTTCGAATCTCGAAGCACATATTGAGGGGGAGCATTTCAAAAAGAAAATAAACTTTCAAGGTACAAAGATTTTTATGTTTCAACATAAAGTACCTTGATTGATTTTCTAATGGCTTCTTAATGGCTATTGTGATCATGGATGTACTTCAAAAGAACTCTTTTCTCTGTGTGATAAAATGATTTCAAATATCCTACGCACATTTTGAGGGGGAGTATTTACCAAAGAAATTCAAATGGCTTTTTCTACGGAAATTGTGATCAAGAAATTATTTCAAAGAACTCTTGCCTCCATGTGCTAAACAATTTCAAGATCATATGCACATGTTGAGGGTGAGCATTTCTAAATGATCAAAACAATTAAGGTACAAAATGCTTTGATATTATATCACAAGTACCTTGATTGATTTTCCAAATGATTTTTCAATTGGTTTTATGGAAGAATGAACTTTACCAAAAGACCGACCATTTTACTTTATGCATGGAGTTATAAGGATGGTGAGGTTAGGTATTAGTTCCCACGATCTGCCAGAACCGGAGAGATCTACCCAGGGACAATCCACTAGATAGTGTAGAAGTCCTTAGGTATGATGAAAAAAGGAGAAAAGTGAGAAATGAGAAGAGTGCGGACTGAGATAGAGCTAGAACTAGAATAAACCCAACAAGGTTCTACTTATGAAGTCTCGGTAAGCACTGAAGGGGTTGAAGAATGAAAAAGAAATGAATGTGAAAAAGGGTGAAAAGAAATAGCCCTCCAATAATTCAACCTTAGGGCGTAAACCGGGTTCAATACATATGCTACGGTGGTTACTAAGGTAACACCGGTATTGAAGACAAGACGTCATGGACCCAAAGGACGACCGCACTACATCTTCCCAAGCTACTCAAGTTCCTCTTAAAAGGACTTGTTTCATTCTCACGGGAACCTACATAATCTATCGACTTTCTCTTAGAGATTGTTGATATTGAAGAAGGAGACCCTCTCCCTAGTCTCCGGCATAGAAACCAAATGTGCACTATTGAGTCTAGAGCCAAGAGATTATCCACAATATCTCATTAGGACACAAAAATAATGAAGACTTGTTGTTTTACACAATGTGGAAAATAAGTATATATTGAGAGTCCTACGCATTATCCTTGTGGTATTGCCAGAACATCCGAGTGATATGATAAATATTCACAATGAAGATGGAAATCCTTCTAGAGCCAACATCAAACAAGCTCTTGGTGGGTGACATGTGAGATCTTTTATAAGATCAATCTTGTGACAACTGGATAGAAACGATGGGGCGATTCAATCTTGAATCAACCTTGGTCAAGGAAATGGATTGACGGATACTTTTGAAAATCCGGTCATGGTGCTTAACAATTCTTTTCTCTAGCACTTCGACTGTGTATTAATGTTTCAAAATTTAAAAGGTATTTATGATTGAAAATTGATCTTTCTCATAAAACCTTCGTCGTATTGCAAAACTCTTTCTCTTAAGCAATACGCAATTGTTTTTCAAATCAATTTATTATCAATCAGTCAATCTCAATTATTTGGTTCACTCACTCGTGATGTCTTCTTTGAGACGTTCGGTTTGAGAACGGCTTGATTAGTCGCGAAACCCCGTCAAGGAGATTCTTCGGAATTATACCTGATCTCAGGAAGTACTTGTACTGATCAACGGGGAATCGTGGGCCGTGTACCTTAATTCAACGAAAGTGATCAAAGACACTTTCGTGTGTTTTATTGCTAACTGTTGTCTGTAGGAACACCCGACGGTTGCAGCTGATCAGAATTGAGGAGTCAATCCATAGCCGCATGCTCACACATTACATTCACTTCTAAAGAAATCATGATAGGTGCATATCTTCATCAACTAGCTCTGATATTTTCAATCCATGCTTCTGCTACGCTGCTGGAAATATTATGAACCAGTAAAAGCTTCCGCTACTTTGATGAAAAGATGTCATGATCAAGAAAGTATGAGCATGTCGGTCCAAAAGTCACAACAATACATGAAGGCAACACAATAAAGGGTGATCCAGAGATTTACTGTGGCTGATGATCTCAAAGAAAGCTCGAAGATCATCAAGAGGTGGATCAGTTCAAAGACCTCCACTTAAAGTACAAAGCATTCGGACTTTGAAGAGTCACTGCTAAAAGCACAAAGATTGCGGAAGTGAAGAAGTAATGTCTACGAGCCCAAGGCTGATGATAAAATAGAATAATAGGATTCAAAATGTAAATCATGGGGTGACCTCCCTTAGGGGGAGATTGTTAGGAATTAGAAATTCCATGGTGAAGTGTCGGTCAACCCAACTATAGTCTAGCACAAGTTAACTCATAGACATATCGTTATTTACTGTTTATTAGCTTAGTTATTATCTTAGTGCAACACCGTGGAGGATGGACGGGTCTTTACCCATTATATGCCTGATCCACAGTCCGAAGGAGGACGTGTAGTATGTAACTATAAATACCCTTTACCTCCCAAGGTAGAGGGTTGGACCTTTCACTTAATCTAACCTTCTTTCTTTTGTTTACTTTCTCTCTCTAGAAAGGTTCCCATTCTACTTTATCTCTCTAAACTCCCTACTCATATTCGACCCATATATTGTTATATAATGTGTTTGTAAAATCCAATATGTTACAGCCTCCATGATGAAATCCTTCTGAGAGGCCAAGATCTCATTTACATGCTGTTCCGTGCAACCTTCCTTTACTCCATCCAGCCATCCAGAATCAATGGCTGCGTTAAAAACATCTCCCCATGCCTTCATATACTCAGTGCTTCCATGTAAGCGACGAACGACCGTCGGGATCAAATCCTTTACATAATTAAACCGCAACATCTCCTCTTGTCCGACTTTGATCGCTATTCTTTGCACATCACCCCTCAAAGCAGCTGCTTCCTTCTCCGACTCCCCTAACTCAGAGGTCTTCTATGCCAAAGCCTCTTCTAACATCTTCACTTTCTTCTCCTACTCTCCGTCCCGAGCCTTCAACTCATCGACCTCCTTCTATAAGGCAGACAACTTCGCCCTCATCTCCTCTTCTTTCCCCACGCAGGCCTGATGAACTTGTTGGAGGGACCGATGATCCTCGGTGAGCTGCTCGTTAACTCGGACTTGATCACGAAGACCATTCTGGGCCTCGGAGAGCTAAGATTCAAGACTTGAACAAGAAGAATGCGCTTTGTAGAGGTCTGCGTAGTGATGGCCCAAGCGTTCAAACCTTCGAAACACCTCCGCTATAGCTAGAGACCCTTGACCAAGGTCAAACCATCCTCGATACAACGCTTCGTCGTCGGACAGATCCTCCTGTTCGGCACGGACGGAGGGGGGAGCAAGGTTAATCATCATATCTCTGCATACATCAGCGTCATTCAAGCTTGTGTTCACAGTCAAATCCCAACCAGGAATGAAGGGTTCGCCGGAAGCCAAGCAACCCTGATAAAAACCACCTGAAACAAAGAGAAGAATTAATTTACACGTTTAGACAAAGCAAAAAGGGGAAGCGCTAATATATACCTCCGGTGAAAGGACTGAAGCGGCGGTGAGCAGGCTCCTGAACATTAGCTCCAGAAACACCAGCTTCGGGTCCTGCACATGACAAAGGTTAAAAGCAATCATGTATAAAAAAAATCTAAGTAAAAAGAAACCATACCTTGGACAGCTCCATCGTCCAGACCTGCAGTCTCTCGGGTGACCCCCGTCTCAGCATGGGGAGCCTCTTCGATATGTACAGTCGGGATTCTCCCATCGAGTGAGTCCTCTCCTTGACCCCCGACACCGCCGCCTCCCACACTCTCCTGCTCGAGATTCTGTTCCCTCTGGCCTCATAGTATTAATGGGGGAGATCGAATGGGTCCCTTGAGAATCTTCCTGGCTAGGCGATAACACAATAGAGGGCTCCAGCTGCGGGGAAGGCTCCTTTCTTCTTCTATTCAACATAGAAGACCCTCCGGTGGAAGGTCGCTTCTCCAGTTGTCCCTTCTTCTTTTCCTTAGCAGCCCGAACGGCCGGATCAACTTTCTCTACTATCTTCTGCACTCCACTCTTGTCAGGGATACACTCCCCAACCCCCAGAGGCTGAGTCACGTGCTGAGGTATCTGCTCTCCATCGTTGAGCGGAAGACTGTGACCCAGCCTAGACCCCTGATCTTGCCTTAATCGCAAATACTGACACATTGTGACAACTGCAAAAAAAAAAAAAAAAGGGGGAAAGAGAAAGGTTGTTAAATAAACCGGCAAAGAAGAAGAGGATACAAAATTGAGCGCCCTATAAAAAGTTAGTAAAACAAGCCTCGACGTTCGCGTTACCATTCTTATCCAAATCCTTGAACTCCGGACGAAAGCCATGATACTTCCAAATGGTCGTAAGCCCGACCTCAAACATAAGTCCCGAATGAATGGGTCGGAGATCTACGACACCCTCTGACAGCTTATGGACATCCGCCTCGTCATAACCACCTGACGAAGCATTGTCCGAGACATTGGAGTCCGGATGCCTCCAGGGCATGGCATCCGAAATGGCCCTCTGGTCAATTAGAAAAAAATTATCTTTCCAGTTTTTCAAACTCGAACATGTCTCCTTAAAAATCCGCCCAGGAGCACCCCCACCAGTCCGGTGCTCAAAAGAGAACCAATGGCCCTGTTTTTTGAGTTTGTAAAAGACACAGAACAAATTAACTGTGGGTTGGATCTCCAAGCTCCGACAGTATATCTCGAACATGACTAACTGGTTCAAACCGATAGGCACCAATTGAGAAAGGTGGACCTTAAAATACCTTATCACCCTAAGTAGGAAGGAGGAAAAAGGAACCCGGACCCCTGAAAACCCGAAGTACTACTCATAAAGACCTATAGCGTCCTCCGGAAGATCATTCATGGTAAGACCTTCCGATGGAAGACGAGGATGAAGGTCGGTCGGAACCCCATAACTAGCAACTATACCTTCCAGTTCCGCCTCGGATAAGACAGAGGTATAAATGTACATGTCAGATTTAGGGGGAGGATCAGAGACGGGAGGTTGAGTACCAGAAGCCATAGGAAATGTTGAAGAATGAGGCAACGCAAACGGAGAAAGGACAGTGGAAAGGAACGCACCTGAATTAGCTGGATGACCTGACAACAAAGGACGAAGAAAACGAGAGTAAAAAGTAAAAACGGTAAATAGAGTAAAAATAACTTATATAGGCAAAAGGGGGGCACACAAAATGTCCCATCATGTCAGAGGTGCACGCGGATGCATCTGGACCGTCAGAAGAGACACGTCCTGCCACGTGGCACGATCCCACGAATCTCGGTAAAATAATTTTAACCTATTTCGCCCAATAGGCTTGGGCTTACTGTTCACTGCACGACCCAATGAGCCGAAACAAACCCGAAATTCCGAATAGATGAACACGACGACTGGATTAGTATCACGTCACTTGTCAAAAACAAGTAACATGATACTGGGGGGACATGACGACGTATATGGCCCATCGGCTGAATAGCCGGAGGACCAAATACCCGAAAGATTAGCACACCGAAGGGACCAAGTCCGAAAGGACCGTTGACCTGACAGTACATTTGGCATTTAGTCTGGAAGCATTTCGTCTCATTCTCCTGGGTGTCAGAGATGACGTCAAGGACAGTGTCAGCCCTGACGACGTCAACGGCCCCAGAGAAAGCGACATGAGCAATGAACATATAGCGACAACCTACAGTATAAATACGCATACAGTAACTGGTAAAAAAGTATCATATCTCACACACACATATTTATACTATACCCTTCGGTAAACCCACACTTACTCTCACGCCGGAGCTTGGTCCTGGGATAACACCCGGGTGAGGCTAACGCGTTGTTTCATACTTGCAGGTATCCAGAAGACTTACTTTAACAAGGCTGAAGAATATCTGAAGAACCATCAGAACCTTACAAAAAAATACTTCAACACCTGACTTTAAAAATTTCAAAGGTTCTACTTGCTTTGAGATCAATCTTCACCAACCCTAACCCGTGTATGTATATTTTAATTTCATTCGTATAGAATCTTGTCAGTCATTTCTTATAACTAAGAAACGGTGGCTGTATGCTATTTTAGCTCATGTAAATTAGCAGGACAACTAGTAAGATTCAGTGTTTTATGTATACATATAAACTTTTCGCAATGACATTTTTTGTATATTTTTTCGACTTTTCGTGTATATCTATATTGTGTACACAAATTCGAAAACTTGTAATTGGGATTTATTCATTCTAGTCATTGTTAATGCATAGTTCATTTTAATTTGATATAGAGGATCATAATTCTTGAATACAGTTTGGTCTAGAAGTGACCAATCTTAAACCAAACTAAACGTGCCAATTTCATTTGATTAGTTATGATTTGTCGAGTCAAGGGTTAGGCGCCTCATTGCCTCGCCTACTTATAAACCTAACTATCATGAAAGTAAACATTTTTCAGCTATCAAAGGTGATTAAATGCATGGTTAATTACACTAAAGAAAACTAAGCAGTAATCCTTAATCACTGTATTTAATGCTTGATATATGACAGAACAGTTGTACCGAATAAGTTTTAGGGTTGGCTACACGTCGTAAATCTGTTTTCCATTATATCAATCCTAGAACTATGTGCAAATGCAATCGGCTAGTCATTTGTTTAGTCCGTAATTTCTCTCTCTATTGTTGCTGGGTTATATAATGCTACTGATTTAACTCACTCTACCCTTACCTTTATATGGTTTCAAATTCTCTTGGGTCATACTATATTATACTAACAACCTCAATCATTTTTATCTCCACTTTTAATAGATCATAACATCCCTGCAAAACACATTTCAGATTTTATAAACAACACACGTTTGTATTTTTTATAAAAAAAACAAAGATCCTCTCTTCGTAAAAATGTTTTCTTGAACTTCAATTAGTTCTTAAATAATTATGTAGGGACCGTGTTCTCCACTTGAGAACCAGATTCAAACCCTGCATACTGTGGTCACCTTTTGAACATGGCACAAAAGTTCCTAGTAGGGCTGAAAAGTGGAAAGTTCTTGTGAAATAGTACATAGGTTACATCACAACTTATCGGTTTGTAGAAACAGCTGAATATTGCCTTAAGGGTGGTTCTTGACAAAAGCTCGCATCAAGTCAAGATGGGTTGTCAAACCAACAAGAAGTCCACAACTATGTAGGGACTTTATACGTTTCAAAATAATTGTTTCTCTGATAAAAAAGACACAATTTTGAAAAATCATAATTATAATTGATTTATTTACCTTAACTAATCGATTAAAAATTTTCTTTAAATTTTTTAATAATAACTTTAAGTAAGAGCAATATGATAAATTCGATAAAACTTTCCTTATCTGTTTTTAGTAATGGACATAATTTGGGACAACCCAAGAAAATGGACAAATAATCCGTGAATGGCAACTTAAATGTACGTAGCTTAACCGAGTAATTGCGTGACTGATTTTGACCGTTCAAATTAATTACAAGTTACACACGTAACCAACTCTCAGCTGCATGATCCACCTACTCAAACTCCCTCATTAAAAACAATCTTTAGTCCCTAAAATCATAGAAAAACATATCCTTTTTAATGGCTAAAAGTATCCAACAAGTGTCCTTACAAGATTTAGTGAACACAGGTTTAACAACCCATGATGCAAAGGTGTTACATGCTGAGCTAAATGATGTCATTAAATGCATTAATGGGTCAAGCCCAGTTGAGATATGGTGTGAGATTACTAAAAGAAAGCTGCTTAAGCCATTTTATCCTGATGCTTTGCATTTGCTTGTGTATAGTAAGGTGTATGGTGGCTATGATGTGGCTGTTAATGGGCCTCCTCCTTATTGGTTCCCAAATTAGTAAGTTTTTGTGAGCTGTTTTATGTTTGACTGTTTCTTTGTTGGTCAAGTATAATAGATTATGATTGTGTTAGTTTGATTGCCTAGTTTTGAAAGTGATTATGAAAGGGAGTGTTTGGAAAATGACCCTTAATAATAAGCACATAATCAGAATCAAGATTCTTGTAGTTACTTGTAAATTGATTATGTGGAGGCCATCCCGGAATCTTGTGTTTAGATTAGCTTATTTCATGTACTATTCGCTGATTGGAATTTTGAAAAGCCGATATGCTCACTTTCTGGGCTTATGAGGATGTTATAGCTTATTTAAGTCAATAAGCTTAAGCTGATAAGTTTATAATTTATAGGCTGAAAAAAGTGAGCTTTTTGGCCTTTTTTTTTTCTAAACGCCAATAAATCGATAAGACAGAAGATAAGCTAATCCAAACACCCCTTAAGGCAACTCATAATTCAAACTACTTAATGGGCTATCCAAGTATGTATCTCATACGACTAAACATGTTAGATGATGACCGAAATGTGTTTGAAAACATTTGAAAAGCCCAAAATTGAAGGTATAACATATTCGACATACATTATCACATTATTCAGTTCCTAAATGACCAGACAATAACTACTACGGAGTAGTTTCACTTTTCTCAAACACTAAAACTATTCTTTTTGCCTCGAAAATGAAATAATCAGATATAATACAATCCCAACACCCCATTAAAATTCGTAAACCAGTTCTTCAGGGTAATAATGTACGGGTTCTCTTTGTAAACTAGCATTGATTCCAAACAAACAAACCTGGGACGCATTATGGAAACTCATGGTCCAAAGCTTCTGGGAGCAGCTTACAAGGATCCTATAACAAATTTTAAACAATTTCAGAAGTTTTCTGTGGAGCATCCGGAGGCAAGCTCTTGCTTTTACATTTCTATATCCAAGAGATTCATCTATGTCGTAACATTTACAATGTTCGTGTTCAGGAATACTGGCCGCTTGTATTGGAAAAGCTTTCAGTACAGTTTAAAATGCAACCGAAATGTATTTTGGATACCTCTGATAAATCAAAGCCAGGTGGTACATGGCTTCCGGGATCGGTTTTGAACATTGCCGAATGTTGTTTATTGTCAAAGAATGAACCAGAAAAAGATAATGAAAATGTTGCTATTGTATGGCGGGATGAAAGATTTGATGATTCTGATGTGAACAAGATGACATTAAGCGAATTGCGCCGCCAAGTAATGTATGTACTTAGTTAACTGTTCTTTTATGAATTATGAATTTTCGTGTTTGTGGTGTTAACTTATTATTTTTTTTAATAATATGCAGGTTGGTCTCAAATGCGTTGAAAGTATTGTATTCAAGGGGAGATCCGATTGCAATTGATATGCCAATGACAGTCACTGCAGTGATTATATATTTGGCAATTGTATATTCGGGACTTGTGGTTGTATCCATAGCTGATAGCTTTTCAGCAAAGGAGATTGAAACACGACTACGGGTGTCTAAATCAAAGGCTATCTTTACTCAAGATTTTATCATTCGAGGTGGTCGAAGATTTCCTTTGTACAGGTAATAAGTCCATCTCGTTGGATAATTACAGATATATTGGATACTTATAGAACTCTGCTATATTTCTTGCAGCCGTGTTGTCGAAGCTACTGAATGTACAGCAATCGTAATTCCTGCAATAGGAGAAAAAGTAGACATCCAATTAAGAAAACAGGATATCTCGTGGGACGATTTTCTTTCTGGTGCAAAACACCTTCCTAGGTACTGTAACTACCATTTATTTGTATTCTCAAACACAAAAATGACAGATTCAATGTTGTACTAATGTTTTTTACAAAATTCAGGCCTGATTATTGCTCTCCAGTATATCAATCAATTGACACGATGACAAACATACTCTTTTCTTCAGGAACAACAGGTTGAAGGACGAACCTTATTTTCGTTTTCTTAATCTTTTAAGTTTGTGGCATTTTAAGTTATTTGTATCTGTATTTCAATTCTTTCGTTTAGGCGACCCAAAAGCTATACCATGGACTCAAATTTCTCCCATTCGATGTACTGCTGAGGCATGGACACATGCAGATATTCAAGCTGGAGACGTCTATTGCTGGCCCACAAATTTAGGGTGGGTTATGGGACCTGTATTAATCTATTCATGTTTTCTGACGGGTACAACACTGGCTCTTTATCATGGCTCTCCGCTTGGTCGTGGCTTTGGAAAATTTGTTCAGGTTAATTCTCAAAACCGTTTCACAAGCTGCATAAAATCGATGAAACCAGAAATTTTTACGTCCGCTGTTTTTCAGGATGCAAAAGTGACTCTTTTGGGTACGGTTCCAAGCATAGTCAAGACTTGGAGAAGTACAAGATGTATGGAAGGACTAGATTGGACAAACATCAAGTAAAACCCTCAATCTAATACTAAAATTTGGAGATAACACGCGTACGAACCCGAGGTTATGTAACTTTGTTTCATTATATGCAAATATTTTCAGGTCATTTGCGACTACTGGTGAAGCATCTAACGTTGATGATGACCTTTGGCTTTCTTCTCGGGCTTACTACAAACCCGTTCTTGAATGTTGTGGAGGTACCGAGCTCGCATCATCGTGACGTTCAAGGGAGTGTTTTCTACCACAAGCTTTTGGAGCATTTAGCTCTGCTTCAATGGGAACAGGATTTGTCATTCTTGATGATTATGGAGTTCCTTATGTACGAGTTTACAAATATTTACCATCTTAGATAATTTATTATGTTTGTAAAGTTTGATTCGTTTTGGTTTCGTAATGTATATGACAGCCGGATGATCAACCGTGTGTTGGTGAAGTGGGCTTGTTTCCTATATACTTTGGAGCATCTGACAAATTACTTAATGCGGATCATGACGAGATTTACTTTAAGGGAATGCCAATTTACAAAGGAAGGGTACGTTAACATGCTGTAAGTTAAACCTATAGAAATCACACTTATCTTAAAAGATGATGAGTTTTTGTTATGTTGTGTTTGTCCAGCAATTAAGGAGACATGGAGACATCGTCAAGAGAACTATTGGAGGCTACTTTTATGTTCAAGGGAGGGCTGATGATACCATGAATCTTGGTGGCATAAAGGTACCTACTTTTAAGAGGGTGTTTGAATTGTTTACTATAAGCTTATTTTTTAAGCAGATATGTAAGCAGTTTTGAGTGTAGGGTAACACTTTTATCACGTTAAGCACTTAAAATAAGCAATCCCAAACACCCCCCCTAATATAAGTTTTTATAATGCTGATCGATATAAGTGATAAGGTCACTCATATCACAAGAAACTGAATAGCTTTTGTGCGTGCAGACAAGTTCAATTGAAATCGAGCGTGTTTGTGAACAAGCTGATGGAAGCATAATGGAAACTTGTGCAGTCAGTGCTGCGCCTGCAAACGGTGGTCCAGAACTATTAGCCATATTCGTGGTACTAAAGAATGGGTTCAATGGTGATCCAGATATGCTAAAGATTATATTCTCAAAGGCCATCCATAGAAACCTTAACCCCTTGTTTAAGGTTTTCCTCTATTCCATTATTCGGTTTTCAGATTAATGAAAAGATTTTATTGTTTGCGTCTAATTTCATTAATCAACAGGTGACCCTTGTTAAGATTGTTCCAGAGTTTCCCCGAACAGCATCTAACAAGTTAATGAGAAGAGTATTAAGGGATCAACTAAAGGATGAGCTTCGCACTAGGAGCAAAATATAATCACATTGTAAAATCTGGGAGTCCGGGTATACCTTCTTTGCCATGTTAAATAAACGAGGTCTGTCTTGAGCAAGCAAGCAGCAAATGAAAATTGTTGTTTCTTTATGACCATTTTACCCTTCTGTTTGTTCTGCATAAATGACAAGGTTGTTAACAGTTGAGTTGTTTGAGTAAAAGATATATTGTATAACAAACGGATATAAATTCAGTGATATTTAATCACATCATTAAAAATACATAGTAGTGAAATGCATAAAGAGTTCACTTGCACATGTACTGAAATGCAGAAGTACTGAAATCACCATTTAACTAAGAACAATTAAGGTCTAAAAAGCAGCAAAATAAGTACTAAAAATATAGGTAATTACTTGAAAATGTATCATACTAGGCTTGTGTGTGTAAATAATTTTTTTTTCTTCCTTATTGTGTGTACTGAACTTTCAAATTTCAATTATTGTGTGCAATTTGTGATTATTTAGTCATGTAAAATGACCATTTTACCCTTCAAATTTGAGAAAAGTAAGGGTAAAATGGTCACAAAATACACACAATAATCGAAATTTGAAAATTCGGTACACACAATAAGAAAATAAAAAGTTTAGTTCACACAATAACAAAAAGTGACAAGTATGATACATTTTAACATTTTCAAGCAATTAACCCAAAAATATAATACAATAAATGTCAAGATCAGGATAACTAAAACAATTACTCCTTCCGTCATAAAATTATTGTCCTCTTTTGACTTTTTCGGTTTTTCTTTCTCAACTTTGACTATAAATATTTTTGTTTGTGCTATACAATTTTTGATAAAAATTATACCAATTAAAATACATTTAAAACTCAATCCGTTCGTATATTTTGTATCAAGTATTATGTAATATAAACAAAAACACTTAAGGTCAAAGTTGAAAAGTAAAGACCGTAAAAGTCAAAAGGGGACAATAATTTGGGGACGGAGGGAGTATAACTTTTTCATATTATACTTGAAAAACATAATTAACACACATGGCTTAGAAAAGAAAATAGAGTTGAAACTGATATAATGCAGGGCGAGGGCAAACATGAAAAAGTTAATGACTTAACGAGGCCCATGAATTATATTATTAAGTCATTTCCCCGTTAAGTGTTAAGTCAAAGTCAAACAACACCTTATACGAGCTTGATTCTTCTTCATGCACTGCTTAAGAAGCTCTTTTATTTTATTTTCTAGAAATAGGATTATATCTTTGCAAACTCAATTGTGGCCTTCCGGTCATGTGCTTTTCTAAAGAAATGTTTGACATAGTCCGAGCAGAGGACATTCTTATAGAGCAGTACCTCTCCACTCGCTATCACTTCTTCCAAAGGTCCAATAACAACACTAGGCTTCGGGTTCACAAATATCGGAACTAAAATCTTGTTATTACTATTATTTGCAGTTACACGATGCTCAACACTTTTGTATTTCCCGTTAACTGGAGGGACATGAATCCATTTCATAGTCTCTATGTTCCGCACGAAAAGTCCTCTATAATATCATCTTGAAAGAGTTATAGTCAGTGTGGATACATCTGAATGACGCCCCACACCCAAGGTGGGTTGGGGTTAGGGCATTTTGGATAGTAGTTAAGGTTATCCTCTTGGACCCCATTAGAATCGATTCTTTGGTCTCATCGATCTCTTTTAAATTCAGTTCGTTCATTAGTATATCGAGCAGCTTCTTGACTACTAATTCAGAACTCTTAATGTATTCCAAAGCTTGATCCCTATGAACAGATAAAGGGTCAAAAGTTAATGTATTAAATGTTGAATCTTTATATCATGCATGCAGTGACGGAGCTTGAACCAAATATTTGGGGGGTCGTCTTCATTGTGACATATAAGTACTTTTCGTAAGCATCGATGATACAAGTTAAAAAAAGAATAAAAGAGGAGTAAATGAGTGGTATATCTCCTGTGAAACTTGTTTTCAAGTATTTAGGAAGGGCCATAATACAAATTCCTAAATCTTAGAGGGCCTATAATACAAAAACTTATACTAATAACAAAATTTTTTGGGGGCCATGACCCCACCCTGCCCTTATAATCCTCCGTCTATGCATGCATGTGTAAACTTAAATAAAAATGTTAATCAAGTGTTAATCAAGATTGTAGTAAGGACTCAAACAGTGTGAAAAACTATCTTTTAATAACTCAGATGTATATAAAATATTTAATGACGGAAACAGATAAAATGAAAAATTATTGTTAAATTTTGGGGTATTAATCTGTGGCAAACATGTCATTCTATCAATTGCTAATGGTTTTCAAGTTATGTTCAGTGCAGGCTTATTACAGGGGTTAATCATGGACAAAGCATAAATGGTTTAAAGTTCCAAGAATTTCATTTCTGCTGAAGCATTTCTCATTTCTGCTGATGAGTCTTTTATAGCCGTTAGAGGGGTCTTTGTGTATATTTATTTCCTATTTAATAAGTCCCTTAATCTAGGGTTAGATACAACTGTGTGTGCAGTCATTGTCTCACATTCTCTTCTTTCTGATCATTACATTGATCTTATCTCTTCTTTGTATTTGTATGGTTACTGTCTCATTGACATTAATCTAACCTTGTAACACTTTGGATACTATTGTTGATTTAATCTAAGCCGACTATTGAGGCTTAGGTTTGAATAAAAGTTCTATTGTTTATCTATTGTTGCTGATACTTTCGTACAATTATATTGGCAACATTTTGCAAATAATGCATAAAAAGTGTATATTAGAAGTATGTTACCATTTTGAACAAGGGTGAAAGCTAAAGATACGCAACATGATTTTTCAAAACAGACGATGTATACAATGAACTTTGAAAATTACCATTGTACGCAAAATACTCTCAAATTTGGAACGATGTACGTAATATGACCGGTAACTAATAGGTTACCAGGTCACAAAGTTTGAAAAATGACAGAAATGGTCCCTGTGGCTTGCGTTGACTTTCGCAGGTCATCCCTTGACTTTATTTTTGGTTAAAAAAGTTTCAGTAATGGTCCTTATGGTAATTGACTTTCAGATTTAGTACGTTTTTGTCCGTTTTCATCCGTTTTTCTTACGTTTTGTTTTATCGGTTTTCATCCGTTTTTCTTACGTTTTGTCTAATTTCCTAGGTTTTTGCCCGTTTTTGTCCATTTTTTACATTTTTGTCTGTTTTTCTTACATTCTGTCTGTTTTTCTTACGTTTTTGTACTATTTCAACATATTCAAAATTTATAAATAAATAAAAAAATTAAATTTTGAAAAAAACAAAATTGGAAAAAATAATTTCCGAAAAAATAATTTGAAAAAAATTTCAAAAAAAATTGCAAAAAAAAAAAAAAAAATCGCAAATACTTTTTTTTTCAAAAAAAAAGAAATTTAAATTTTTTTTACAAATTGATTTTTTCGAAATTCTTTGAATATTTATTATTTTTTAAATAAAAAAAATGTGAATAAAAAATTTCATAAAAAAAAATATTTTTTAAATTAAAAAAAAAAAGATCTTAAAAGAAAATTTGAAATTTTTTTTCCAAATTTTTCAATATGTCGAAATACTTTTTTTGTTTTAAATTTTTTTTTCAATATGTTCAAATTTCGAAAAATATTGAAAAAAAAAATGTTTTGAAACAAAAAAAGTATTTCGACATATTGAAATTTTTGAAAATAAAAATTTCAAAAAAACTTTTATTTAAGATTTAAAAAAAATATATTTAAAAAATATATTTTTTTATTTTTTTTTTTTTTTTGAAATTTGAAAATTTTGAAAAAAAGTGTTTGCAAAAAAAAAATTTTGGAACATTTTTTTCCATTTTTTTTTTTCTTTTTGGAAATTTTATTCAATATGTTGAAATAGTACAAAAACGAACAAAAGCGTAAGAAAAACGAACAAAATGTTAGAAAAACGGATGAAAACCGATAAAAACGTAAGAACAACGGACAAAATGGGATGAAAACGGGCAAAAACGAAGGAAAATAGACAAAACGTAAGAAAAACGGACAAAAATCTAAGGAAAACAGACGAAAATGTAAAAAATGGGCAAAAACGTAGGAAAATAGACAAAACGTAAGAAAAACGGACAAAAACGGGCAAAAACGAAGGAAAATAGACAAAACGTAAGAAAAACGGATAAAAACGGACAAAAATCTAATAAAATTGTAAGAAAAACTGACAAAAACGGATGAAAACCGATAAAAACGTAAGAAAAACGGACAAAACGTAAGAAAAACGGACAAAAACGGATGAAAACAGACAAAAACGGACTAAATCTGAAAGTCAATGACCATAAGGACCATTATCAAATTTTTAACCAAAATAAAGTCAATGGATGACTGCGAAAGTCAACGCAAGCCACGGGAGCATTTCATCATTTTCAAACTTTGTGACTGGTAACCTATTAGTTCTGGGTCATATTACGTACATAGTTCCATATTTGAAAGTATTTTGCGTACAATGGTAATTTTCAAAGTTCATTGCGTACATAGTCTGTTTTGAAAAACCATGTTGCGTATCTTTAGCTTTCACCCTTTGAACAATTGTGGTTTTTTTATTCGTGCAGTTAAATGCAAGAGATTTTACCAGCAAGTAGGAGGCCAAAGGAAAGCAGTTTCAGTATCCGATACAAAAAATTGACTTAGATAATCCTTCCTGTAATGGACATACCATCAACTCAGTCACCATGTCCACAAATTATCAACACCACAAGAAATGTTTACGGAGATGTGAAGCAATGTAACAAGTTGTATATAGCTCATTAGATCAGTTATACATAGCTTAGTAGTGTTTTGTATTCATTTTATAGCTTGGTCAACGCTGGTGAAAGTGCAACGTTTAAATAACTGCCTTTCACACCTTTTCTATTTCTCTTGTAAAGTAGTATAAATAGGCCATATGATGTATTGAATCATTTTAGTTGAGTTGTAATAAGCTTTTCTCTTCACTTTTCAATATGGTATCAGAGCAAAGCATGCCGCTCTACCATCACCACCATCATTCTCTCACCTGTGACTAACTCACCATAACAATCCATCAAAACAAACCACCCTGACAACTTTTCACCATCATAACAAACCACCACAAACTAGGGGTGGCAATTCTTGACACGACACGATAAACGACACGAACCCGATACGAAGTTAAACAGGTTTGGGTTGAGGATAAACAAGTTTGGGTCAAAACCGGGTCAACCCGTCTAACCCGTTTAATAAACGGGTCGTGTTTGGGTTGAGTAAGTATTAAACAGGTCAACCCGAGAACCCGTTTAAGTATATAAGATCTTAAAAATAAAATATATAACATGGTTTTTATGTTGGATGTGGATTAAATATATTTTGTTATTTACTTAGTATGAGTGAATTATAATTTTATACCTTAGATATCATAAAAATTGACGCTTATAATTCAGAAAATTGTCGCATAGTTATTTCTATGTTATTCTTATCATATTTTAGATCCTTATATCATTTTTTGCATTTAAACTAGTTAAATCGATTAACCACCAGCTTTGTTCATTGCTTGACCTATTTATTTAAATGGGTTAAACGGGTCACAAATGGGTTACATGTGTTATGCAGGTCTGGGTTAGGGTTGAGTTTTTTGACACGATTAATAAATGGGTCGTGTTTGGGTAAAGGCTATACTAACCCGACAACACGCGAACCCGAATAGGTTAACACGAACACGACTCGATTGCCACCCCTACCACAAACCACTAAAAATCATCAAACTCAATCAAATCACACATCTTTCTGATCACCAAATGAACACAAATCCATTTGTCATAACAGATTATCACAAAATCAATCAAGATGACTTCAGACTCAACTAATTCAGGCAACGACACTCACACAACTTCCACATCAAACACACACAGTTCTTGGTGAAGATGATCCAAACTCACCAAATCACCCATTATTTCTGCACCAAAATGATCACCCTGGATTGATCCTCATTTTAAAGGAACTGATTGGTTCTGACAATTATGGTCAATGGAAAAGATCAATGATGATAGCATTGAATGCTAAGAACAAATTAAAGATTGTTACTGGTGAATATGGTGAACCACACACAAATTCAAGATTAAGGGCCTTATGGGAAAGACAAATGATATGGCTATATCATGGATATTGAACAACATTGCAGAACATATAAGTAACTCACTGAATTTTGTTAACACTGCTTCTAGTTTGTGGAATGAATTACAAGAACATTACTCTCAATTAGATGGACGCAAAACCTTTCAAATCACAAATGATTTAGCGCAATTGAAACAAAACAATTCTGCAATTGAGACTTACAATCACAAGTTGAAGGGTCTGTGGGATGATTATATGCCTTAGAGGCTCCGTACATGTGTGTCTGTGTTTGTTAATGTGAAAATGGAAGGGTAAATGGAGAAAGAGACCAAAGAAAGAGGTTAATTCAGTTTTTAATGGGACTTGATGAATGCTATGCAAATGTTAGAGGTCATATTTTGGTAATGAAACCCATGCGCATTGTGGCAAAAGCCTATGGGATGATCAGGCAGGAAGAGAAGCAAAGGGAAGGTTTTACCCCACAATCCACAATCTACAATCTCAGCAGCCTTGTCAGCCCACTTAAACAATACCAGAACCTACTACCACAACAATGCAAGAACCAATTGGATTTTTACTCAAGGAGAATCTTCCAACCGAACACAAAGTCAAAGTGAATCCACATTTAGAAGGAGTACTTTCAAAAAGGGAGTTATTTGTGGCAATTGTGGTAGAGAAGGGCATATTGGTGAAGAATGATACAAATTGGTTGGTTATCCTATTGGGCACCCATTTCATGGAAAATACAAACCACCAAACCAAACAGTCCCAAACAACCAAAGTGGAACATTCAGAACAGTCAACATGACCCAAACAGCCCCTACTAGCTACCCAAGACAGTCAGTTACATTCAGTATCTGCAAATGGAAGTGATTTGGCTATGAATGCTAGGATGGACCAAGTACAAACGCTCTGCCCCTTAACCTGCAAAAGGATCCATTACCGGAGTTCTGCGCTTCTCAGGGTCGTTTGAGTCAGAGCAACCCTACCCGGGTGATCCAGTTACCCAGAATTTTTACTATTATTCTACGACCATGGAACCGTACTATCTTCATTACAGACTTGATACTGAACTGTTCACCATCCGAACATTTGCTAGCTGACAAGACAACTTTTACCACCCAAAAAAGCTCAACCAAATGATGCTTTTGATGCAACAGAACACCAAGGATACCGGCGGTTTGGGCACTTTCAGTGCAGCAGGTACACCCAAACTCATACTCTCACACATTACTTGCAGTACTTATAGACTTACAGGATCTATCATTCTGAATTACATACATCTTTGGGTTGTTGATAGTGGTACTATAAATTACATTTGTATAACCTTAACCTCAATGCACAACATTTGACTATGCAAATATCCAATCAATGTTACACTCCTTAATGGACAACAAATACAAGTAAGATACATGGGCTCAGTTTACATAAATGCCTCCATCACACTACATGATGTACTTTACATCCCATCATTTTCATACAATCTACTCTCAGTCAGTAAGTTGGCAACTCACTTACCTTTATTTGTTCTATTCACCCCTTTATCATGCTACTTTCAGGACCAACACAAGAGGATTTCTCATGATACCCTTTGTAATGGTCTATACATCATCAAACAGGAGAAGTCTACCCCATAGTCCATTGCTCTTACTACCAAAACTGCAACTTTCACCTTTGGCATGCTAGGCTTGGCCATCCTTCTTATAATGTTTTACAGCAAATAAAATGTTTGTCTTTACCTTCCAAATGTACAATACCTCAAAACTCATGTACCTTGTGTCCTTTAGTTAAGCAACATGCTTCATCAATTCAAATGAGTGATTCTCATTAATGTATGGGGTCCATATAAACACACCACAATTCACAATTGCAAATATTTTTTGACAATAGTTGATGACTATTCAAGAGCCACATGGACTTATTTGATGCCAACCAAACACCACACCATATCAAACATCAAGATGTTTTACTCCTATGTAGAAAATCACTTCAACACAAAGCTCAAAACAATTAGAAGTGACAATGGGTCAGAATTCATAAACCAATCCTTAACTGAATTTTTCAATCAAAAGGGCATCATCTATCAAACATCCTACCCATACACCCGACAACAAAATGCTAGGGTGGAAAGAAAACATAGACACTTACTTGAGTAGCAAGGGCAATAAGATTTCAAGCAAACTTTCCAATCCATTTTTGGGAATGCTGCATTTTGGAAGCCACTTATTTGATCAACAGACTACCCTCAAAACCGCTCAACAATAAAAGTCCTTATGAATTAATTCACAAAACCCCACCACCAATGTCACACCTTAAAGTTATTAGATGCCAAGCTCATTATCACCAACACACACAAGACAAATTTGTTGCAAGATCAACACCCTCAGTCCTACTTGGATACCCCACAACTCAAAAAGGCTACCTTTTGTAAGATACTCAAACACAAAAAACTTTGTAAGAAAACATGTTCAATTTAATGAGTCCATATTTCCCTTTCACCATAAAGCTTCCAAAACTTCACCCACTCTAACCTCCACACCTTCTGATTTTCATCCTATCCAAAACACCACCCCTGTAAATTCTCAGGACACACCAATCACCACACCATCCATAACTACATCACCACAAGTCACCAACACAACACCAACTGAACCCAATTCATCCCCTGAGCAACCAACTTCTGCTAAGAGTACACTACCATCACCATCACAGGTTGAATCAAACACACCCATCATAACTCAAACTGAGCCAAACACCCCACTTCCTACATCACCAGTATACACCACCAACTCTGAACCATCACACACTTCCCCAACCACATCACCTCCTCCACCACCACCTCCACCACCACCACATAGGAAATCCACAAGACAAACTCACATACCACTGAAATACCAAGACTACCACTACAAATTTCCAAAACTCAAACACACAGTCAACTCACTTATCAAATACCATCACTCTAAATGCATTAACTACAACAACATTTCCTCACCCACAAACAGACATCTAACCACAATCATATACTCAAGCTGTAAAATATTTTATATGGATAGGTTCTATGTCTAAAGAACTACAGGCACCAGAAGCAAACAAGACCTGGACTGTCATTACACTGCCACCAAACAAGTTTTTTTTGGCTGCTAGTGGGTCTTCAAGATTAAGTATCACTCTGATGGATCCATAGAAAGGTTCAAAGCCAGATTAGTAGCAAAGGGCGACACACATAAAGAAGGGACATACTACAATGAAACCTTTGCACCTGTTGATAAGATGGTTACAGTAAGAACTTTTCTAGATACTGTTGTTCACCACAACTGGAGCATAGCACAACTGGACATCAACAATGCTTTCTTACATGGGGATTTGCATGAAGAAGTTTACATGACTTTTCCACCAGGATACAAACCTACTACTTCTATCCCACATCCAGTCTGCAAGTTACAAAAGTCTCTATATGGTCTCAAACAGGCTAACAGACAATGGTTTACCAAGCTCACCACCTTCCTAATTTACCAGGGTTTCAAACACAGCTATACAGACATATCTCTTCTCGCTTATTCCAAGAATGGTGATTTTTTGACCTTGGTAATCTATGTTGATGACATCCTCCTTACTAGGAACAACAACCACCTCATTTCTCATTTCAAACACCAACTGGACTTAGCCTTCAGTATTAAGGATCTAGGTACTCTCAATTACTACCTTAGTATTGAATTTCTCAGGAATCACAAAGGTATCACTATGACTCAGAGGAAATATGCACTTGAGCTTATCCATACAGCTGTGTCCTTGATCTTAAACCTTTCCATATCCCTACTGATCCTACAATCAAGCTCAATGATACAGATGGTGACCCATTACCAGATGCTTCCCTTTACAGAGCTTTAGTTGGAAAAATCCTTTACTTAACCATCACAAGACCTCATCTGTCCTATGTTGCACATTGCTTGAGCCAATTCAGTCATGCTCCCAGAAAACCCCACTTTGATGCTCTGATTAAACTACTAAGATACATCAAATTGTGCCCAGGTTAAGGTCTTCACTTCCCAACCAATTCTCCTCTACAACTCAAAGGTTATTGTGATAGTGATTGGGCAAGTTGTCCAATTACTAGAAGACCAGTCACTTGATTTTGCATCTTCTTAGGATCATGCTTGATTTCCTGGCAATCAAAGAAACAAACAGTAGTGTCTAGAAGCTTCACTGAAGCAGAATATAGAGCTTTAGCTGACTGCACATGTAAGATTACTTGGTTACAAAGTCTGCTAATGGATCTCCAAGTTCTACCCACCAAACCAGTCCTCATCATGTGTGACAACCAATCCTCCATAGCCTTAGCTTCTAACCCAGTCCAGCATGCTAGAACAAAACACATTGAGCTTGACTGTCACTTTATGAGGGACAAGATTAAAACCAGTATTATCTTTCCTACCTTCATCCCCACCAATTCCCATGTTGCAGATGTTCTAACTAAAGGCCTACATAGATCTCCCTTCCAAGCTTGCATCTACAAGTTTGGCATGTGTGATCCTTACACACTGCCAACTTGCAAGGGGGGAGGGGGGTAATGGACATACCATCAACTCAGTCACCATGTCCACAAACTATCAACACCACAAGAAATGTTTAGAGAGATGCGAAGCAATGTAACAAGTTGTATATAGCTCAGTAGATCCGTTGTACATAGTTTAGTAGTGTTTTGTATTCATTTTATAGCTTGTCAACGCGGGTCAAAGTGCAAAGTTTAAATAACTGCCTTTCTCGCCTTTTCTATTTCTCTTGTAAAGTAGTATAAATAGGCCATATGATGTATTGAATCATTTTAGTTGAGTTGCAAGAAACTTTTCTCTTCACTTTTTAATACTTCCACTCGAGAGCTTTCTCGGCTTCAGGAGTAAAGCTCGTACCAAAAACGTACATTATGTGTAACCCATTGTTCATTTGAGTATATAAGCTTTTCTTGTGGCGGCAATGCAAAAAACTTGTGAGTTGCATCTTTGACATCCTCAAGAACATGAATCTGCACTCCATGGTTTACTATCTGAAAAAGCCCCATTAATGTGTTGCATCACATACTAACCCCGTCCCATAATAATTGTCCTCTTTGACTTTTTTAAGTCTTTTTTATTCAACTTTGACTATAAATAATTTTATTTGTGTAATATAATACTTGATAAAAAATATATGAATGGATTGAGTTTTAAATATATTTTCATTTGATATAGTTTTTATCAAGTATTATATAATACAAATAAAAATATTAATGGTCAAAGTTGAACAAGAAAGACTAAAAAAAGTCAAAGATGACAATTGTTATGGGACGGAGGGAGTATTACTTTTGCATCTTTAGGGTCATCCGAGTTAGACATATCAATAACTGGGATGGAATCTTTATTCTTGTCTTCATGGCTGTGTTAAATGCTCGAATAAAAACGGACTCAGTTTCTAGTTGTTACGCTGTAACAAGGTTTTCTTTGTTATGCCTTAGAGGCCGGAAATAGCAGATTCCCTTTTATTTATTTAGGACGTTTTTTAGGGATAACGATCGTTTTTGAATGTTTTAAATAAGCTTATTTTTTTTCTTTCTTTTTTTAATTTTATTTAGGTTTTTTCTGCACAAGATACACGTTCGCCTATAAATATATGACTTATTATCATTGTAATGGAACTTTTGGTCATTAATAAAATTGTGTTTTAGAGTCTTTATTCTAGTTAGGGTTTTATTCCCCTTAAGGTGCGACTCGTGATCACCATTGAATTAGGTTTTATCAAAATTCTCTTTCGCAGCTTCATCCAGGCTTAGTAAACGAAAAAAACCCATTTAAGATGTTTTTCATATTGATCATGACACATTTTAGCCGGTTAACCTATAGTTGGAACTTAAATAGTAGCTACAAAATGGACTAAAAGTTCTCTTCTTCCTATATGTCAAATATTGTTTACGTAGCGTTTGGTATGTTTTAATCAAAGTAGGAATGGAAAAGGTTATTACGATGGAATAAAAAAATCTTGTTTGTTTACACATTTACAATGTAATGATTCATTGCAAGGAATGACTTATTACACCAAAAGGCTATTATTTTCATTCCTTAGGGGTCCCCCTTTTTTTTCTCATTACATCTTGTAATGGAATGGAAATTACATAAAAGTCCATTATTAACTAAGCACATTAAATAAACTTCCTATCATCAATGATCATTTTAGTCTTTTTCTTATCAATTCCATTACGTCATATCTTATCAACCAAACTTGATTATAAATAACTGTAATGAATTATTACATTGCGTCATTTATTCCATTACAACGTTTATTCCATTCATTTGATAAAAGTTTATAGAAGTTCGCTATTCATAAGAAGAAAGATAATATTTATATAGCATTCACTATCTAGAGCTTGGACAAGCTCAATGCTAGCGAATCATTACATACATTGCTTATCTAGCATTATTTTGACTCTTTCAGAAATATAAAAACCAAACTTAAACCTTCGCGAACTCAATTGTGACCTTCCCATCATGTGCTTTTCTGAAGAAATGCTTGACATAATCCGAGTAAAGGACATGCTTATAAAGTGGTGTCTCACCACTCTGAAGCACTTCCGCCATAGGTCCAATAACGTCACTAGGCCTTGGGTTCACAAATATGGGGACGGAAATCCTGTTATTGCTTCCATTAGCACTTACACGATGCTCAACACTTTTGTACTTGCCATTACTCATGATCTGAAGTGCATCTCCAACATTGATCACCAAAGATCCACTAACCGGAGGCACATGGATCCACTTCATTGTTTCCATATTTCGCACATATAGCCCTCCGATATCATCTTGAAGGAGTATAGTCAGTGTGGACACGTCAGAATGACGACCCGCACCTACAGTGAGTTCAGGGTTGGGACATTTTGGATAGTAGTTAAGGTTAATTCTCTTTGACCCCATTAGAATTGATTCTTTGCTCTCGTCGATCTCCTTTACATTTAGTCCATTCATTAGTATCTCGAGCAACTTCTTGACAACAGATTCAGAACTCTTCATGTATTCCAAAGCCTGATTCCTGCAAAAAAGACATAAGGGAACTTTAAGATTTTGAACACATTGTTGTTGATATATACAGCACTTTAAAAGACATGTATTACTTCTGATAAAACAAAATCAACGGATTCCTTATAAAGTTATAATAAAACTGAAACAAACATATAAGGTTTATAGGTTACTCTTTCAATATCTAACTGGTTCTCAGAGACGAACCCCTTGTGGGAATACATGTTGGCCATATGTGAGTCTAATAGCGATCATAAAATCTTTACCCGCATATGGGAGGCCAGACAGAAGCAGCCTCATCATTTGAGACGAAAAAGAGGCTGAGATAATCCTTCCACTCGAGAGCTTTCTCGGCTTCAGGAGTAAAGCTTGTACCAAACCGAACATTATTTGTAACCGATTGTGCTTTTGAGTATTTCTGCTTTTCTTGTGGTGCCAATTCAAAAAACTTATGAGTTGCATTTTTCACATCTTCAAGAACATGAGTAGGGACTCCATGGTTCACTATCTGAAAGAAGCCCCATCTTCGTGCTGCGTCACATACAGCTTCTGCAACACTGACGTCACCCCAGTCGGACATATCAATAACGGGTATGGAATCTTTATTTGGTTCTTCGTTGTTACTGTCAAACCTTTCTTGTGGAGGTTGAATGTATTGGTGTGGTAAGGTTTCGAGTCCTAATTCTGATAATCCTTTCACACCATGACCTTCATTCACCACAAAATCGAGAATGTTGAGTGAGTTTGAGTTGGTTAAGGAGATTGATGGCGCCATGGTTCGAGAGGTGTGTGTAGAGGGAATGAGTAATGTGATAGGTTCGTTTAGTTTGGTTGTTATTTATAGAAGTAACTAATGCCAACGTTCTTCATATGATTGTGCATCATTCATGTGTTAAGTAATGCATATGCATGCTTTTTAACCAGTGTTCATGGTGAAGTGTTGCTTTTAATGCATAAACAAAGGATTTTGCCAAAATGGGTATATTGGTCACATGTATATACAAGGAAATTTTAAGTTAAAAGCCAATAATTGTCCTTTTTTAAAATAAATTATAGTTTTGATTAGTGTTTATCGAATGCATTTTCGATATTAATGAAAAACATGACCAGAGGGCTTGAATACCAATGATATCTTTTGTCGAGTGAAAAGCTTCACAACCAAATGTTTATGAGTTCAAGTGATGCTTAGGACATCTGAGATGGTTGTGATGTATAAATTGAGAGATTGTTAGTTGCCGATTTTTCTATTAATTTTATTTATTTATTTATTTTATTTTATTTTTGTTAAATCATTATAAAATGTAATGTGTTAATTAAACACAAAATTCTAAATTTTCCCTATTTTATATGTCCAAAGTTTTTAAATTGTCTTTTTTTTATCGACCTTGCCATTTTCCAATTATAAAGTGAGACTATGTAAATTTTCTTATAAACAAGACCGTTCATATATAATACTAGTAATTTTAAGTCATATTTCTTTTCTTGTGGCAAACGAAAGTTCAACTCTACCTATTATTTCACCCTCTTCATTCTTTTCTCATGAGCCTAGTTCTATCACATGTTGTAACTATAATATATGCTTTTTATGATACTTTGCCTGAATTCAATCAAAGTTTTTAGTGTTACAACTATTTTAACAAATTATTATCAAAAAGATATATGAAAATAGTGTTAAAGTTATGAGAAATATCAAACATATATATGGATAACCATGTTTCACATGTGTTAAGAGTGAAAGGGAAAAAAGTATGACATAATGATTTAGACTATTGATAAAGTAACATATTAAATAGCTAGTCGATGCTGTTATTTTAAATTTTTTTCCATATAGTAGAGTATCGAGGTTATAAATAGCGCGAGGTATATCGTGGCGACATGACTAAGCCTTACGTTTTTGCGGTTAAAGCGAAGCTTTTGCATTTATAAGTCGTGACATAAGGCGACACAAAATATAAAAATATTTATATATTTATATTATATTTCATATATATCAAGTTCATAAAAGATGCGACATAAGATAGCGTGGCGTGACGACGCGACGATATACCAAGCCCTCATGTCTTTCTTAGCCTTTGCGGGACCTTTTGGGAGCCTTTTAGAACTATTAGAGTAGTAGACACTAGACTCTACATAATGATACGAGAAAATTACAAATTTCGTCTTTATATTTTAAGGTTAAAGCCATCTAATAGCAATAAACTTTTTCAAATATTCACTTATTAGTTATGAACCCAATAAAATACCAAAATACTCATCAAGTTTAACAAGTTCAGAGATAAATAAGTGAACATTTAAGAAAGTTACTTGCTATTAGATGGATTAACCCTATATTTTACACACAATTGCACCTTTCATTTTATTCTTTAAAATAATTACATTAGTTATCTCTGAACTTGTCAATTTTTGCATGTTTAGTTCGTTTGATGGACAGGCATTTGTGTCTCCCGTTAACTCCATTGGGGTATTTCTATCTTTTCGACACTCAATTACTATATAAAGTATTTTGTACAAATTTTTTGGACTTAATTACACAGACTAGACGACCGTTAGTCTCATCCATTAAGCACAGTTAACCTATCAAATTTTTATCATCTTAAAAGATAAAAATCAAAGCTATATCAATCCCATTTACACATCATATTTCTGCATCTGATGAAAAAAACAAAACATTGAGTGTTTAAACAAAAACGCAAATAAATACAAACCCAATATGTTTTTTTTTTTTCCTTTTTTTTTCTTTAGGGGTGGGGGTTGGCAACAATAGGACATCTGATGATGGACTGACAGTGATGGTGATGCGGTGGTGGCAGTGGACTAAGAAAGAAGATGCGGTTGAGTAGTACAGTAATAAATATGTTGAGATAAAAGTGTTTTTCGGGTTTAATCAGTATGGGATTATCAGTAATGTGGTTTATGTACATGGGTTTATGAACCATTGATGGGTTTTTTTAACCAAAAGAGGTATATGTGAATTTTAGGTAATGGAATTTGAAGATGAATATGGTAAAAGAAAAAGGTTGAAGAATAAGAGGTACTTTATTTTGCTTACAAATTTTCACCATCCATTTAGTTTGATCTAATGGCGGGGATTAATATAAGATTTAAAGATAACCCAAGTCCATGTTTTTTTCTTCTCTTTTTGTCTTTCTTTTTTATTCACATTTTTTTTCACGTTTTTTATTTTAATTCACGTTTTTTTTAAACGGACAAAAAAGTATGAAAATGGACGAAAACGGACGAATATGTATGAACTATAAATTGACCATTTTCTCTTTATACGTGGTAAATATAAACTTACATATTTTTATAAGTTTCAAAATAAGCAAATTAAGCTTGTGAAACATAAACCGAAATCACATAAACTCATAAGCAAATAAAATAAGGTTAAACAAATACCCCCAAACTATGTAGCTTCTATTCAATTTATATATTTGTGATATTCTGAATATCTCTTTTCATATTCTAAAAATCACTATGTGATATTATGAATATCACTTGTGATTTTTTAGATATTCTCAATATCAATTGTGATTTTTATATTACAAAACATTAGTTGAAAATCACTTGTGATATTTAGAATATCACAAGTTATACTCTGAATATCACAGAATATCACTTGTGATCATTTGAATATCATAGAATATCACTTGTGATATTCAAAAACGTATGAAAACGGCCGAAATCATCTAAAAACGGACGAAAACGTATGAAAACGAAAAAAAAGTAAGAAAATGGACGAATATGTATGAAAACGTATGAAAGCGTAAAAAAAAGTATGAAAACGGACAAAAATGGACGAAAACGTATGAATAATGAACGAACACGTAAGAAAACAGGGGAAAACGTATGAAAACGGACGAAAACGTAAGAAAATGGACGAATATGTATGAAAACGGACGAAAACGTATGAAAGCGTAAAAACAAGTATGAAAAGGAACGAAAATGGACGAAAACGTATGAATAATGAACGAAAACGTAAGAAAACGGGCGAAAACGTATGCAAACGGACGAAAACGTAAGAAAACGGGCGAATATGTATGAAAACGGACGAAAACGTATGAAAACGGATGAAAACGTATGAATAATGAACGTAAATGTAAGGAAACCGACGAAAACGTAAGAATAATGAACGAAAATGTAAGGAAAAAACGGACGAAAACGTATGAAAGTGAAGAAAAAACGCGAATTTACAAAAAAAATGTGAAAAACGTGAATAACATGAATAAAAAAAATGAGTTTAAAAAAAACGTGAATTAAAAGAAAAAGAGAAAAAAAATATGAATAAAAAAGAAAGACAAAAAGACAAGAAAAAAAACATGGAATTAGGTTTATCTAATAAATCATAGGTTAATCCCCACCATTAGATTAAACTAGATGGATGGTGGTGATTTATCCCTTAAAAAACACCAAAATAAAGGTAAGCAAATGAAAATTCCTCAGAAGAATAAATATGAAAAACAAGTCCATTTTAAAAAAAAAAAAAAAAAAATTTGAAAAACAAGTATAAACTTGAATGACAAACTCCAAAATACATCCTTGTGGTTTATCCTGTTTCGCACCATACATCCCTCTCGCAAAAGTTTCAACAGATACATCACTCCGTTAGTAAAAGTTAACCTATATACATCTCTCGGTTAAAATAAGGACTAACGGTGCAAATTATTTCTCCGTTATCTCCTAACGAGATATAAAATATTTACACCATTGGTCCTCTGGGTTAACGGTATTTGCACCGTTAGTCATTTTTTATGTTTTCGTCCGTTTTTTTACGTTTTGTTCGTTTTTACGTTTTCGTCCGTTTTTATGTTTTAGTCCGTTATTTACGTTTTACCCTTTTTATGTTTTAAATCCGTTTTTTACATTTTAAATACATTTCTTTTACGTTTTAAATCCGTTTTTACGTTTTCGCCTGTTTTTTTTTTAACTTTTTCGTCTGTTTTTTTACATTTTCGTTTGTTTTTTTACGTTTTCATCCGTTTTTTTAAGTTTTCGTCTGTTTTTTACGTATTCGTCCGTTTTCTTTACGTTTTCGTCCGTTTATTTACTTTTTTGCCCTTTTTTTTAACATTTTCGTCCGTTTTTTACGTTTTCGTATATTTTTTTTACGTTTTCGCCAAATTTTTTTTTACGTTTTCGTCTGTTTTTTTTACATTTTCGTCTATTTTTTTTTACGTTTTTATCCATTTTTTAAAGCAGATGAAAAATTAAAAAACAGACAAAAACGTAAAAAAAATAGACGAAAATGTAAAAAAACTTACGAACACGTAAAAAAAACAGGCGAAAACGTAAAAAAATTGACGAAAACTTAAAAAAAAGGGCAAAAGCGTAAAAAAACGGACGAAAACGTAAAAAGAGACGAAAACGTAAAAAACGGACGAAAACGTAAAAAAAAAGAGACAAAAATGTAAAAAACGGACGAAAAAAAACAAAAAACAGGCGAAAACGTAAAAAAAGTGCAAAAACGTAAATAAATGGACGAAAACGTAAAAAAAATCGACGAAAACATAAAAAACAGACGAAACGTAAAAAGCGTGGCGTAAAAAAAAGACGAAAATGTAAAAACAAGCGAAAAAGTAAAAAAAAAAAAAAAAAAAAAAAAAAAAAGCGAAAACATAAAAACGGACGAAAACTTAAAAAGCGAAGAAAAAAAAGCGGACGGCGAAAAAAAAATGTAAGAAAACGTAAAAAAACGGACGAATACGTAAAAAAACGAACGAAAACATAAAAAATGACTAACGGTGCAAATACCGTTAACCCAGAGGACCAACGGTGTAAATATTTTATATCGCGTTAGAAGATAACGGAGAAATAATTTGCACCGTTAGTCCTTATTTTAACCGAAGGATGTATATAGGTTAACTTTTACTAACGGAGTGATGTATCTGTTGAAATTTTTGCGAGAGGGATGTATGGTGCGAAACAGGGTAAACCACAGGGATGTATTTTGGAGTTTACTCTTAATTTGATTTTATTTTCATTTAAGATGATGATTATTTGATATTGAGGATATGAATGTTCTTAAGGTGCAAATTAGTTGATTAACCGTCGATCAAGATGAAGACGACATGATATGAGTATTTATACTAGATAATATGGATACATTTTAGCAAGTAAATCTTGGGATTTGTTTTTATGCAATACAAACTTTCCATTTTTAACATATTCATTTCTTATTTATCATATTCATTTCCATCCTTATAGCATAAGTCAGAAATTTTCTTCAATTAAAACAAGATTTTACTAAAATCGTTATCTTTGATTGAATTACATGTATAATAATAGATCAAAAAACAAAGACTCAAGTATATGGTATAAATTTTAGAGGTGAGATCAATACAAAACACATCTAATCTAAAGAACAAATAATAAGATCTCAACCATTCATCTTCTTTTCATCCAATGGATGAGATGAAAACAAAATTATGAAGGAAGGGTAAAATGTAATTTATAAAACCCACTTTCCACCCTTTTTAAAAAACAACATATCTTTAAAACGGTAAATCTTCAAGCTACAAAAATACACCATCGTGACGAAAAAAATCATCTTTCTATTGATATGCACTTATATATACTTTCGACGAACTTTTTTCAAAATTTTCGTTCGAGAAAAATCCCACGGATTCGTATAAAAATCCCACGAATTAGTAAAAAATCCCACGGATTCGTATAAAAATCCCACGGATTCGTACAAAAATCCCACGGATTCGTAAAAGACGAACTCTTTTTTCAAAATTTCCGTCCCGAAAAATCCCACGAGATTAGTAAAAAATCCCACGGATTCATAAAAAATCCATGGGATTCGTAAAAAATCCCACGGATTCAGAAAAGAAAATCCCACGGATTTGTTTATTTTAATCTAAACCGTTGGATGAAAGAAAGATGGATGGTTGAGATCTTGTTATTTGTTCTTTAGATAAATGTTGTTTCGTATTGAACTTTTCTCATAAATTTTAAAGATAGAGTATCAATCTTTATTTTTTATTTCTTGCATTATTGTAATTAATATTTCTTTTTCTCTATCTCTTTTACGAATTTCTATTAGGGTTTGTTCACATTTACGCGTTTTATTCTTTTTATTACTAGATGTTATTTAATTATAAGATTGTAATAAAACATAAAAAAAAGAGTTAATTACATAAATCGTCCTTCTGGTTTGGTCAAAATTACGGATCTTGTCCCTATACTTTTTTTGGTCGTTTCGTCACATGGTTTACAAATCTTACGGATCTTGTTCCGATCGACCGGTCCCAAAAGGACCTCCGCAAAATACTCTCTAACGTGAGGACTAACATCCTATTTTGGTTTTAACGATCGGATTTAATTACATAATCGTCCTTGTGGTTTGGTAAAAGTTCGCATCTTGTCCACATGGTTTATTATAATATTTAAAAAAGCTTTTTCTTTTAAAAATTAATTTTATTAAAAAATTAAAATAAAATTAAAAAAACTTTTTAATTTTATTATAAACGGATGAAGGCGTATAAAAAGCGTTTTATACGGTTTTCTCTATTTTACGTTTCATTTGTTTTATAAGGTTTCGTTCGTTTTGTATGAAAATGTATGAAAACATTTTGTACAAAAATGTACATTTTGTACAAAATGTCGTTTTATGAAAATGTATGAAAATATTTTTCATACAAAACCAACGAAACCGTATGAAAAAATGTTTGAAAATGTACGGTTTAGCTTCGTTTTTGTATGAAAAATGTTTTCATACATTTTCATACAAAACGTACATTTTATACAAAACGTGCATTTTTGTACAAAAACGCTTTCATACATTTTCATACAAAACGAACGAAATCGTATAAAAACAAATGAAACGTAAAATAGAAAACCGTATAAAACGTTTTTATACGCCTTCATCCGCTTTATAATAAAATTTAAAAAGTTTTTTTGTTTTTTAATTTAATTTTAATTTTTTTTAATAAAATTAATTTTTTTAAAAGAAAAAACCGTTTTTTTTTTTAAAATATTATAATAAACCACAAGGACAAGATGCGTAACTTTTACCAAACCACAAGGACGATTTATGTAATTAACTCCGATCGTTAAAACCAAAATACGATGTTAGTCCCTCACGTTAGAGAGTATTTGCAAGGGTGGTCCTTTTTTTGGGACCGGGTCGGATCAGGGACAAGATCCGTAAGATTTGTAAACCACAGGGACGAAACGCACTGGAAAAAAAATATAGGGACAAGATCCGTAATTTTGACCAAACCACAAGGACGATTTATGTAATTAACTCTAAAAAAATGTTAGTAAATGATTTCTTACATAAAAACAAAATGGTCCAAACAGCTGGAACTACTCAATGAACCCTTACATTGGATGATACTCTTCAACACACCACAAAGACAATACTTCGTCAGCATCGATGAGCTTCCAAGCCTGAAATAATGAAAGGTTGTATGGAATTGATATTCGAAAGACTTCACTAAGGCCCTCGCACGACTGACATAGCAAGAACCTTCAGCTCTCTTCTGGTCGTTGAAGCTGAAAAGAGAAACAAGAAGAATCCTCCCAAGATTGTCAGAATCTTACCATCCTAAAGGAAACAAATAGTTAGTCATTTGATAATGTTGTATTTGTAATGTAATGAATGAATATCAAATGAACTTTTGTTATCTATTTTACTGTCTTATTTAACTATTATCAGTAAGTAAGAAGAAATTGTGTGCTCACTTATATTTGATGAGCTTAGGCTATTTGTATATCCAAATAGGAGGAGATTGTTGGGTCATCTCAGCGTCCAATAGTCTCTAAATATATTTGAACATAAAATAACCTAAGTATAACTTAGTCGCTGATAATAATTCAGCATAACTCCTTTTGAATTCTTGAAGAAAGAGTCTTTGCTTAAGTGTCAATACAATTCAGCTTTTGAAGTACAAGATCTACAAAAGCAGTTCAGTTTAGTGAGGATGGCAACGTCTCACTGAACGATGTTTGATCTCCTTGTTCACCAAGATATTGCGCAAAGAATCTAAAAGGGTCAAAGGTGAGAAAATCTACTAAAGCAAAAAGAGATAAAGCAAAGTCTTCATAGGAATCAACACCTTTTCTGAGTTGATATTGTTCTCTAAGGAAAATTTTATCCCTTACTTAAAGTAGAAGCATTTGATGCATATCTCACCAACTCATTAAATGCTCAGCACATGTAAAGTATATATCTTTGAAAACCTTAATCTCTGCTATAAAAGAGAATATTTGTAAAAGAGCAAATGCATCTCTTAAAGTTAATGTGAAACACATTTAAGAGCATTTACTCATCGAATAGAACTTAGGACATTGAATATTCAGCGAGTAAGTATAAGTTCTTACTTAAACCATAACTTATGTTTGTGTTTAAGTTAGATAGAGGATCAGCACAATTTTCATCCTAAAACATCGTTAATTCGCAAACAATCTTTGTCAAATTCTAATAAGAATTTTAAACGTTGAAAAAAACACCTTGTTGTGTTTTCTTGTTTAAACTGCGTTAAGTATTCTTGCTATAAACTGTTTAAACATATCATATTACATGATGAGTGATTTAACTTAGTTATTTTAAGTTGTAATCAACCTAAAGGAGCAACACGTAATATGGACAAGTACATCTAAACACTCTTTTAAAGAGGCGTTTATTTTTACCCGTTTGAGAATCAAATCGACGGAGTTTAGGAAACTACTAAAACCCCACCATGTCGCCACCAAACCCTAAATGTTGGAAGTTAATTGGCAATAACAAAGAGGTCGTTAGTTGTTTCAATAGTTACACCTCAAAACCGGTTTTGGGTATAAGATTACTAGAATGTCATTGGGTAAGTTTGACCAGGACTTTTAAGTATTGAAAGACTAAAGGTGATTGGCTAGTTAATATGTGTTATGTTGGAAGTCAAATTAAGTAGTCAACTTTAGTTAATTGTTTGTAAAATATCTGTAACATGGTTATAGAAAGTCTAATGTGGCCCAAGTCTATGAGAAGATAACTTAAGGGACCTTTTAGGCCATAATGTCAAACTTGAAACTAACTTAAGTATCTAGATATTTCCTGGCTTTCCAAAACATTCCAAAATCTCAATGTGTTGTGTGTGTCCAAGAAGTAAAAGAGAGAAAAACAAGAAAGATAGGATGGTCAATTTTGGTTGTTTAATGTCCTAATCAACAAGATAAGCCTTACATATGTTCCTACACAACTAAGTAACCCTTAATTTGAGAATCAGGGTTCATGTGACTAATTTGGGGGTTTTGGGCAAAAAGGGGGTTGAGATAGATAATGATAATATGAATTATAACCCTTGAATACCTAATGAGTAATTAGTGATTTTTGGAAGTTTTCATAATATGATCAAGATTTAATCATATGATGATCTATTAGAGATTGTTGATGGGTATATGAATGGTTTGTGTAAACCTGTGTTGGTTGTATTTCATTAATGTGATAAATGATGTTGTGATGATTATTGATTAGGAACTAAGGATTGATGATGATGGTGCTTTTGGTTAATTTAGCTTGGATGTGAGGTAAGTAAAATGATGATAATATGATATTGTATTGAGTTTATCATATTAAGTGTTATGTGTAAGATAATGTAAGGATTTGGTAGTTGTTGGCTAATGTGCTTGGATTAGAATGAGGGCTAGTTTGCATAACTAGACAAAAGATGGTTAGACTAGTTGTGGAACGAGTTAGGTATGTAAGATTATGTTGCTGTAAATTGAAGATGGCTTAGGCGTTTTATGCAAGTAATGGTGTGGGTAAGCCTTATGGACTATTTTTGAAAGTATATGATGCTTATATAATGAATGATATATAATGTCATGTTATCTCCCGTTTTACTTACTAAGCGAAAGCTTATGTTTTAGTTGTTGACATTTTTTTAGGTTATGATACAAGTAACATCTTGGTAAAGGGCCTAAAATTTTGGAAGCATGGATGGAAGTAATTGGCTTATGTGTAGAAAAATAGTCGTATTTTAGACACCGAGCTCGAAGTAAAGTTAAACCCTCAAGTGTCGTATGATGTAATGTTTTGTAAAATGTCATGTTTAGAAATGGTAGACGTATGGGTGTATACGCAGTTCATGTGTTAGTGGTGACAGCCCAGATCAGGGTTAAGACAATCAGTAGCAACTGCAATACCACTAGGTGGTTACCGGATATCACTTGGAATCGTGTAATCACTTTCTAAAGTAAACTATTCGACCCTAATGCCTGGGTATCACGAATATCTACTTGGGATAAGACCAAATGTTGGTTATTGAATTAGGCACAATCAATAACCCTTGCGCATATAAGTGTTTAGCTTTATGTTTGTTTCTCCTGATTTCAGTATGTTTCTCAGTATCTTCATGCTGATGAAAACCATCTCTATTTATAGTAGAGAATACTCACTTCTAGTTAATTGACATTATGGATGATTAACGGCCAATTAATCACTCATAATAAGCCTCCATTATCATAGGAATAGTGGTTACATGAACAATTACACGTGGTCATAAAACAGTCATAACAGCCAATTGAATGAGTCAAAGCTGTTACAAATTAATCACTGCAACACTACCAGTAGGAACCATTACACTAGTAGCAGGAACCCTACACTACCAGCAGGAACCATCAGCAGGAACCATTACACTATCAGGAGGAACCATCAGTTACTACACTAGCAGTAGTTAGGGGTGGCAATTCACGACACGATAAACAATACGAACCCGACACGAAGTTAAACAGGTTTTGGTTGAGGATAAACAGGTTTGGGTCAAAAACGGGTCAACCCGTCTAACCCGTTTAATAAACGGGTCGTGTTTGGGTTGAGTAAGTATTAAACAGGTCAACCCATGAACCCGTTTAAGTATATAAGATCTTAAAAATAAAATATATAACTTGGTTTTTATGTTGGATGTGGATTAAATGTATTTTGTAATTTACTTAGTATGAGTGAATTATAATTTTATACCTTAGATATCATGAAAATTGACGCTTATAATTCTGAAAATTGTCGCATAGTTATTTCTATGTTATTCTTATCATATTTAAGATCCTTATATCATTTTTTGCATTTAAACTAGTTAAATCGACAAACCACCGGCTTTGTTCACAGCTTGACCTATTTACTTAAATGGGTTAAATGGGTCACAAATGGGTTACACGTGTTATGCAGGTCTGGGTTAGGGTTGAGTTTTTTTACACGATTAATAAATGGGTCGTGTTTGGGTAAAGGCTATATTAACCCGCCAACACGCGAACCCGAATAGGTTAACACTAACACGACTCGATTGCCACCCCTAGTAGTAGTAACCAATACACTAGCAGTACAAACCACTACTGAGTCGTGTCAGGGTGTTCGGGGACCTCATGGGTGTACACTCCGTACCTCCTAACCCAAAACCAGGTGTGAACTAATCCCACAAGTGCATTAAATTTACCAACAATCCTCCCCAAATTTAGTTCACTTCCTTTTCAAGAAAAACAAACATCTAACAAAACATGTGCATAAACAAAAATATCCTGAGGATTGAATTTCCATCTTAGTACATTACATGTTCAAATATACAAGAACCAATGTGTTCTAAGAATTGAACCCTTCAACCCATTTGAATACCTGAAGATAAAATACACACAAGTTTTCAAACACTTAAAAGCTCCTTACACTATACAAGCCATGTGTCCATATCCAAATTCATAAATGTTGTAAGAGCCAAAAGTCCATTCCCTGAAGAGGCAAAACTTCAACATTTACATAGGTAGTTCCTCTTTATTCATGCTCCTGCCAAGCACTTTATCAAAGAAAATTAACCATTAAAAAGTAAAGACTTCATCCTCCTTTCAGCAGGTTCTAAGCACTGAAAGGTTTATGGATAATTATTAATATATGTATGACCGGATTCGAACTCGAGACTTCGGGATTGCACACATTACGTATGAGAATCAATGTATAAATAATTAATATATAAAATGTTGTATTTAATTATTTGATCACAATTAACGAGAGTTGGGATTTAACGAAGTTTTGATTATCGGTCGTTAAATGTCAACGGGATATGAAGAAAAGTTAACAAGTCAAGAGAAGGTTTTAGGAACTCTATTTTGGGCTTGTGTTTGGCCGATTCTATAGAATCCCACATCGGAAACTATAGCAATCTTGACATCTACCATAAGGCTATAAATACATCCCTATGTATTCATCCTTTGGTACACTAGATTTCAATAGAAGGCCAAACTTCTTCTTTCTTCCCTCTTTTTTCTTGGTCGACGAAGTGAATCCCCATTGTAAGGGATTTACGAGTGACCTTGAGCATAACAAAGGTGTTTGGTTAATCTATTGTGATCAAGAACCTAGCTTTTCTCATTGATTCGCTACTAATACGTGTGTACAAGAACGAAGGGCCAATGCACTTGTGCTGGTAATCTTGGTATTCGACTAAAGGGGTCGAAAATTATAAACCCTAATTTTAGGGTTTAGGGTTTGTTCATGGTTCTTGATATCGTGTGTTCTTGATTCGCTAAAAGGTACGCATGTTCTTTTGATTCGGTTAATTAATTTACAAGTATTATTCCTATTACTTCCGCTGCATGCTTTGATGATGTTTACTTGTTTTTATATAATTGTTATGATTAGTAAAACCCAACGGTGGTATCGAGCCGTTAATATGTTGTAATTAATTATCAAACACATAAAATTGAATCTTTTGATTATTACAGGGCTTTTATTGGTTTCTAGGGTTTTGAAAATTGGAACCCTAATTGTTTATTATAATGGTCGATTACCCTTTAATTTTTTAATTAGGTTTTATTTTTTGTAAAACTTGTAAAAACCCTAGGATTGCATGTATATTTTATGTGGTTTTAATGAATAATTGTTATGTGCCATGTATTATGCGTATCTTGGGAATTCTTGAATAATTGTTATGTGGAATCCATGGTAAATACATGCATGTTTTATCATGGATTGATTATATGATTAAATTGTTAAGTATATATTTATCGTTAATTGTTAAGTTTATTCACATGTATTTCGTTTTGATAAATATTGAATTGGGGAAAACCTCAATATGTCTAATGAATTAATTATGTGCTATGTGGTATGTGTTTTAGCTAAGACTTACGCAATCGATTCATCGATGTATGTGGCTCACGTTGTACTTGATGAAAACACGTGGAAGTCTTGGTTAAACATATGCATTCTTAAACCTAGAATTGATTATTAGGGTTTTATCGAACAAATTATGCATGTGGCTAATTGTTTTACATATGTTAATTGTTAAGTTATATGTATATTATTTGAGTTCTTTTTAATTTTATTAAAGTGCCTTTTGTTTATATTGTATGACACGTTAGTAAGAAAAAAGGGTTTTTGAGAATAGAAAATTAAAAGGACTAAATAATGGCGAAATTTGATTTGTTTTCTAAGTATTAAATCTTGAACTTTTAATCGACTGATGCGACTGTACTAAATGGTTAGAACGGCTCACCCACTAGAACAAACTCAAAGGGGTTCAAAGAAGTGCGCATGATACACCGAAAGGATGTCTAAGGTTATGCTTCAGTACACGGTCCTCTCCTCCTCAATGCTCGATTGGAGCTACCTAGTATAACTATTCTATGTACGAAGCATCTTAGTGCAAAGTTGTAAGTTTCTCAAAGCATCGATTAAAACTTTGTAGAATTTAATCTTAGCAATTTAAAACTATGAGTAAGGTTTTGAAAAATGTTATGTTATAAAGTTGTATGCATGCTTCTTCATACATAAGTTTTGATTACACGTCAAAAATTGTACCCTTTAAAATTTAAGTTTATGCCATCTAATGATATGAAACACTTGAAGTTGTAATTTAGTTATGTGAGACCTTGATCTAGATTACAATAACAAGGTGAATCTTTATGTTGTGTGAGACCTCAGCTTAAATAATTTGCAGTTTCTAAATTAGACAACTTAATTAAGTTAGTTAGTGAGACCTATAACTTAAGGCATAAGATGGGATAAAACATGCTTACATTTTGCATAATTGTTTGGCAAAATTGTAAATCCCATATTTTCTAGGAATTGAAAACTTGTTTGTCAATTATTGTTCTTCGACAATTACCTATTCTATACTTTCATCACTAGCGGATCAACCGATGTGGTGAAACTATGATAATGGGGGTCCTAGATTCAAGGAAAATTCTATGGTTAATATGAATATTGACCTAAGGGTATTTTATTTTCTTGAAAGATTTAATTATCGAAAATACTAAAATTGAATTTTGTTAATTCTTTTGATTGTATTAATGCAACATTAAACCGTAAACGTGGTTTGGGCTTTGGTAAATTGATCTAGTTCTGTTTTCAAACATAAACTCTTTTCCATGGAAGAAGAGTGAGACTCAATCCTATTCCTTTTCATGATTGAGAAAGGTATGTTAGGAACATTAGAATTGTCTAAATTCTAATATAACTCATAACAACTTTAATAGTTAAGAAAATTGCACACCATGTTTTCCTTAAGAGATTTCATTACCCTCTGTTGGTGATTGAATTCTTATATGACATTTTGGTCAACTAGAAAACATGTTTGACATTTTATGAGTTATTAAATTAGAATCTAGACTAATTACCGCAAAATTGGTAAAAGATAAACTAGTATATTTTATCTGGTTGTTTTGACTAATTGAAGTTGCTATACATCATTATGGCGATGGTAGACCCATTAAGGAAGAAATTGCATGCTCAATTTTTCAAGTTAATAGCATGATGGATGATTCATCATCTACAAAGTAGAATACACTCTTTTATTACCTAAGTAATTGTTACGAATGGTCTTACAAAGGGGTAGCAACGTAATAGCATGCTATTCTCACTGGTTAATGAAACACTTACAATGTTGTCAAATCCAGTGGGAGTATGGTGTATTACTGAATAAGACATTATTATAATGTTGTCAATTCAGTGGGAGTTACAAGATTTATTATCTTGGTAGTAACTCATATTATTTCTAGATTTTCTTGAAATAATACATTACGTTCAAAAATGTAGACATTCATATTCTCAAGGATAGTTATGAACGTTTCCTTGATAAATAAGTGCTCCTACATCTACTTGTAATGCTTATATATCTATGACACTATCATATTGCTCACATAAACAAACGAATATCATGGTGTTTATCTTCTATATGATGTTGTTCTATGCACAAGTGGGAGAAGTATTTATTATGTGCAAAGGAACAACATATACAAATATGATTAATGGATTCTCTTGATCGTAAGGTAAGAGATTAATGTTCTAATAAGATTGTCTTGCTTAAAGAACATGTGTCAAGATTATAGCATAGACTACTTTTATGTCTTATGTCATTAAAATTATAGAAACACTTGAAGTTACATTTTAGGTTAAGTGAGATCTTGGCTAGATTGTAATATCAGGGTAAATCACCACTTGTCGTGGGATCGGGCGTGGATGATTTGCAGTTTCTTAAGTTGAACACTCCAAAGGATGACATAATTAAAATAAAGTAATCTAATGCTACTTTAAATATTTGTGTATTCTTGGAATGACATAAATAGTTTATTAACTTGAAAATTAATTAATTGAAACCATGGCGTGGTGTTCATAATAACTTTAAATTATACATGGTTATGTGTTTCGTATAAACTCACAAACATGAAGTCTTTTAAAGACTTATAATATAAAGTAAGATACTATAATCATTATGTCTTTTGACTTGGTCAAAGAATACTTATGTTATAAAACATGCAATTGGCTTGGATATTCTATTATACCATTAAGTTGACTTAGTTGGTAAATAGGTAGGCCAAAAGGAATATGTTTATCTTAAATATTGTTAGATTGTCTTACAATATTAATTCTAATGAAATACTGTATGTATATGGAATGTTCAGTTAGAAGAATCAAACATTTGTTATATTGTTTGATTCAAGATAACAATATCTTCTTTTCTTCCAAAAGTTATCAAGGTTAGAAAATTGAGTATTGATTGGATATACTTAATAAAACTCAAACCTAGAAGATTAATAAGACACCATTTTAGTATGGAATGTGATGAATCACATTGAGTCTTATATTGAAGTTCTAATTTGTTAAAACTACTTATGGAGTAGGTTATTAATGAACAAGATTTACGAACTGTTAATGTGATTTGTAATATCCCACAAGAAAACAATTTAGTGTTGTTCTAATTGCTAAAGTATTTATAGATAGTCTTTAAATTACAAAAACAAGTGGGAGTTTTGTTTAGATCTTGAAGAGATTAAATTACAATTACAAAACACATAATCTTCTAAAATACACTAGTAAATATCATGATGAGGACAAATTTGATAGACCTCAAGATGATGGAATTCCCATTCATAGATCCGCAAGGATTCTCAGATAATTGATTGATGTGCTGAGATGTATGAGTTGCAGGATCATGGTAAACCTGTTAATCATGATGATGCATTTACCTAATGATGAATTGTGGTAAATTATTCATACTATGAATGTTAAGATGCTGTCCATAAAGATAATCAACTCTGGAACTTGGTTTATCTTAATAAAGATGAGTTTCTTCAAAGGAAGGAAAACCCTAGTGGTTTAAATCTTTGTGTAGAAATCATATGGACAATATTGTACATGTGTTTAATGGATGACTTGTGACAAGATTATTAATCACACTTAAGCAATTAACTGTGATTGAATATTCTTTCCTTGGCACATTAAATATATAATGATTATAATTGTCATACTTATTTTCATTGATATGAAAAATGACAATTGGATATTAAAACTCTTTCTTATGTGATTGCTTTTGCGAGGACGATAAGTAATACAAATGAGTTTTATGAATTTACATAATCTTTGGAAATGTACAAACTGCAAGAATCCATGAATGGATATATGCATGCATCTAGGAGATGATTCTTATGTTTAACTATTAAATCCAAGTTTTGGTTTAAAAATTAAAATACGATAATTTCTAAGTATTCCTGAAAGCTAGTGGGAGTATTGTGTTTATTTTCTTTAAATCTTATATGTTGTGGGTAGTAACATTCCATCTAAGCTAAATGTTAAGTTTTAGTTTGGAATGGAACTTCACATGAAAGATTTAGAAAATAAGACATACAACCTTGGAGTATATGTTTATTGTTAGTAAACATGGCGGTATTAAATTAATGAGTCTAATAGAACATGATATATCATTTGGAAAATGGATATGTAGAACATGAATTAAATCTTTGTTTGACATAAGGATTTTTCATGTACATCATGTTATTGTTGTATCATGCTTGAATGCAAGATGATTTGACAACATTGATATCTAATAAAGTTATTAGATAACTAGTGTAATGAATATTCAAATGGAATATGTTTGAATTTAGAATTACATTCCTTAGCCTGGATTTGCTCTCAAAATTCTATGGATGAGCAATACAGCAATTGTTGCGTAATTGTCATAGCCAACAAACTTGAAAGTTTGGAAGGCATCAAACATTACACTATAGATATTGAAGTTTACGGAGATTTTAAAGAGCATATTGTTGTTTGTATACAATGATGCTGGTTTAATTGAGATGACACTCAATACTAGTCATGGGAGGATTTCATCATTGTAAATGACCATGTGAACTAGTTGTGCTCAACTAAGAGCATAATTGCATTATACAATAAAGAATAAGAATACTTTAAACTTTAAAAATGTTTGAAAGTTTGATTGTCATAAATTGGTTCTTGAGGATGTCACACACTTTATGAAATATTATGTGGCAATATCAAGATATTTTGAATGCACACATACAAGAACTTCACTAGTTGAATTCTTAAGATAAGTATTCTCAAAATTTCGATAGATCAAAGTTAGTTGAAATTATGCCTTGTCAACAAGTATGATTGTCATTACTTGAGACATAATTCATTAACCAGTATTATCATGCATTGATCTATTTAGTATTTGGATAAGGGATGTTTTGAACAAATATTATTTAAATGAAATAAAATATTGGTTATGTTTATTTTTCATTTTCTTAATATTATATCCTATATTTGCATGTTTAATCCGTGAATAACTTATGTTATTCTAAAAGTCCGTTGTCGATCAATGATGTGGGAATGTCATTGAATTAAGACAAATCTGAGTTTTGGTAGAATATACTTTAAGTATATTGATGCGTGGGACATGCCAAATTCACATTATATTCAATGAATTGAATATAGGACATATCCCAACTTTACATGATGATACTTTATGGATCTTTGTCATTAAGTATATCATGAAGTGTTTATCCTTAGACTTGAGATACCAAATAACTGTTATGAATGTAGTGCACTTGTGTAAGATAGTCTAACGCTATCCGTAACTGGTAGTTATAAGGGCTATTTTCAGAAGTGTTACAAAGTTCATGAGTTATGTTTGTAGTCAAGAGAATTTGTTCCTTTGAATTTGTTTCAAAGCATAATACTATATTTGGGCCCCTCGTAGGATTGGCAAGATGTTTGTAAGGCCTTACCCAAGATCTATCTGGAATACGTTCAGATGATTTGGTAATCTTGTTCAATCAGATATAATGAGAAACAAAAATATTAACTTATGAAATGACTTGATCCATATTCATAGTTAATGTAGTATTAGTAACAAAAGGATAAGTAAAAATGATGAATCATTAAGTGGTTTTTCCAGGAGACCATACTCGATTCGATCTGGGGGCATTGGCGTGTTAAAGCTAGACTAACCAATGTCATTACTATATTAATTAATATCCAAGTGGGAGCTGAAAGGTTTATGGATAATTATTAATATATGTATGACCGGATTCAAACTCGAGACTTCGGGATTGCACACATTACGTATGAGAATCAATGTATAAATAATTAATATATAAAATGTTGTATTTAATTATTTGATCACAATTAACGAGAGTTGGGATTTAACGAAGTTTTGATTATCGGTCGGTCCTATATAGGGTTTCCCCTATTAGCCGGTACTGTGGAGACTTAACCCGAATCTTCCTTGCTAGCTTGGGATCTTCAGGGAGAAGACCACTTATCAAATATTCCCTTATGGGAGTCATCCATGTCTCTCCTTCTTCGTGAATCACATCAGCCACCTCTTTGAGGACAATGGATTTTTCAGGAAGGACTTCCACAAGCACCTCTTTAGTGAGATGAGCGAAGGCCATTGAAGCTAGCTTACTTAGTGCGTCTGCCTTCTTATTCTGATTCCTACAAACATGCTGGATGGTGTAGGAGTCGAAGTTTTCCAGCATCTCCTTCGTTTTTTCTAAGTATTGTTTGATGATGGGCTGCCTTGCTTCATAGGAGCCTGTCACTTGGTTTGCGACCAACCGGGAGTCCACGAAAACAGCGAGAGCTTTGACCTCCATATCTTTAGCTAATCGGAGTCCTGCTAGCAGCGCTTCATATTCCACCTCGTTGTTTGTGGCTTCGAACTCAAAACAAAGAGCATATGTATGCTCCTTCCCTTCAGGACTAACCAACATTAGACCTGCTCCAGAACCGTCGGAGCTAGATGCTCCGTCTGTGTAAAGCTTCCATTCAACCTGTACTTGAGAGAGGTTAGTTTTGGGCTCTTCCTTTCCTTTATCAGGTTCGGAAGGTGTTCCTGCCAAGAAGTCTCAGAATCGCCTTTAATAGAGTTTCGTCCTTTGAACTCTATTTCATGTTCTCAAGCTCAATAGCCCATTTAGCCACTCTCCCGAATTTTCGTGTTTCGACAAGATCTGCTTTTAGTGGCTTGTCGGTTAAGATCAGAATCGGATGGGCACGAAAATAGTGTCGAGCCTCCTTGCTGCGTAGATTAAGGCGAGTATTAACTTCTCCAACGTTGGATAGTTGATCTCTGCTCCTTGTAGGACCCTGCTAACAAAGTAAATGGGGATTTTTCGCTTGTCCCGTTCCGCCATAAGGACTGCGCTAACACTCTCCATTGAGGATGCTAAGTACATGAACAATACTTCACCTTTGATTGGGGTTGTGAGTGTTGGAAGGATTTCGATGAACTCCTTCATCTTCTGAAAGGCAGCTTCCGCATCCTAGCTCCATTGAAAAGTTTTCTTGTCCACGCATCCCTTGAGTGTTTTAAAGAATGGTAGGGACCTGTCCGCTCCTTTTGATAAAAATCGGCTTAAGGCTGCCAGCTTCCCATTCAGGCTCTGCACATCTTTTAGACACTTAGGGGCTTGGAGATCGGAAATCGCCTTGACCTTGGAGGGATTAGCTTTTATCCCCTGCTTAGTGATCAAATGCCCTAGGAATTGTCCTTCTTCGACACCGAAGGAGCATTTCTTAGGGTTCAGCTTCATATTAATCGCCCGAAGCTGGTCAAACGTTTCCTGTACATCGAGGAGTAGGTCCTCCTCCGTCTTGCTCTTGATAACCATGTCATCAACGTAGGCCTCGAGATTTCTGCCTATCTGTTTGTTGAAGGCTTTATCTACGAGACGCTGATAAGTCGCCTCGCATTCTTCAAACCGAAGGGCATTTTTCTCGTAACGATGAGACACCTTTGCTTGTGTAGAAGGTCGTCTTTTCTTCGTCCTCCTTGCCATCCGGATCCGATGATACCCTTTATAGGCATCTAAGAAGCATTTTAACCGAAACTCGCCAAGGATTCCACCTTCCATCAATTTACGGTAGGGGTAGCAATCCTTCTGCATGCTTTATTGATGTCGGTGAAATCCACGCACATGTGCCACCCTCCATCGTTCTTTTTACCAAAGACCGGGTTGGCCACCCAAGTTTGGTATTTGACCTCCTCGGGATGCCTCGCTTGTGTGAGTTCGTCAACTTCTTTGCGGTCGGCGTTTCTCTCGGGGCAAGGCTTCTCCTTTTACGCTTTATTGGCTCAATGTGCTTGTACTCATTGAGTTTATGCTCCGTTCGAAGGACTGTCCATCTATCGCCAAAGTTCTCGGAACCCCGTCATGTCGAATATTTCCAAGCAAAACATCAAGGTTAGTGCTGCAATGACTCGATGAGCTTCGCCTTGAAATTGCTCGGGAGTTGTTTTCCTACTACCACCATTTGTTCGGGGTAGCTAGAGTTTACTACAACTCGTTCCTCTCGCATCTGTCATGACTAAGAATTGCCATCGGAGACTCCTCGATTCCTCTCTAATCTTTTTGACACCGTATACACCCTTATCCACTCCATAACTAGAATTACAGCCCTACTCAGAAGGAGTTTGGAACTTAATAGCAACATGTATGGTGGAAACAACAATTCCATTTTTGCATAGTCGTTCTCCTATTAACAAATTATAAGGAGAATCGACCTTCGATGATGAAAATGAGTGTTTCCGTGCGGGATAAGGGGCTTTGCCTATGGTGATTTCCAATGGTACTTCTCCCGGGGCCATGAGTGTTCACCGAGAACCCTACTAGTGGTGCCTTTGAGTCTACCCTCCATGAGCGTATGGATGCCTTGAGCTTTAGGAAACAATGCTCATAGATGATCTCGCAGAGCTTCCACAATCCATATATGCTCGGTTTACCTCCTGCTTGAGATTTGTACCTTGATGATAACGGGTCGATCGAAGGTGTCTTCCCGATATGTAAGGAAGGTTATTTCCCACGCTTCCCGCTCTCCCTCTGCTTCCTTCCTTTTCAAGGTGGTATCGTGTCTGCACCATTAGTATTGGAGCTCACTGTGGCGTAGTTTCCTTCTTGTTCCCTTCCATTCTCCTAGTTGAGTGTCGGAGAACTTGTCCTTTCCTTCTTGATGCCTTTGACCGGATGTGCTAACCGCCGGATCGCACCGCCTCTTGATTTGCTTCTTTAGTTCCCTGCAGTTATTCGTGTCATGTCCATGATCTTCATGGAAATGGCAATACTTGGACATGTCTCCGGCCTTGCTCCGGCTATCATCCGGGTGGGGATCGAAAGACTTTGCGGCTTTCTCGGTGGCTAGGATCTCTCGGGAGATTTAACCAAGTTTGCCAAGAGTCCATGGTTCGAACCTTTGTTGTAGGGAGTGAAGCGATCTCTGTTCTTCTTCTTGTTTTAGATCCTTCCTGTGAGGACCCTCTAGATAATTTGTCGACGCTTCCTTTTGCTCTATCGGAGCCCCGTTTCTTGCTACCTCCTTAGACTCAATCCGGTGTAAGCCTTCTCAATCAAGGCCTTGTAGGTGTTGGGAAGGTCGGTGGGCGTGAATTCCACCAAGCTTGAGTCCGAAGGCCATGTACGGCCGAGATCCTCGATCTTCGTGTAACCCTAGAATTTGCAAGGTTTCATCACAGTACACAGTAACGAAGGCCCTCGTATTCGTTGTCCCTTTGTTTGATGGTGTGCGGTTAGGTGAGTTTTGGTGTACTTCTTTGTCTGGCTAAAGTGTAACCGAACTTAGCCTTAAGATCATCTAGACTCATAATGCTCTCAACTTCGTCTGCTCCACCATATTCGTGCGGAGTCTCGAGCGTGTAAGTGAACATGTGGCATGCTACGGGCATGACCCACTTTTGCATTTTGATAGCGCCTTTGAATAAGTGGAGAAAGTTATCGGGATCGCTTTTCCCATCGTGAGGTGCCTATGTGAGTAGGCATCTTTACACCGTCGGTGGGGGTAGTCCTCGATCCACTTCACGAAAGGTGTGCAAGCTCCGAGGCTTCGCATGCAGTAAGGGTTGTATGGGGTGGATAAGCAGTGTAGGGTTATACGGGTTAGGAAATGGTTGTGAGTAGGTAGGGTAAGCAGTAGAGGGTTGATACTGAAGGGTATACCCCATTGATTGCGTAGGAACCCGTCCATAGGTCATTTGTTGGTAATTCGGTTGGGAGTGAACCATTTGGATGGTAAGTGTTGTAGGTTTGAGCGGTAGGTAGGGATTCATTCCCGAGGGGTAATCGATTCATGTTGGAGTATGGAGGTGGATCTCCACACTCGAAACATAAGAGGGGGCACTGGAGCCCATGTCCTTCTCTTCCCAAGTGAGCAAGCAAGAAGAGGAGGCGGGTTTACCCTCCGCTTCCTACGGGTTGTTTCCTCCGTTGGAGTTCTCGCCTCCTTTCACCATGCATTCTTTCCTTCTTCCGGATTTCCTCCGGTCCTTCTTCAAAACCCACCGTCCTTCCATTTGACCTTCTAATGGAAGGAGAACCATTCGCAGGCCGCGCGCCCGCCCACGATTGAGGTCCGCCTGCTCGATCTCCTCGTCATACTCCTCATCGGAGTATTCCAACTCCTCTCGCATTTCAAGATTGCGAACTTGTCTCTTGTGAGCCCTTAGCAAAGAATCTAAGGCCTCAAAGTTTGCCTCAACGGGCGGGGCTAATGTCCGAATAGGGTTAGCGGATGTTGAGGCGTGATGCACGGAGTAGTTTCCAAATGAGATCGTGTGGTAAATGTTGAGGTCAGTTATGGGGCGAGATTGTCGGTGTTAGTTGTGGTGAGTGGGACCAGAGTAGAAAACCCGGTGGAGGTGAATCTTCTTTCCGGTTCCATGCCGAAAAGTAGTGTAGTTGGTTAGGGTATTAGGACCGGGTGATTACGGACTAATAGTTGTGGTCCCACGGATGGCGCCACCGATTGTGCAAAGATTGCACTACCGAGCTTCGATGAGGATCAAAGTAATGAGGGTGTATGTTCCAGCCAAGACTACTTTGTAACACGAGAATAAGAAATACTAAGACACTAAATTAGTGATTACGCAGGGTAGGCCCTGCGAACCACCTCCCGTGAGAGTAAGTATGAGTTTTGGTAGTATAAGTGTGTGTAAGTAAAAGATGAGTGTGAAATGAGCATACCATAATCCATCGTCCATCTAACCTATTTATAGAGGAAGAAATACGGTTAGAGGCACTCTTGCATGAATGTCGGAGATCATAGGGCGCCCCATGATTGTGGGTAACCGCTGGGGTTAGTGACCCACGCTCGCACTTGACGGGAAGCCAAGAGAGAGGGAGATCGTGGGTTTGACCAAGTCGAGGTTCCTTATCCATTGTTCCTTCACAACCATACCCAAGGGCTTAGAGTCGCGAATGGCGAATTCCCTAAGGTAACCTTCGTGACAACGAATGGTTTGACACCGTGGATATTTTGGAATCCTAACTGGGCCTTCGTATGGAAGGGCTTCGACACGTCTCAGAGGAGTGTCCTTCGAGCTACTCGGAGGGTACATCATCAGTGCTACTTATAAATTTTTGGAATTTTCCAGGTCTTAATTTTCCTGAAAATCTGCAAACATCCATTCCACAAGCATTATATCTTATTCAAGTCTGGAATTATATCTTGCTGTGATTTTTCTTTGTTCGGTTTGATGCTTTGGGTTGTCTGTTTTCTTCAAGTGTGCAGGTTTAATTTGTCAAGAAGAAGATACAAAAGATTAGATGGAGCTTTTCAAGCATAACATTCTTCTTGAAGAAAGATGTAACCACTACTTCACACGGATCCTACCGAGCTAATCAGGGGAGTATTAGTTTATTTCGTTTTTAATTACCTTCTATTATCATAACTTTGATACTTTCGGGAACATTGGGGACAATGTTCGGTTTAAGTGTAGGGAGGAAAATAAACGGAACTTTGAAACTATGCTTATCCTTGATTATTTGTTTTGTCCAATTGTATTTGTGTAATAAACCATGAGAAAATGTTCGTTAGGGTAATTTTGGCACCAAATTTAAAATTTTTATGACATATAGGAGTGGGCCATTAGTCTTAACAAAAGCGTCTCACGGATAGGAAGTTGCATGACTAGCACAAAACCCTTTACCACCAAAATTCCACCCAAAATGCGAGGATCGCCTTAGATTAGTAGGAATTAAAGCATTCATCTTTAATGCTTAGAGTGTGAACCGTAGTATATTAGATTCTAGAACTTGTTTTGTGATGCATTCCGAGATCGCTAGTAAGACTACACTTGTGTAGTTAGGAATAACCAAATGATAAGACGATTAGGATAACCCTTGTTTGATACCGTAATATAATTACTTGTTCCACATCGGTTGAGTAATTCCCCACACCCTTTGCGTTGTACTCATCTTTAGTACACGATACCCTAGTTAACCCCTCGAGCCTATCCTTTTCGCGGTTCTCGTGATGTTTCGGTTTTCCGAATATCAATGAAGAGCATTGTTTACACCCCACCCCAAATATACACCCAAATCGCCTTAGCCTACCCCAGTATGCACTCACTTTTAGTGCATTATTGTTATCAACCTAAACCCTTAGTTCAATTATCCGTTGCTTGCATGAGTTGCTAAGTCGAGTCATATCCTTTGTATACGCTTTGGGACGATTGGGATTCATGGGAAAAGTTAAAGTTTATGAAATGACGGAAGGGCGTTAAATTCAAATTCCTTTGTTTGCGTAATAATGTACCCCAAGTGTTTTGATCTTTTTAATTCGGGTCAAATTAGTGTTAGAATAATAAAAACTCAAGTGTAGGGATGTACCTATAAATCCCTTTCATTTTGATGTTACCGTAGAGGATGGTAGAGTAAAAGTGTATAAAAAAAATCGAAAAAAAAATAGAAAAAGAGAAAAGAAAAAAATAGAGTGTAAAAAAAAAATACGGGCTACCATCCTACATCTATCCTTTAAATTTATGTTTGTTTATTTCAGTTAGTTAGTGTTTAGAGTGTCGAGTCTTGGCTTAGCAACACCATTCTTCGTATGCATTTAACATAGAGATTTTTGACTTGCCACCACTAAATAGCCTATCCCACCAAACCCTTTGTTTCCCTACCGTAAGCCTAACGTTACAACCCTTTAAAGACCTCTTTGATAGTCTTTCCTAGGTGCTTACGCCAAAGCGATGGAGGTTTGATCTATTCTCAAGCCTATGGTAATCTTCCATTTCCAATTTGTTATATTTCATATACATCCGAGAGAGATGTGAGTATCCAAACACCCCATGTGAGGTGCTAGTATGTAATTTCCGTGCTTGTTATGACTTTTGCGGGGCTTATATGTGTTGTGGACTGTTTTAAACCAATGCTTCATGACCCCTAACTTATAAATTAATTGGCTAAAAGCACGCTTGCTTGAGGACAAGCAAATACCAAGTGTAGGGATATTTGATAAGGTTTTAAAAGGTACCTTTTGAGGGTCGTTTAAGCCCTTATTTGATCACTTTTGTATCCGTTATTGCTTAATATCGTTCCTTTTCACTTTTAGGTCTCTTGAAGGCAAAATGCTGGAATGGCACTTATTTGGACGAAAAGGCGAATATACGAAAAAATTGCCAAAGTCGAATCGAGACACTCAAAGTCACCGAAAACATAAGGTGACGGCGCCACGACTTATACGTGACGCCGTCGGAGGATTTTGTGAGGGACAAGCCAAAACTCCTATTTTTAAGTGACGACGCAAGTTATAAAAGAGTAGGTCGTCGCAACTCGCACGGCCTAGATGCAATCCGCACGGCGCCGAGACCAAGGGACGGCATCACAACCACAAGGTGACGCCGTCACAAGTCGATCAAGACTATCACAAAGATGCGCCAAGTAGTTGATATTGTTTTGGCCATAACTTTTGCATACGAACTCGGATTTAGGTGGTTCAAAAGCCCACGCGACCGAATGAGAAAATCTACAATTTCGTGAAAAATGGTCGTGACGTCAAATCTATAAGTGTGACGCCATCACTCTTTGCCAACATAAAATCGCCTATAAATAGAACATTATAACTTCACTTTTGTAGGCTCTAAACCCTAACTCCGATTCCGTGGATTAGATAGGTGTTTTTCCAAAGAACTTTGAAGGTTTCAATCACTCCAAAACATCTTGTAATGGTTTGTTGATTATATCTTAATCCATATATTCAATTTATGATTATGTCTATCCTATGTTTGATTGATTGTGTGTATGCTTGCATGTTCTCCATGTCCGGCTAATTTACTTGTGTGTTTTCTTAGATATGTGAAACCTAGTTGTTAATTATTGTTAGGTTGTCTCTTATCTTAATTGTAATTGGCTTAGGAGTGCGACTAGGCTATCGTTGTGTTTAATACTTGATAAATCTTTGATAGTTTATGAATGACTTAGTGGATTTCGTTTACTAAACCCAAAGATAACCTCAAAGTTAGTTTATGAATGACTTAGTGGATTTCGTTTACTACACTTAAAGGTGACTTCAAAGAGTTAGGGAATGCACACCTTACGACCTTAGAAAACACAACGCGTTAAGAATACGGACGTGATAATTCAACCATCAATAGGAGATAACTAGGGAGTAGTAGCATCTAGGTAAACACATTTTTAATCATCATACGAGTACACAACAATAGACATAGACTACCATTAGCTTAGTTAATTAGATAATTAGATAAGTAGAGTAATCGGTAGCAATACCAACCCCCCAAATCCAAACCCCGAGATTCGTACCTTTCCTTTCCTAAAAAATATAAAAAGATAAAAAAATAATCTTCCTCAACCCCAACCTTAGCGTAGTAACTTCTCACTAGCATTCCTATTCCCCTAGAGAACGATATCAATACCCGTGGCTTACCCTAATACTACACTACAACGATTAGGTTCACTGCCTAGGGTGTTGAAAAACTTGCTCGACGAAAAGGAAGTTCCTTTGACCCCGAACGACGCGTGTAGCGTTATCAAGTTTTTGGCGCCGCTGCCGGGGAATAGAATAGCTAGTTAGTAGTCCACCTCATTTAGGTTTCTTTACTTGATTCCTATCAAGTAAATTTTTCTCATTTTTAGCTTTCTCGTAGTCTATCCCCCTTCTTCGTGACCTTTGTTCGTAATCTCATCACTTTTCATCATGGAAGGTGATAACCAACCACCACTCATCAACCCACCACCAAATGACCCGCCAAGAGCCCGTACTCTTGGTGAATACTCGAGACCAAGCCACCTTGGCTATAGGAACACCATTGAACTTCCCGACCAAGCCCAAACTACGGCCCTGCGATCCGACACCATCCGGTTGGTGCAAAACGGATGTGCATTCCATGGACTTCGTTCCGAAGATCCAAATCATCATCTGAGGGATTTCCTCAAAATTTTCGATTCCATTGACCTTGATGCTACTACTCGAGAGACCACGCGTCTGCGTCTCTTCCAATTCTCTCTACGGGACCAATCTAGTAATTGGCTTGACCGACTTCCCGCCAGATCCATCTCAAGCTAGGATGATCTCACCACTCGTTTCCTCGCCCAATTTTTCCCACCAAAGAGAACTACCAAACTTAGGAATGACATCTTGATGTTCCAACAACGTCAAGACGGAACTCTGTACGAGGCGTGGACTCGATTTAAGGACTTGCTCCACAAAGTCCCTCATCACGGCATCGATCTTTGGCTTCAAGTCCAAATCTTTTACGATCGTGTCAACTTCTCAACTAAGAAATCCATCGACCAAGCGGCCGGTGGTAAACTTAGTAAACTCACCGTGGAAGAATCGTGGGGTATAATAGAGGACCTTGCCCTCTATGAAAATGAATGTTGGAATGACCCCCGTGAGTTGTCCAAAACTGATAAGGCAGTCTCTTTGCCTCCCATTGACTCACAACCTTCCAATCGTAGGATGCTCGAACTTGAAGATCAAGTCAAATTCCTAATGAGCTCCTACGAGACTCCTAAGATCGAGCCAAATAACTTAGGAAAATCCTACAACAACCCTCCAAACACCGGAACTTCTACTAGTCTTGAGGGAATGGTGTCCAAATTCATGTCATCTCAAGAAGCTCGATTGACGCAACTTGAAGCCGATTTCAAGAAACGACAAAGCGAGATGACAACCAAGCTTGACACCCTCTTAAAAGCCTTCAATGGATAAAGGGATGAAATACAGGAAAAAATGGCAGAGATGATGGACTTAGTGAAAGAGCACACTATGAAGAAGATTTCCCAGAAGGTGCTAGTGAGGAACGATGAGCACGCCACCCCCACTTTGTCTGTTAACGCCATTTCCATTGCTTCCAATGAGGATAGAGAAGTTGAGAAGAAGGAGTCTGAGAGCAGCAAGGATAGTAAGGATAAGAATGAGGCTCGGACTGATGATGAACCCAAATTCATCAATCATTACCTTAAGCATGAGATCAATAAGAAAACAATCGTTGACCAAGTGAAAAACTTTAGGTGCAATGATGTTCTTAGGAAATCCCTCTTAGGTGAAATAGGAGAAGAAGAGTATGACACCATGCCTATTGGACCTATGTACGAATCGATTCGAGAAAGCCAAGAATCTAGAAGCAAGAGATCTCGGGAACTTTGTAATTCCATGTAGCATAGGTGACTTAGAGAACCTAAATACCTTGGCCGACCAGGGATCCGATGTAAACATAATGCCGCTGTCAGTCTATAATAAGTTGACTAAGGAGGAATCGACCAAGACCAATCTTAGACTTTCCTTAGCAAATCATTCATATGTTTATCCCATAGGAATAGCGGAGGATGTCTTAATTGAGGTTGCCAATATTGTCTATCCGGTGTACTTCGCAATTGTAGACATTGAGGAGGATAAAAACCTTCCATTAATCCTGGGAACACCTTTCCTGACCACCGCCAAGGAAACCATCAAATGCGGTGAAGGGATTATGATACTCAAAAGTGGAAAAGGACAAGTTAGGATACCTATTGTTCCGAGATATCCTTTGAAGATTATGGAGAAGGTAAAAGATAAGAATTCGTAGGTCTCTAATAATGCCGTTAAGAAGAAAACGGTTGAATGGGAAAAAGGGCTTAGAGAATTCATGGTTCAAGGGTTACATGCGACATTGTGGAAATGTGATAAAAAGTTAGGAAATAACTATACCACAATACCACAAACTCAAAAGAACCCTAAGGAATTTTTGAATGGAGAAAAGGTGCTTTTGTATAAATCAAGAATAAAAGCATTATGGGGAAGGAATAAGCCAAGATGCTTTGGACCTTATACGGTGAAAGAAACTAATCTAAAAAATAAAACCGTTATCATAATAGACGATGTTGGAAGAGAATTCACAGTGAGCATACAACGTCTACAACCCTATGATGAAGGCTTAGTGGAAGAAAGGAAGGATGGCAATGAAGTCACGTAGGGGCACGACTTCGAGTCTAGCTACAAGACTCATAAATAAAGAAAAGCGCTTCGTGGGAGGCAACCCATGCTTAATTGTTTGCTTGTTTTTGTCGTGTATCTTTTATTGATTGTTTATTCTCATGTTTAAATTTGTAAAAATACTTTATTTTGTCTTTAACCTCGTCTTAATTACATATAAAGGTATTTTACATAAGGGATAAGTGTAGGGAGGATTACACACGTTTTCAAAAAGAAACGTAAACATGAGAATTTCAATTAGTTAAAAGATATACATGTGTGTTTGTTCGAGTCAAATGCTTGTATCGAGTCATAATGGATGTTTTGCATGAAATTTTTCCAGTTTTTAAAGATAAAATGTTCCGAATTTTTTCCGAAAATCGCACCGGTTCTCGTCAGATCGCAACTGACGGCGCCGGAGGAGCGGAAACTTCTTCTAACTTTTCTCGTTTTACGTGCTACTTATAAATTTTTGGAATTTTTCCAGGTCTTAATTTTCTAGAAAATCTGCAAACATCCATTCCACAAGCATTATATCTTATTCAAGTCTGGAATTACATCTTGCTGTGATTTTTCTTTGTTCGGTTTGATGCATTGGGTTGTCTGTTTTCTTCAAGTGTGCAGGTTTAATTTGTCAAGAAGAAGATACAGAAGATTAGATGGAGCTTTTCAAGCATAACATTCTTCTTGAAGAAAGATGTAACCACTACTTCACACGGATCCTACCGAGCTAATCAGGGGAGTATTAGTTTATTTCGTTTTTAATTACCTTCTATTATCATAACTTTGATACTTTCGGGAACATTGGGGACAATGTTCGCTTTAAGTGTGGAGGGAAAATAAAGCGGAACTTTGAAACTATGCTTATCCTTGATTATTTGTTTTGTCCAATTGTATTTGTGTAATAAACCATGAGAAAATGTCGGTTAGGGTAATTTTGGCACCAAATTTAAAATTTTTCATGACATATAGGAGTGGGCCATTAGTCTTAACAAAAGCGTCTCACGGATAGGAAGTTGCATGACTAGCACAAAAACCCTTTACCACCTAAATTCCACCCAAAATGTGAGGATCGCCCTTAGATTAGTAGGAATTAAAATATGTTTTCTCAAGACATAAAAATCAGAAAATTTAAAAAAGACTAAAAATATGTTTTCTCAAGACATGTCTTCTGGTATCGATAACATCTACGGTCTTAGAAATGTCATTCAACAATGGCACGGGACCATAGATGAAGTTCGAGCAGAAGGTGTAAATATTTCTTTTCAAAACATGTCACAAATCATATGGCTTACGCTATTTCGCATCAGAACCCGCGCTCAAAAATGGCTTGCGCTACTTGCATCAGAACCCGTGCTTTATACTATGGTTTGCTATTATTTCAGATATCAACCCGCTCTTCAAGAAAGGAAAGTGCCGCGCTAAACCAATTTTCAAATATTTCGTGCACTTATCCTAAAAACAAAAATGAGGAAAGTATGTCGAAGGACTGCTGTTCCTACACAAATGTTTTTCCTTCTAAAATTCTTCAGAAAAATATTTGTTGTTTTCCAAAAAATGGTGGTAAATTGAAAACTCAATCAATGACTTCAGCGCTTTTAAACTTTTCAGAAAATAAGTCATTGATTGAGGGGGAGAATGTTTTCAAATTTATATCATCTAACGAACTTTTCTAATTGTCCTATATGCTTAATTAAAAATGATGTTAACCTATGTTGAAGGACTAGGTGCCCAGGATATGATTATTAGGATTAGATGATTAGAGTTTGATAAAAACATATTATTCCCATGATTTACATGATCTGATTGATATGTTGGATTGACTTTAATTAGTTGATTGCTGTTTGGGTGATGTCGACCACCATATATATGTATGTGTGTTCACTAACGTATGCATGTATTTTGGTATATAAGAATGTTCCCGATCCGGATCCCACAATTGAAGATGATTGGATGCCGAAAGGAAAGGGTAACTATATCTTGGGTTGACAATTAAAGAAACGGAGCTTAATTGGACTTCTATGGAGAGTTGGCATAATGCAACGTAAGAGGTCTCACTGCATCAGCAGATGGTTTTCTTCTAAGTGATTGAAGAAACGGAGCTTAATTTGACCTCAGTTGGCATTAAAATGCAACGTAAAAGTCTCACTACATCGCCAGACGGTTTTTCTTCCATGCCCTACAAAGAACAACATAAGGTTCTCAACCACCTAACGTATCTTTGTGCAGGGATAATAGTGATGATACCATTTTTTAAACAATTTCTTAAATAATATTGTTTTGAAAATGGAAAAATATTGTTTTGAAAATAAATCGGATTCAAAGTTTTGAAATCAACCGGACTTTATTTTGTCAAATCTTTAGTGAATTCAAATTAAATATTTTCAAACGATATTTCATCAAAAAGTCCGGTTTGTACAAAATAAGTGGTGATCTAAAGATTTAATGTTATGTCATGGTATGATTTTTTCTTTAGAATTAAGATCTTACAAAATGAAATTTTTCTATTCTTGTTTGATTGTGAAATTGTTTTATTTTACTTAAAGATCTCTTAAAACTATCATACCGACACTAACAATCTTTAATGTCTTAACTGCTCCTTATCCGTCATTTTTCAAAATCAAATCTTGCCACGCCTTTCCCTAAAATTTTCTAAATAATTTAATCAATCGGGATCACAAATCTCAATTGGTTTGAAATTTTGATCTGGGAGAGATCGTGATTTAAATCTCTTGTCTGCTTTTAATGGAATTGGTTTTAGTCCTTTAAAGGCACTCCTGCCTCCATGTGCCAAACGATTTCAAATATACAATGCACATGTTGAGAGGGAGCATTTATCCAAAAACCAGAAGAGCTTTTAAATCAGGCACATTTTCTTCCATGTTTTCCAAACCGTATTAAATCACTTGGGATCAAAAATCTCAAAGGGTTTGATATTTATGATCGGGGGAGAATTTGTGATTTAATAATGAAATTTGAAGAAAAGGTGATCATTTTGATTCAAGTGTGCATACTGCTCTCTCATATGTGCTAAACGCTTTCGAATCTCGAAGCACATATTGAGGGGGAACAAATGGTTTCTTAATGGCTTTTGTGTTCGTGGATGTGCTTCAAAAGAACTCTTTCCTCTATGTGATAAAATGATTTAAAATCCAAAGCACATATTGAGGGGGAGAACTTACCAAAGAAAATCAAAAGGCTTTTTCTAAGGAAATTATGATCAAATAAATTATTTCTAAAGAACTCTTGCCTCCATGTGCTAAACAATTTCAAAATCATATGCACATGTTGAGGGGGAGCATTTCTAAAATGATCAAAACAATTAAGGTACAAAATGCTTTGATATTATATCACAAGTACCTTGATTGATTTTCCAAATGATTTTTAATTGGTTTCAAGAAGGAAAGAACAATACCAAAAGACCGACCAATTTACTTTATGCATGGTGTTATAAGGATGGTTAGGTTAGGTATTCGTTCTCACGATCCCGCCAGAGCCGGAGGGATCTACCCAAGGACAATCCACCAGATAGTGTAGAAGTCCTTAGGTATGATGAAAAAAGGAGAAAAGTGAGATATGGGAAGAGTGCGGATCGAGACAGAGCTAGTAATCGAATAAACCCAACAAGGTTTTAGTTATGAAGTCTCGGTAAGCAATCAAGGGTTGAAGAATGAAAAAGAAATGAATATGAAAAGGGTGAAAAGAAATAGCCTCAAATAATTCAACCTTAGGGCGTATACCGGGTTCAATACATATGCTATCGGTGTTTACTAAGGTAACACCGGTATTGAAGCCAAGACATCATGGACCCAAAGATGCACCGCACTAAACTTCCCAAGCTACTCAAGTTCCTCTTAAAAGGGCTTGTTTCATTCTCACGGGAACCGACATAATCTATCGACTTTCTCTTAGAGATTGTTGATATTGAAGAAGGAGACCCTCTCCCTAGTCTCCCAGATAGGAACCAAATATGCACAATTGAGTCTAGAGCCAAGAGATCATCCACAATATCTCGTTAGGACACAAAATTAATGATGACTTCATTGTTTCACACAATGTGGAAAGTAAGTATATATTGAGAGTCCCACGATTATCCTTGTGGTAATTGCCGTAACATCCGAAAGTGATATGAAAATATTCATGATGAAGATGGAAATCCTTCTAGAGCCAACATCAAACAAGCTCTTGGTGGGTGACATGTGAGATCTTTTCTAAAGATCAAACTAGTGACAACCGGATATAAACGATGGGGCGATTCACTCGTGAATCAACCTTGGTCCAGGAAATGAATTGACGAATACTTTTGGAAAAACCGTTCGATGTGCAAATCTTCTTTTCTCTAGCGCATCAAATGTGTATTCATATTTCAAATTCAAAAAGTATCTCTGATTAAAAAAAATACTTTTGGAAAAACCGTTCGATGTGCAAATGTCTTCTTTTCTCTAGCACATCGAATGTGTACTCATTTTCTAATACAAAAGGTATTTTTGATTGAAAATTGATCTTTCTTATAAGACCTTCGTCGTATTGCAAAACTCTTTCTTCAAGATATACACGATTGTTTTTCAAATCAATTTTTCATCAATCAGTGAATCTCAATTCGCTGGTTCACTCACTCCGTGTTGTCTTCTTTGAGACGTTCCGGTTTGAGAACAACTAGAGCAATCTGCGAAACCCCGTCAAGGAGATTCTTCGAATTATACCGATCACGAGCAAGATTTGTATCGATCAATGGGAACCGTGGGCGTGTACCTCAATTCAACGAAAGTCATCAAAGACACTTTCGTATGTTTTATTGCTAACTGCTTTTTGCGGTACATTTGGACGGTTGTACCGATCGTAATTGAGGAGTCAATCCAAAGCCGCATGCTCACATCATCCACACTTAATTGAAGAAATCATGATGGTGCATATCTACATAACCTGGCTATGATATTTTTATACTATGCTTCTGCTACGCTGCTGCAAATATCATGAACCGGTAAAGCTTCCGCTACTCTGATGGAAAGATGTCATGATCCAAAAGTGTGAGCATGTCAGTCCCAAAATCACAACATCACATGATGGCAACACAACAAAGGGTGATCCAGAGATTTACTGTGGCTGATGATCTCAATAAAAGCTCGAAGATCATCAAAGATGTGGATCAGTTCAAAGACCTCCACTGAAAGTACAAAATAATCGGACAATGAAAGGTCGTTACAAATGCACAAAGAATGCGGACATTGAAGAATTAAAGTCTACGAGCTCAGAACTAAAGACAGAGATAGAATGCTAGGATGCAAAATGTATTTCATGGGGTGACCTCCCTTAGGGGGAGATTGTTAGGAATTGGAAATTCCATGTTAAAGAGTCGGTCACCCCAATTATGGTCTAGCATAAGTTAGCTCGTAGACATATCATTATTTACGTTATTTAGTAGTTTGTTAGTTAGTTTGTAGCGTAGATTAGTTTAGTGTAACACCGTGGAGGAAGGACGGGTCTTTACCCACTGTATGCCTGATCCACAGTCCGATAGGAGGACGTTTAGTTTGTAACTATAAATACCCTCTACCTCCCAACGTAGAGGGTTGGACCTTTCATTCTAATCTAACCTTCTATGTTTTCTTTCACTTTCTCTCTCTAGAAAGGCTCCCATCCTCCACTTTATCTCTCTAAAACTCTATCTTATTCGAACCATATTTGTGATTGTTTGTGTGTTTGTGAAATCCAATATGTTACAAAGAACATAACCACTAGACAAAACCACTTCATCAAATTTTTGATGCCATTGCTTAGGTGCCTGCTTTAGTCCATAAAGAGACTTAATCAGTTTACACACCTTGTTTTCATTGCCAGGCAAGATGAAGCCCTGAGGTTGGTTCATATAAACATCCTCATCCAATTCACCATTCAAGAAAAGTGTCTTCACATCCATCTGATGAATAATCGATTGTGAATAGATGTCAAAGCAATCGCAGCCTTATGGTATCGATACGAGCCACGTGGGCATAAGTATCAAAATAGTCTATCCCTGACTTTTGTTTAAAGCCCTGAATGACTAGTCTAGCCTTGAACTTTTCAATAGTTCCATCTACCTTCATTTTCCTTTTGAAAATCCATTTGCAACCCAAAGTTTTACAACCAGGTGGTAGATCAACCAACACCCAAGTGTTGTTACCCATGATGGAATCCATCTCATCATTGATTGCTTCTTTCCAGAAAGCAATATCCTGGGACTTCATTGCTTCTTCAAATGTCGTGGGATCATCTGCAACAATGAAGCAATAGGAGTATTGGTAAGAGACCTCATCCCTTGATCCTTCAATTAAATATAATTGAAAATCAGGTCCAAATGACTTTGGATTCCTGACCCTTTTGCTCTTTCTGAGCATAGGTTCAGGTTGTTGAACCACAACCTCGTCAGAGACCTCTGATGGCACTTCATCAGGGACCTATGATACACCAGTGTCATGAGTTCCATCTAGGGACTGAGGAAAATCTATTCTCATCAAGTTTGCATCCCTTGATTCAATTATAGAGTTAATTAAAACATATTCATTAGGTTCAATAACATAGAACCTAAAAGCCTTGGAATGCTCAGCATATCCAACAAAGATGCAATCAATGCCTCTTTCATCCAAAGTTTTTAACTTTGGATCAGGGAGTCTTACAACATCCCTACAACCCCAAACCCTGAGATAGTTCAGGTTGGGTTTCCTTTTAGTCCAGAGTTCATAAGGGATAACCTTGTTCCTTTTGTTGGGAACCCTATTTAATAAATAACAAGTCATTAACATAGCTTCACCCCGAACCCTTGACTCACCCCGAATAGGACAACATGGAGTTAACCATCTCCTTCAAGACTGTTTTCCTTTCGTAAATACCATTTTTTTGAGGAGTATAGGAGCGATCATTTCATGGATAATACCAACAACCGAAAATACCGAGTATCCATGTACTCACCTCCCTATCGCCTCCTTAATCTTTTGATCGTGACCCAAGTTGTAATTCAACTTCGCTTTAAACACTTTGAATTTATCTAATGCTTCATCCTTAGTATGTAACAGATAGACATAACAAAACCTAGAAGCATCATCAATAAATGTCACAAAGTACTTCTTATTCCCCAAAGAAGGAGTGGCATGCAAATCACACAGGTCACTGTGTATTAGATCCAAGAGCTTAGATTCACGATTAACACCTTGAAAAGGTTTCTTGGTTATCTTGGTCAACATGCGAGTTTTACACTTTTCAGTGTCCATGTCAAATGCTGGGATTAACCCATCCTTAGACATATCTTGCATCCTTTTATAGTGTACATGGTCAAGTCTAGCATGCCATAGGGTAGAGTCAGTCAGGTCAGAGGTGGTGAAAAAGGCTGAATTAACACTATCAGTGACAATATTAAGCCTGAACATTTGGTTACACAAATAGCCAAAACCAATAAAAACACCACTTTTAGACAAGAAAAATTTATCAGACTCAATAACTTGTTTATATCCATGATTATTCAAAACACTACTTGAAACCAAGTTTTTTCTTATATCAGGAACATGAATAACATTAAACAAAGTTACAATCTTTCCGAACTAAATCTAAGATCTACACAACCACGACCATGCACCAAGGTCGTTGACTCATTTCCCATGTGAAGAATAGAACCATCATTCAAATGACTCATAAGTCTTGAACCGCCTTCTATCTTTACACACATGAACCGTCGCATCGAGTCAACCCACCACGCAACATCATCATCCCGCACATAATGAGATTCATATACATATGTAACATAATAAATCGAAAATATTTATTAAACATATTCGACCTTTCAAGGATTGTTAGAACCACCACCCCGAACCATTAGTTCCCGATCCATTGGCTTTACCACCAACCTTAACACCTTTGCAATCCCTTTAATGTGACCGGCTTTGCCACATTTCCAACAAGTAGGTGTTTCCTTTTTGTTAGGATCAGCCCTTGTGTTATCATGATGTTTACGTTTGCCTTTGTTGTCATTGTACCTGGTGGAGTTGTTATGCTCCACCATATTGACAACAGATGCACCAGTAGCATTGCTACTCTTTGGCTTGTCATTATCATGCACCTTGAGAGATTCCTCAATGCGCAGATAACTGCCAAACTTAATAAGAGTTAACTCCTCCTTCTTATGTTTCAATGTATGCTTGAAATCTTTCCAAGAAGGAGGGAGTTTGTCTATGACACAAGAGACTGAAATAACCTCATCCATGTTCATATTGTGTTGTGTAAACCTTCCAAGTATACCAAGAAGTTCATTGTATTATTCCATAACTGGTCTTGAATCAGTCATTTTGTAATTTGTGAAATTACTTACAAGGAACTTCTTACTTGAAGCATCCTCAGCCATATATTTGGCTTCCAAGGAATCCCACAGTTCTTTGGAAGATTCAAATTTCTGATAAATGTCAAATAGAGAATTAGACATACCATTGAGAATTAGACCTCTGCAAATGTAGTGGTCATTCTCCCATTTGCTCCTCCTCCTGATCTACTCCACAGTAGCATCATCCCCATGATCAGGAATAGAAATGGTTAGCACATAAACCACACTCATGCTTGACAACAAGAAGTGCATCTTCTTCTGCCACCTCCTGAAGTCCACCCCTCCAAACTTATCAAGCTTGGCAAAGTTTGAAGCCATGTGTTTCATTGCAGCAGCAGCCATTGATTATCACAAATAGTTTACTTTGATTGTTAGTTGTGACAGCCCAGATCAGGGTTAAGACAATCAGTAGCAACTGCAATACCACTAGGTGGTTACTGGATATCACTTGGAATCCGGTAATCACTTTCCAAAGTAAACAATTCGACCCTAATGCCTAGGTATCACGAATATCTACTTGGGATAAGACCAAATGTTGGTTATTGAATTAGGCACAATCAATAACCCTTGCGCATATAAGTGTTTACCTTTATGTGTGTTTCTCCTGATTTCAGTATGTTTCTCAGTATCTTCATGCTGATGAAACCATCTCTATTTATAGTAGAGAATACTCACTCCTAGTTAATGGAGATTATGGATGATTAACGGACAATTAATCACTCATAATAAGCCTCCATTATCATAGGAATAGTGGTAACATGACCAATTAAACGTGGTCATAAAACATTCATAACAGCCAATTGAATGAGTCAAAGCTGTTACAAATTAATCACTGCAACACTACCAGTAGGAACCATTACACTAGCAGCAGGAACCATACACTACCAAAGAAGAACCATCGCAGGAACCATTACACTAGCGGCAGGAACCATAACACTACCAACAGGAACCATCAGTTACTACACTAGCAGTAGTAACCAATACACTAGCAGTACAAACCACTATTGAGTCGAGTCAGGGTGTTCGGGGACCTCATGGGTGTATACTCCGTACCTCCTAACCCAAAACCAGGTGTGAACTAATCCCACAAGTGCACTAAATTTACCAACATCAAGATCAATGGTTGTAAAATGGTTCAAATTCGGCGTTTGGTATAATCCCCACCTTTTGTAAATCTCACTTCCGGTTGTTATAAATGTCAAAATTTTGTATTTCTATAAATTTTATGATGGTTTAATCATTTCTGGAAAGTTTTGTTAAATTTAAAGTCTTGGAAGTCGGTTTTCCGTAAATAGAGCAAAATATAGTTTTATGTAATGTTGTTACAGGACCCGTACAACCATTTGATATTTAGCATATAGCTGAAAATTATGCAGTGAGCATTTGACCATATGAAATTTCAAGATGTGGTCATATAGTTGCATCAGAATTACAATAAGGTCCATTTGGGGCGAGCCACCTATCTTAGGGAAGCTAATTGAGTCTATTTTCTTATAAAAATACTTTCAGAAGCAGATTTTAAATAAAAGTATATCAAAGTACTTGATTTGTAACAGAAGGTCGGTTTTAGTTATGCTATTTACGCAAATATTTTGTCAATTTTGGTTTGGGACGTTTCATCAATGCTCCCATCACACACCACACACCACACACCAATCCCATCAAACACCATCAAAACCCACAATCAAGGGTTATAAACATGGCATGCAACACATTCAATGTGAAGAACTCTGGTAGAGTATAGTAGGACCAGTTTCAATTTGTATAACTTTAGTGCTTAGGTAAACCAAAAACTAGAATATGCTCGCAGATCCATGCTTAAGTATAAACTATCCTAGATTAGAGGGTGGAGGCTGTAATAGCGACATCACGATCACCTAGTCGTTAGCTGTTGGTAAATTTAGTGCACTTGTGGGATTAGTTCACACCTGGTTTTGGGTTAGGAGGTACGGAGTGTACACCCATGAGGTCCCTGAACACTCTGACTTGACTCAATAGTGGTTTGTAGTGCTAGTGTATAGGTTACTACTGCTAGTGTAGTAACTAATGGTTCCTGCTGGTAGTGTTATGGTTCCTGCTGCTAGTGTAATGGTTCCTGCTGGTAGTGTATGGTTCCTGCTGCTAGTGTAATGGTTCCTACCGGTAGTGTTGCGTTGATTAATTTATAACGACTTTGACTCATTCAATTGGCTGTTATGACTGTTTTATAACCACGTTTAATTGGTCATGTAACCAATATTCCTATGATAATGGAGGCTTATTATGAGTGATTAATTGGCTGTTAATCATCCATAATGTCCATTAACTAGGAGTAAGTATTCTCTAGTATAAATAGAGATGGTTTTCATCAGCATGAAGATACTGAGAAACATACTGAAATCAGGAGAAACAAACATAAACCTAAACACTTATATGCGCAAGGGTTATTGATTGTGCCTAATTCAATAACCAACATTTGGTCTTATCCCAAGTAGATATTCGTGATACCCAGGCATTAGGGTCGAATAGTTTACTTTAGAAAGTGATTACACGATTCCAAGTGATATCCGGTAACCACCTAGTGGTATTGCAGTTGCTACTGATTGTCTTAACCCTGATCTGGGCTGTCACAACTAACAATCAAAGTAAACTATTTGTGATAATCAATGGCTGCTGCTGCAATGAAACACTTGGATTCAAACTTTGCCAAGCTTGATAAGTTTGAAGGGTGGACTTCGTGAGGTGGCGTAAGAAGATGCACTTCTTGTCAAAGCATGAGTGTGGTTTATGTGCTAACCACCCTATTCCCGATGATGGGGATGATGCTACCGGAGCGATCGAGAGAGGAGCAAATGGGAGAATGACGACTACATTTGCAGAGGTCTAATTCTCAATGGTATGTCTGATTCTCTATTTGACATTTATCAGAACTTTGAATCTTCCAAAGAACTGTGGGATTCCTTGGATGCCAAATATATGGTTGAGGATGCTTCAAGTAAGAAGTTCCTTTTAAGTAATTTCACAAATTACAAAATGACTGATTCAAGACCAGTTATGGAACAATACAATGAACTTCTTGGTATACTTGGAAGGTTTACACAACACAATATGAACATGGATGAGGCTATTTCAGTCTCTTGTGTCATTGAAAAACTCCCTCCTTCTTGGAAATATTTCAAGCAAACCTTGAAACATAAGAAGGCGTAGTTAACTCTTGTTGAGTTGGGTAGTCATCTTCGCATTGAGGAATCTCTCAGAGTGCAGGATAATGACAAGCCAAAGAGTAGCAATGCTACTGGTGCATCTGTTGTCAATATGGTGGAGCATAACAATTGCACCAGGTACAATGACAACAAAGGGAAAGGTAAACATCATGATAACACAAGGGCTGATCCTAACAAAAAGGAAACACCTACTTGTTGGAAATGTGGCAAAACTGGTCACATTAAAAGGGATTGCAAAGGAGTTAAGGTTGGTGGTAAAGCCAATGGATCAGGCACTAATGGTTCAAGGAGTGGTGGTTCTAACAACTCACTGAAAGGTCAGAATATGTTTAATAAGTCTTTTCAGATTTATTATGTTACATATGTATCATAATCTCATTATGTGCAAGATGATGATGTTGCGTGGTGGGTTGACTCTGGTGCAACAGTTCATCTGTTCATGTGTGTAAAGATAGAAGCTGGTTCAAGACTTATGAGTCACTGAATGGTGGTTCTATTCTTCACATGGGAAATGAGTCAACGACCTTGGTGCATGGTTGTGGTTGTGTAGATCTTAGATTTAGTTCGGAAAGATTGTAACTTTGTTTAATGTTATTCATGTTCCGATATAAGGAAAACTTGGTTTCAAGTAGTGTTTTATATAATCATGGATATAAACAAGTTATTGAGTCCGATAAATTTGTCTTGTCTAAAAGTGGTGTTTTATTGGTTTTGGCTATTTGTGTAACCAAATGTTCGTGCTTAATATTGTCACCGATAGTGTTAATTCACCTTTGTGACCACCTCCGACCGACCGACTCTACCCTATGGCATGCTAGACTTAGCCATGTACACTATAAAAGGATGCAAGATATGTCTAAGGATGGGTTAATCCCAAGATTTGACATGGACATCGAAAAGTGTAAAAATTGCATGTTGACCAAGATAACCAAGAAACCTTTTCAAGGTGTTAATCGTGAATCTAAGCTCTTGGATCTAATACACAGTGACCTGTGTGATTTGCATGCCACTCCTTCTTTGGGGAATAAGAAGTACTTTGTGACATTTATTGATGATGCTTCTAGGTTTTGTTATGTCTATCTGTTACATACTAAGGATGAAGCATTAGATAAATTCAAAGTGTTTAAAACTGAAGTTGAATTACAACTGGGTCCCGATCAAAAGATTAAGGATCGATAGGGAGGTGAGTACATGGATACTCAAGATTTTTAGTCTGCTTGGTATTATCCATGAAATGACTACTCCTATACTCCTCAAAGAAATGGTATTTCGAAAGGAAAAACAGGTAATCAAGGAGATGGTTAATTCCATGTTGTCCTATTCAGACCGAGTCAAGGGTTCTGGGGTGAAGCTATGTTAACAGCTTGTTATTTACTAAATAGGGTTCCCAACAAAAGGAACAAGGTTATCCCTTATAAACTCTGGACTAAAAGGAAACCCAACCTGAACGATCTCAGGGTTTGGGGTTGTAGGGCTGTTGTAAGACTCCCTGATCCAAAGCTAAAAAATTTGGGTGAAAGAGGCATTGATTGCATCTTTGTTGGATATACTGAGCATTCTAATACTTTTAGGATCTATGTTATTGAACCTAATAAATATGTTTCAATTAACTCTATAATTGAATCAAAGGATGCAAACTTTGATGAGAATAGATTTTCCTCAGTCCCTAGACCAATTCATAGGATTCCTAATGGAACTCATGACACTGGTGTATCAGAGGTCCCTGATGAAGTGCCATCAGAGGTCCTTGATGAGGTTGTGGTTCAACAACCTAAACCTATGCTCAGAAAGAGCAAAAGGGTCAGGAATCCAAAGTCATTTGGACCTGAGTTTCAATTATAATTAATTGAAGGAACAAGGGATGAGGTCTCTGACCAATACTCCTATTGCTTCATTGTTGAGGATGATCCCAAGACATTTGAAGAAGCAATGAAGTCCCAGGATATTGCTTTCGGAAAGAAGCAATCAATGATGAGATGGATTCCATCATGGGCAACAACACTGGGTGTTGGTTGATCTACCACCGGTTGTAAACCTTTGGGTTGCAAATGGATTTTCAAAAGGAAAATGAAGGTAGATGGAACTATTGAAAAGTTCAAGGCTAGACTAGTCATTAGGGCTTTAAACAAAAGTCGTGGATAAACTATTTTGATAATTATGCCCCGTGGCTCGTGACGCCATAAGATCGCCGATTGCTTGGCATCTATTCACAACTGATTATTCATCGATGGATGTGAAGACGCTTTCTTGAATGGTTAATTGATGAGAAGGTTTATATGAACCAACCTCGTGGCTTCATCTTGCTCGGCAATGAAAACAAGGTGTAAACTTATTAAGTCTCTTTATGTACTAAAGGTGCACCTAAGCAATGGTATCAAAAATTTGATGAAGTGGTTTTGTCTAGTGGTTATGTTCTTAACTAAGTCGACAAATGTGTGTATAGAAAATTTGATGAATCTTGTAATGGAGTCATCATTTGTCTATATGTTGATGACATGTTGATCTTTGGCACCGACCAAAATCGAGTTGACTCGACAAAGGAATTTTTGTCATCAAGGTTCTCCATGAAGGACATGGGGAGGCCGATGTTATCCTTGGTATAAGGATTAAACATGAAAGTAAAAGAATTTCTATCTCTCGGTCTCATTATATTGAGAAGGTGCCGAGGAAATTCAATTACTTTGATTGTACTCGATGAGTACACCTATGGATACTTGTGAGAAGTTGATGCCTAATAATGGCAAGGTTGTATCTCAACTTGAGTATTCTAGGTAATTGATCGCTCGATGTATGCCATGACTTGTACAAGACCCGATATTGCTTTTGCGGTGGGTAAACCGAGCGGTATACTAGTAATGTTAGTGCTCATCACCGCAAGCGCCTCGTAGGGTATCAAGTATTCAAGAGAACTATGGATTATAGTCTCGATATCTCGGTTATCCTTCGTTGTTGGAAGGATACACCGATGCAAGTTGATCAAGAACATCAAGACAATTCGCCTACCGGTGGCGGGTATTCTACTTGGTGGAGGTGCAATTTCTTGGGCATCCAAGAAGCAAACTTGCATCTCCAGTTCAACAATGGAATCTGAATTTGTAGCCTTAGCATCTGCTGGTAAAGAATCTGAATGGTTGAAAAACTTGCTTCTTGAGATTCCATTGTGGCCTAAACCTATAGCACCTATTTCTATCCATTGTGATAGTGCATCTACATTGGCAAAGGCTTATAGCCAGATGTACAATGGGAAGTCTAGACACTTAGGTGTCAGACATAGCATGATTCGTGAGCTTATCATGAATGGGGTGTTGTCTATAGAGTTTGTTAGATCTCAACAAAATTTAGTTGATCATTTGACGAAGGGATTGGCTAGAGACTTGGTTATAAAGTCTGCTAAAGGGATGGGTTTAAGTCCAACTTAGTCACTGAATGCTAAGACACCCAACTCCCTCCTAAGGAAACTTGGGAGCTAAGTTCAATGTGGAAAGCTAAACATTCAGTGGACTTGAGCACATGTTTTATTTACATCCCAAGGTTGTGCTCAGAACCTGCTAAAATGAGGATGAAGTCTTTACTTTTTAATGGTTAATTTTCTTTGAAAAAGTGCTTGGCAGGAGCATGAATAAAGAGGAACCACCTATGTAAATGTTGAAGTTTTGCCGCTTCAGAGAGCTATGGACTTTTGGCTCTTACAACATTTATGAATTTGGATATGGACACATGGCTTGTATAGTGTCAGGAGCTTTTAAGTGTTTGAAAACTTGTGCATATTTTATCTTCAGGTATTCAAATGGGTTGAAGGGTTCAATTCTTAGAACACCCTGATTCTCGAATATTTGAACATGTAATGTACTAAGATGGAAATTCAATCCTCATGATATATTCGTTTATGCACATGTTTTGTTAGATGTTTGTTTTTCTTGAAAAGAAAGTGAACTAAATTTGGGGAGGATTGTTGGTAAATTTAGTGCACTTGTGGGATTAGTTCACATGGTTTTGGGTTGGGAGGTACGAGTGTACACCCACGAGGTCCATGAACACCCGACTCGACTCAATAGTGTTTTGTATCGCTAGTGTATTGGTTACTACCGCTAGTGTAGTAACCGATGGTTCCCGCCGGTAGTGTTATGATTCCTGCCGCTAGTGTAATGGTTCCCACGGAGTGTTGCGTTGATTAATTTGTAACAGCTTTGACTCATTCAATTGGTCACATGATCGCTTTATGACCACGTTTAATTGGTCATGTAACCACTATTCCTATGATAATGGAGGCTTATTATGAGTGATTAATTGACCGTTATTCATCCATAATGTCCATTAACTAGGAGTGAGTATTCTCTACTATAAATAGAGATGGTTTTCATCAGCATGAAGATACTGAGAAACATACTTAAATCAGGAGAAACAAACATAAAGCTAAACACTTATATGCGCAAGGGTTATTGATTGTGCCTAATTCAATAACCAACATTTGGTCTTTTCCCAAGTAGATATTCGTGATACCCAGGCATTAGGGTCGAATAATTTACTTTGGAAAGTGATTACACGATTCAAAGTGATATCCAGTAACCATCTAGTGATATTGCAGTTACTACTGATTGTCTTAACCCTGATCTGGGCTGTCACAACTAACATTAGCACCATTGTGTCTCTCCTAACCAACAGACCATCTAACGAGAGGCATAACATCATTTAAACATAGCAGCAACTCAAAAATATATAACTTCAGGCATTCATAAAATGCATTGCATTGATGTTCTTTTATTAAATAAGGTATGCTAGTTTAAAAAGTCAACTAGCATAAGCACTGTTTGCTAAACAATCCATCATCAAATGTTATAGCAAAACATAAACAAAAACAAAAACAAAAACAAACTAGGAAATCAACTAGTGATGATTATAGCAAGAAGAATGACATCACATGATGGAGCAAGAGTTGCTTTCCTCATGATTAGCATATGGATTGCCACGAGGTGGATATGACGGCACATAGGTAACTCGTGGTTGATGATTGTAGCTATAACCGTTTCCATTGGTATTATGATAGCCTCCATAACCACCACTTTGATAGCCACTGTTTTGATTGCTTTTGTTTTGATACAAGTTGGTTGAACATTCTCCATATTGCCAATGCACTAGATATGCCTTTTTTCCATTTTTCCGCAGACATTTCAGAAATACGTTTGGTTCAATGTAACCCGATATATGTACCTTTCCAGTATCCTCCATTCTGAAACTTCTTACTCCTTTAATTTAACCAACCAACAGAGAAAAAAGTAAGACACAAATTATAATCAATCTTATATACTAGCTAGGAAAATTACGAGAATGACAGAAAACATAATATACATACCTTTAACGCTATTCACTACCTTTTCCACCGTTTTTGTCCAATCGTTTGCAACATCGACATTGATAGTAAAGTTCTACGTGCAATGATCAAAAACAAAAACAGCAATATAGAACAGTATTAGAAGAAGATATTCAAAGTTGGTTAATTATATTAGAAAGAAATGGATCTAATGTTTTCTAGTACAACTAACTAACCGTGAATGCAGGCTCTTGATCCTTCTTGGACTTGGGTGCCATGGTAACAAAAGCTGTTAATAATTGTGTGATAAAATAATCAGTTGATTAACTGTCAAGATGAAGACGACATGATATGAGTATTTATACTAGATAATATGCATTCATTTTAGCAAGTAAATCTTGGGATTTTTTTTATGCAATACAAACTTACCATTTTTAACATATTGATCATTTCTTGTTTATCATATTCATTTCCCTCCTTATAGTACGTATAAGTCAGAAATCTTCTTCAATTAAAATAAGATTTTACTAAAATCCTTATCTTTGATTGAATTACATGTATAATAATAGATCAAAAAACAAAGACTCAAATATATGGTATAAATTTAGAAGATAGGGTATCAATCTTTTTATTTTTATTTATTTTTCTGCGTTATTTTTAATAACTTTTTTTCTTTCTCTATATACTTTTTATTAACAGACGTTATTTTATGGGATAATAACCTATTAAAGCAGTATATTTGTCCAAAATGGCAGTTCTGTGTAGCGAATTAAAACAATAACTCTTTTAGACATTAAACTTGACATTTTTGTCTTCAATTGAGTAAAAAGAATTTGTGATGACCATTTTACCCTTGAATTTATAAAAATTGCATCCATTAACCCAATTAGGGTTTTTAGCTCATTTTAACACACACATAACACAAGTAACTCTACTCCTCTCTTATCTGGTCGCCGTCATCTAACCGGACAGCATGATTTCAGCGCCGCCACCCTTTATACTCCTCCACAGGCCGACGCCACCACCGTTGTCACAGCCGTCGCCATCAGTTCGTCTTCTTTTCTTTCTCTCGTATCTTGGGTATGTCAAAAACCTAAATCCATTTCTATTACTTTCTTTGTTTTAAAACCGATTAACATATTTATTTACAAATTTCGTGGACTAAATTGAATTAGAAGCGAGTTTATTTAATTTGTGTGGTGGTAAACGGATTAAGAGTTGTTTTTGGTTTGTTTCAGCTATGAAGTGGGTCGGGTAAGACCCGTACGGGTCCTGTCCACCCAGTTTTGGTCTCGGTTTGGGTATGAGATTGCTTACGTTATTGATACTTATTTATTTGTTGTTAATTGTCGGTTTGAATAGGATAGGATTAGCTTAAATTGGATATTTTTAAAGATGTTGATAATTAAGTTATTTTTTTTTTTTTGATATTTGTAGGTCTCCAGGTTTGAATAGGATAGGATTAGCTTAAATTGGATATTTTTTTGGATATTTCCCATCTTTTAGCTTAAATTTGAATAGGATAGGATTAGCTTTAGGAGGTAATTTTAGTTGCTACAGTAAGTTAGATGTAAGATCAATAAATTGCTTTGCTTATTGTGTATTTTAGAAGCCAGCTAGTGGCTTATTTTTAAGCTAAAATACCCCCTAGTGAGCTGTTTCAGTGACTGTTGCAGCCCCCAAAGGCCATCCTTGACAGCTTATTTATAAGCTGTCAAGGGACCCTCCTTGCCCACCTTTACCTTTTTAGGAATCTCAGTAGTATAAATTTAAGATTTCCAGCTTTTTCTCTCATTTGGAAGCCCTTTTGCAGCTTATTAATAAGCTCAAACAGTCCCATTTGGGACTGTTTTGGTTGACATGTCAGCAATCCGTGTGACTCCTTGTTCCTGATTGGCTGAAGAAACGTGTAAGGTACAAATCACGGGTGGAGATGGACTGATGGATTGATGAGATGTGATCAAGGGCTGACAATCAGGCAAAGAAGCACAAAATCCACTCCTTCTTGAAGCTCCCAAGACCTTGCTTCAGCTATAAATACCCCTTCTTCACAAGCTTAGGGGTGATTGAGTAGTTAATGGGGTTCTAGACAGATTGTTGTTCATTGATACTTGTAAGTTCTACCTTAAATTGCATTTCATAGATTCATAGTTTAGATCATTTGCTATTAGCTTATTTCTGCTTGATTTAGCTTAATTAGTTCATATTGTAGCTTATTTGAGTAGACTGCATCTTACTTTAGCTAACCTATAGTATTGCTTGATAATGTGTTTTTACCTGTCTTAGCATTCCTTATTATGCATATGGTGGTAAAAGTTGTTTGAGTTTGATTAATTTTTCCTCATTCTGCTTAATATCAGTTGTTAGTAATCTTACATTTGGTCTAGTGGTTTGATTCATTCATTTGTTGTGCAAATTTTCAAAACAGTCTAGTAAAGGGGTGTTTGGATAAACAAGCTTGGTTGAGATAGAGTCTATTGCAGGCTATAAGAGTAATTGATTTAGTTCATCTTAGATCACAATAGGCTGTTCAAATCATAAAAACCATAGGTCATTCACATAAAAGACAAAATCAAGTTCAATTTTCATAACATCATTTTGTAGCCAATTTTAGCTAGTTTGCATAAGTTGTAATGTAGGTGGATATTAGGATAAGTTAGCTTAATCAAGTCTTATTTTATCTCATTACAACATATTTAGTCACTTAGGATGATCCAAAGTTCATAATAGTCAAAATAAAAGGTTTGTGTCAAAAGTCAATTTCTGTCAAAAATCTGTTTTCATCAGTTTTCATAAGCCTTTTAAAGCCATTTGTATTTGTCATAAAAAATATTAAAAATTAAAAATCTCAATTTCAGCATCTGTTTTTGCTTATCCCAAAAGAAAAAAATTCAAAAAAAATGTGTTGCTAGGATTGTTATTAGCTGCAAGTAGGGGGTTAGAAGCTGTTTGGCTTATTGCTGATAAGAATTGGTTTAGTGCTTTTTGGATTCTGTCACCATTTTTTGTGCTTTTCATCACTGATTTTCAGCTTGTTTGAAGTTCCTTAGGTCCCCTTTTAGCATGATTACACTACAATGGGTAGTCTCAAATTTGGGGAATTATGGCCACTGACGGTTCGTGTCTTCTGATGGATTGTCATCATTTCTTGAAACAGCGGTGGGACTATGTGTGCAAAATGGGATTGACACTGACCCTCTCATTTACTCTTATTCTTTCTTGAAGCAGTGGACTAATTTACCAACTTTGATTTATTGTTTTTTTTATGATCAGACAATGTTGATCTTGGAACAGCATGTGGAAAATATTTCCGTGTGTCATGCCTTAGCATCATTGATGCAGGTAACAATCTGCTCAACTCTTTACTGAAATTACCATTTTTATTAGTTGGCTTCATTTATGCTAACACTGATTTTTCAACTTTCACAGGTGATTCTGACATCATCAAGTCACTTCCCGGTGACAGTTAAATTACAAGATGAAGGACAATGAAAAGATGGCGATGGTGTTTAAAGATGTATGTTTGCTTATGTGATGAGTTTAAAATTTGTATTTGTTATCTTAAACCTGGTGAATCTGTAGAAGACTGTCATATTTTAGCATTTTGAGCCTCTATTAGGATACAATTGTTCAATGAATGAAATTTTGGTTGCAGTTCTTTAGGTTTCTTGTTGATTGTTAAAGATTTGATTACTGTTGATTGTTAAAGATTTGATTATTGTTTTGTTGATTGTTAAAGGGACGATGGACGCAACTTTTTTCAAACGACAGGGACCATTTATGTAATTTAGCCTACGGACGATGGATGCAATTTTCGCAAACCCACAGGGACCATTTATGTAATTTGGAATGGTAAAATGGTCATAATACTTAAATAAAGACAAAAATGTCAAGTTTAATGCCTAAAAGAGTTATTTTTTTAGTTCGTTACGCAGAACTGACATTTTGGACAAGTATATAGTGCTTTAATAGGTTATTAAGCGTTATTTTATCATAAGATTGTAACAAAACAAAAAAAAATGTTAGTAAATGATTTCTTACATAAAAACAAAAGGGTCCCAAACATTGTAACATTTGCATTGTTTTTTAAGACTTTAGATTATAGTTTTGAAATAAGTTCATCTTCATACATTGCTTAAAAAGCTCGTCTTTTATTTCTTAAACGAATGGAAAGGTGGTGGTTTGCACGAAATTAAACTTTTGCAAAGTCGATTGTAGCCTTTCCATCATGTGCTTTTCGGAAGAAATGCTTGACATAATCTGAGTAGACGACGTTCTTGTAGAGTGGTTTCTCTCCACTGTCAACCAATTCTTGCAAAGGTCCAATAACATCACTAGGCCTCGGGTTCACAAATATCGGAACTGAAATCCTGTTACTGCTTCCATTAGCACTTACACGATGCTCAACACTTTTGTACTTCCCGTTACTTATGATTTGAAGTGCATCTCCAACATTGATCACCAAAGATCCACTAACCGGAGGGACATGAATCCAGTTCATGGTGTCCATATTTCGAACATAAAGGCCTCCTATTTCATCTTGAAGGAGTATAGTGAGCGTGGACACGTCTGAATGACGCCCCACACCCACAGTGAGTTCAGGGTTAGGACATTTTGGATAGTAATTTAGGTTAATCCTCTTTGACCCCATAAGCTTCGATTCTTTGGCTTCATCAATTTCTTTCACATTGAGTCCATTCATAAGTATCTTGAGCAGCTTTTTGACAGCCAAGTCTGAACTCTTTATATATTCCAGAGCTTGATTCCTGCCAATAAAGAAAACAACCTATTAAACCAACTTAAATAAACTTATAAGCATAAAGGCAATAAGCAGCTATATATATCTACATATAATGCCTTCTCTAATAGCGTATAGACAAAAACAACATAATTTTACGTACTGCATACAGAAGGCCAGAGGGTTTCAGCCTCATCATCCGAGACAAAAAAGAGGCTGAGATAATCTTTCCACTCGAAGTGCTTTCTCGGCTTCAGGAGTAAAACTGGTACCAAAACGTATATTATTTGTAACCGATTTTTCTTTTGAGTATTTCAGCTTTTCTTCAGCTGGCAATGCAAAAAACTTTCGAGTTGCATCTTTGACATCATCAAGAACATGAATGAGAATTCCATGGTTCACTATTTGAAAAAAGCCCCACTTGCTTGCTGCATCACATATAGCTTTTGAAACATTCGGGTCATCCCAGTTGGACATATCGATAACTGGGATGGAATCTTGATTCGGTTCTTCGTTGGTACTATCAAACCTTTCCTGTGGAGGCTGAATGTATTGATGTGGTAGGGCTTTGAGTCCCAATTCTGCTAAGCCTTTTACTCCATGACCTTTGTTCACCACGAAATCCATAATGTTGAGTGACTTTGTGTTAGTTATCGAGATCGATGGAGCCATGGTTTGAGAGGTGTTCGTATATCAAATGGTTAATTTGAATATGAGATGCATGCTTTAGTCTAGTTTGGTTTCTATTTATAAAAAACTAGCACCAACTTTTTTTCTGTAATGTTGCATTATTCATGCTTTAAAAATTGCATATGTGCATGGTCACCAACATTGTGGTTGGTTGTGAAATAAAACAATTTCTTGCTTATTATAATAGGGGATTGGTATTCTCTATATTCATTTTCATGTTTTAAAATGCATGGTCTCATGGTAAAAGTGTTGCAAGAGATCTAAAAGATCATTTTTTTTTTAAATCTTCTTTTATTTCTGATAACCCTTGTAACTCGAATAATTGAAAATTTGAAACCTAGGAATCAATAATTTCTTGATATTATTTTAAGGAAAAAAATTATCTTGCCCTATCTGATAAAATCATACGGAGTAATTTATTTTGCCAGCTAATTAAGCTAGGCCATCCTACGTTAGAACAGTTCGATCTCATGTCTGGATGGAGGTTTTGCTTAGTTTTGAAAACATTAATGTAAACGAATGAAACATTCGTCCACTGCTGGATAATATAGCATCGTAATAGCAAGTACTGATTCTGCAAAATATGTTCCTTGATCCTGGAAGATAAATACAACACATTTCATGGTATTATGTACTGATGCCATAGGCAAACATAATTTAACTTAGAAGAAGTCACTTGATGACGTATAGTCTATATCCGGGTCACGAACCCGCCCAAAGCCCAATACTGATAAGCCCAGCACGAGCTGGGCTACGCTAATAAGCGTCTAGGCCCACGAAGGCCCAAATACGACTCTATTTACGGAATAGATATCGGATATCTCTTAATCAAGGAGATAATCATTCCCCAACCGACTTAGGCGGATACGCCGAAGGTTGAGGAACACGGAACCAACAAGGATTCCGTGCGATATAAAGGAATCACATCCTCGTTAAAGGTACGATCTACAAACCCTAACTCTCCTTGAACCCTAAACCGATTACTTACTCTCACGCGGAGGATAATCGTGGGAAACAATCCCACGATAAGCCTAACGGTGTCTTTTGTCTCTTAGTGCAGGTCTCGAGCAACGATTCTCAATTGGTGCAGAACCGAGCTCCAAACAAGGAACGCCCAACTTTTGCATCAATAAGTGGCGCCATCCGGGACCATTCACTAAGAACCAAGAACTAGGATGACAAAGCGATCGCAATCGACTTTCTTGGAAAGAAGGTGAATAGCGGGCAACCCCAAGCGCATCTCCGGGACAACCAAGGTCGCTAAAAATCGTGGATCGTGCCAGATTCGGCCTTCCTCCGTGGAACCACTCTGGGACAACCTGCACAACAACTACCACCACCAGCGCGAGATCCGCACAAGACTCCTTTTACTCCACTCCAATCGGTGCTAGAAGCTAACTTCACAAAGCACCCGACGACCCGACAAGAACAAGGGCGTGTTGATAGAAACGGATACCCCTGCCCTGGGGGTCGTTCCTAATTAGAGCCAAGTAGTTTTGTCTCTCAAAATTACGAAGCCCTAGCTATCCTCATGCAAGAGGAAGCAAAGAAAAGACCAAGTCGGAGTCTCGCATGCTCGGCCAGACTTTGGCCCGAGTTTGGGACATCTCCACCGCGTCCGTAAGGAGAAACGCGAGGATAATCGCCGACTCCCAAGGTTCAATAGAATCGGAAGGAGAGTCGAGGAAGATGATACATCCGACTCACACCTATGAATGAAGTGAGGAAGATGAGAGGCGCACCAACGCCCACACTAGACTTGTAGCCGCAGAGTACAAGATAGACCTGGGAGCGATATTCCCAAGTGAAAGTCCCCAAGCACAAATTGAGAGACAACCGCGCGTGGCCAAGGAGAGAGGAACTATCTTCTAGTAATTCCTCGACAACGAGGACAAGTGAGATCGACATTGGAAATCCGAAGAAAAACCGCGACCAAGAAGAGGAGGATATGTCTCTCCATGGCGCCGTCGAAGGTACGCGCTCACTAGACGCATCGCTGATTTCTGAGAACAAAAAGAGGCGCATGCCTACTAATGTTAAAACCTATGATGGAGCAGTGACCGATGATCACCTAAAATTTTCGAATCACCGCAACCATTGAAAATCGCCACAACCTCGATGGTGCCACATGTTCAATTCCACACCGGTGGAAATGCGCGAACTCGGTTCAACAAGCTTCCACGCAGGAGCATCAATGGCTTTGAAGAGTTGAGGAAGGCATTCCGCCTAAACTTTACTCAACGAAAAAGTGCGCTAAAACCCCATTGAACTTGCTAGAGTCAAACAATACGCCAAGGGAATCCACAAGTGCTTTTATGGAACGCTCAAGGATGAGTGCATGCAAGTCAAGGCATGTCCTGGCACTCAAAATTTCGTGGTTCATGAACGGATCAAGAACCCGTAACTTATTAAAAGATTGAATGACGTAATTCCCCAATCCTTCGATGAGGTTATGAAGCGCACACGGTCCTTTGTACAAGGAGAAGCCACCGCAATGGATAGCAAGAGAAGTTATTCAAACTACCGGTCACAGAACAACTCGGGAGACAATCCACGGACCGAATAGTAATCGTAATAGAATTATCGCAACCAAGGGAATGGACGCGACAATGATAAATATACCCCGCTTACCAAATCGCCAAAGGAAATACTCGCAACAGAGGGCGCTAACTTCCCGAGACCACCACAAATGCGCACTCCATAGGATAGGCGTGTAGGAGTGGATACCGCGATTACCACGCGCAGTAAGGGCCACACCACCAACGAATGTGTCCAATCATGCCAACTCATTGACAAAATGGTCAAAGAGGGTAGATTGGACCATCCGTCAAGAATATCAAGAAGGAAGGACAAGCGTAAGAGTGGCAATAAGAAAGAAACGCCTAAAGACAAGCCCGACACCATTTACATGATACAATCATGGCGGTGGTCACAAAGCGTAAGGTAAGCCGTGATTTTTCACGGAAAGGAAATCTCGCTCCCCACCTTAACCATGAACAACGCAGCGGTGGAACCACTTACTATAGAGATAAGCGGGGTCACGACATCCACCGCATGTATGTTGATGGTGGAGCTTCACGACATCATGTATGAACATCGCTTCAAGCGATCGCGTCTGAATACGCAACCGCTAACCCCACCGTAATAGCGTGCTGATCGGTTTTACAGTGAGAAGATATGGCCTATGGGACAAATAAGATTACCCACAAGATTGGAAACGAAGAACACCCGCAACGGCCTGGATGGAATTTATGGTGATTAAATCTCCCTCGCCATACAATGGCATCATTGGGAGACCAGGAATTTCAGCTATGCAAGCAGTACCATCAACAGCACTTGGGATGCTTAAGTTCCCAGTGGAAGGTGGTATTGTTACTCTTTACAACGCCACTATACCACATAGAGAATGCAACACGATTGCATGCGAGACGGCACCAACCCCAAAGACAATGACGACCGTAATTCCACATCTGAAAGTAGCGATCCACCCGCACTACCCGTAATGTGAAATAGCCATTGAGGGTCACTATCGACAACGGCAAATCAGCTGTGTGTGCGCTCCTGCAAAAGAACTTAGACATTTTTGCATGGGAGCCAAAACACATGACTGGGGTACCGCGCTCAATCACAGAACATAACCTGCGAATCCGACAAGGGTACTCGCCTATCCGCCAGAAGAAACGTGGCCAAGACCCGGCGCGCGTAAGCGATCCCGCGTATACAAGTTGGTCGATGCGGAATTATGCGTGAATTCTACTACCACGATCGGCTTTCTAACCCGAGAATGGTCAAAAGAGCGACGGTAGTGGCGAATGTGTGTTGACTTTATCGATCTTAACAAAGCGCCCCACAAGATCGCTATCCATTACCCGAGATAGACCGGAAAATAGAGTCTCCGCGGGTATCCATTGAAGTGTTTCCTAGATGCGTATAAAGGGTATCATCAAATTCGATGGCTAAAGAGGATGAAGAAAAGACGGCCTTCCACACGTGCCAAGGCGCATCACATACACAAAATGCCCTTCGCTTGAAAACGGGTGCCACCTATCGGTCGGTGGATAACGCCGAAAACAAAAGTGGGCCGCAACCTAGAAGTCTATGTCGATGATCTAGTCATCAAGAGCCATACCAAGATGAGCTAATACGCGACATTGAGGAGACGTTTAAAACTCTACGAGATAAACATGAAGTCAATCCCAAAAGTGCACATTCGGCGCCATCAAGGCATGTTCCTTGGATACCGATTGAACCCGACGGATAAAACCATGTCCGTAAAAAACAAAGCGGTCATCGAACTTCCTCACCACGCACGTTGAAGGAAGTCCAATCTCTCAACGGAAAGTTGGTCGGCCTAAACAGTTCCTATCCAAATCGCAGAAAAATCGTTACCACTTTTCAAAACACTCAAGAAGTGCATAAAGAAGGGTGATTTTAAGTGGACTACGGAGGCAGAGGAAGCCTTCACTCGCCTTAAACAAAGATCCGCAACACTCCCAACGCCGTCGCACCCCCGACCGTGGGAAGAACCGATCATGTACTTGTCCGCAATCGATGGAGCAATCAACAAGAAGATTACTAATGATAGGGATTCGATGCAAACCCCTATCTACTTTGTAAGCAAAGCGCTAAAGAAGACGGAGTGAACTACACCGCCATGGAAAAATTAGTTCTTGCATTGGTGTTTGTCGCTAAACGGCCACGCAGTATTTCCAGCGCACCGATTGCAAGAATCACCGATCAACCAATCAAGCAGATCATCTCTAAACCCGATGCATCGTGCCGACCCGTATGGAGTGTATTGTCGGGCGAACACAACATCTCCTACGCACTCACGCACGGCAATTAAAGGACGATTCGCGATTTCATCATTGAAAAGCCAGACACCGATGAGGTACCCACACCAAATAAGACGGAACAATATGATCCATGGATCTTGTTTACAGATGGATCCTCATGCATTGATGGTTCAGGAGCATGCCTTATCCTTACAAATCCAGAGGGAATGGAATTCACCTATGCACTGCGCTTTGAATTTACAGCGACAAACAATGAGGCAGAGTACGAAGCTCTACTTGCCGGACTACGATTGCGCCGAATGGGTGTACATAACCTAGAAGCAAACGTGGATTCCTGGCTAGTAGCCAACCACGTGTTGGGCGAATACGTGGCTAAGGAGGATAATATGATCCAAGATCTTGCCAAGACCAAGACATCGATCAAATGTTTTGACAGTTCACTATCAAACAGTTCCTAGAGGGAAAACCGCAAGCGGATGCACTAAGCAAGATTGCTCGACAAGCTTTGCACACCTATCAAAGCAAGTTCGTAGAAACACCGAAAAGTAAGTCTATCTCGAGATGGAAGTCTCCACAATCATAGAGGAGGACGGTCCTACATGGATGACACCGATAATGGACTTCGAACAAAGGATCCGCTACCCTGTGAATGTAAGGAAGCTCGCAGGATACGGCGCACAAGCAGTAGATTTGAAACCGAGACAACATCCTGCATCGACGCCCTTCCCGCAACCATGGCTCCACCGTAGGCCCATTACAGCAAATTACGTGTCGCGAGTGATCCATGAAGGTTCATGCAAGATGCACTCGGGACCACGATCCGTTGTGGCACGCGCTATGAGATCGATACTATTGGCCTACCATGCACCGAGATGCGTGGGACTTAATACGAAATGTAACGATTGCCAAGTGCATAGGCCCATCCCGCGCTACCACAAAGACGAGCTAACGCCAATAACATCACCATGGCCATTCTACAAGTGGGGTATTGACATCGCAGTTCTTTTCCGTCCGCAATGGGGATTAAAATTCTCATAGTCGCTATAAACTACTTCACTAAGTGGATTGAAGCAAAGGCGGTGGTAACAATCACCGGCAACCGTGTGAAGCGCTCGTATGGGATAACATTGTATGCCGCTTTGGTCTTCCCGGGAAATCATCTCGCATAATGGAAAACAATTGCGACAACCCCTTCAAGGATCGGTGTGAGAAGTTAAGCATCACACAAGACTTTGCGCCGCTTAAACACCCACAAACCAATGGCCTAGTGGAACGGGCGAATCAAGCTTAGGCGAAGGAATTAAAACACGCCCGACAAGCACAAAGGGAGATGGGTGGAAGGGCTATCACATGTTTTGTGGGCGATCGCACTCGATCAAAACCAAGACAAGAGATACCCCTTCTCTAGTCTACGGATGTGTCGCCATACCACCGAGATCGGTATGCCAACCATCCGCACCGTCAAGTAAATGTGGCAACTAATGATGAAGAACGCGCCTTGACCTAGATCTCTGGAAGAAAGGCGTGAACGCGCAGCCTATACGCCAAGAAAAATCAAGTCAAGAATGAAGGGATACTATGACGCTAAGGTAAGAGGTGTCTCATTCGCACTGTGTGACTTCGCCTATCGCGCTAATGATGCAAGCCACGCAGAAGACACAGTAAGCTTGGACCGGTGGGAGGGACCCTATGAGGTTATCAAGCACTAGAACAGCGCGCATAAGCTACGGGCTTGGATGGTCGTGAATTGCCACGCACATGGAACATCTGCAATCTCAAGAGGTGCTACCTATAGAAATGGCTACGCCAAACGCACAACTATGTATTTTTTTTTTTTTTTATTTCCTTAGTATCATGTTTTTAAGTCTTCACAAACACTTGCAAGTATTAATAAAACGTTGCGGTTTCTAGCTAACTCCGTGACACACTTTAATTTGTTACTTCCATATATTGTATGTCTTAACATTTTTTTTTATTTTTGCCTACATGGCGTGCATGCAATATATAAACCCACGATGGTAAAAGGATAAGTTAACATAATAAACAACTTGTTGAGTAAGAGAGTTGCAAACCCATCAGCACCGGATCACGTATCCTTGTTAAACACCTTGTTCTCAAGACGTTGGAATAAGCTTCGTGCGCACCCCACGACGGATGCGCAATAACGCACATGTGCACGTTTAACAACCTTGGAACCAAGACACTTGATTCCTTAATTTGGTATTTACAGTACGCTGCATACCATTAACATACACGATTATGATGATACTTGACAATTTTTTTAGTATCTTAGGATCTTCATACATGATTATGATTTTTTTTGTGTTATTCACACTTGCATATGCAGGTAACAATGAATACTTCTTTTACGCAAAGACAAACAAGATAAGTGTGTACATCACAAATTGAAAAATATATTTACAAACACTTAACAAAAGAGGGTTTATTTCATGACTACGAGTTATTTCTCACGATAGTTACAAAGACAAGAGACAATCTAAAACTATGACTACGCTTTAAGGAGGAACTACCCACGTGGCTAGTATCATCCCTAATCCTATTCACCTCAGAATAAACCGCATCTCGACGAGCCACGGTGGCAACACTCACGGCACCCCGTCGACCGAGGGAGGTGCGCCGCCAACACCACACATTACGCCTTGCCCTTAACACCTTTCTTTTCAAGAAGCCTCGCCGCATGCGCCCAACACTTGTTTCAAGGGGATCTCTCCGTCTGTGACAAACGGATTCGTGGATATCTCTAGGGCAGAAATACGAGAACGCGCTTGGGATGCATCGGGTCTAAGATAATAGTCCGGTCAGCAATGCCTTCTCCACCAAGATGACGGGCTAGAGTCGACCGCAAAATACACTTATTGGATAGTCTCGATCACGCCCAGCCAAGAATCTTGGGAGTTCCAAGTCCTCATCTTCTTCATGGCGTGACAGATTGTCATAAGCCTTCGATCATAAGTAGGTACCGCTCAATGGGTACCTTTAGAAGCTCACCTCTTGCGCTTCTATGGCTTCGACTTCCCACGCCCAACAAGACACTTAACTACATCCCCAAGGAGTCAACCACCTCTTGCGACTCTAGGGTACTTAATGTCGCAAGACGGAGTCCATGGCTTATGAGCCATCTGCGCTCAGCAATGGTTGAGAGAAGTTGCGGATATAACTCCTCGTTGTACTCTATGCTTAGTTTGCGCAACTTCTCCTCCCGAGTTTGCGAGCACTCTCACAAGAGCGCCAAAGTCTTCAAGCCGGAGGTCGGTGCCTTTGCCATTCTCCAAATATTTTATAGCCCAAAGACAAGAAGACTTATAGCTCATGGTCTCAGACGCTCTTGATTTATTTGACACATCGCTGCCATTTTCTCCTCATGAGTTTTTAGCATAGGACCCAAGAGTCTCGCTTCACCTCTAGCACTAGCCAATTGAGCCTCAAGTAGTGCAATTCGCTGGTCTTTTTCCGCACCTTGGCTAGTCTCGCCCGAGTACTTTACCTTTAGCCGTGTCGCAAGTGAGACCGGATCATCGACAAGTTGTTCCATGGGTGAATCCTCAGCGGTCTCGAGTCCGCTTTGGCTCTTCACCAGATGATTCAAAGATGAATTGGACTTGCTTGGGGGCGACTCATGGATTGTTCAAACCTATAAACATGATGAGATAATCACGCTATTCCGTGCTATCTAGTCAGATTTTGATACATAATCTTTCAAGGATACTTACGCAGAATGGATGTGTCGGTGATGGTGGCGACGCACCATCACCGGAAGATGACTCCACACTAAAAATAATCGGGCGCTTCTTCCGAGGTGGCGGCGCATATCGCCAAGGCTTCCTTTGCGCTCCAATTGGACTCTCTTCTTCCTCATCTGCTTCCTTCCACGTGTTCCGCCGCTATGGCGCTGGTTGCACGGGAGGTGTCTCATCTTCGTTGTACTCGGCATACTGTAGTGGAGTTGCTTGAGCGCCACGGATGAGCTTTCACCTGCCTCGCCTAGGTCCATCGCTAGGGTACGCCCGGCGACCGCAACAAGCACGGGCTCTTCTCCCTCCTTTAGGGGTCGAGTTCCCACCTTTACATCCATCGGCTTTGTCAGTTGCACAATGCTGAACAGGTCCATCTCTGCGCCACAACAAAGAAATACACACAGTTCACAACAAGTACGCAGAACAAATAGTGAATAACTTACAGTAATGTAATTCAACGGGGTACGAAAGCATGAGCACCCACCCTGACCATCGGCGTCTAAGAAGATAGGAACTTCTTCTGAACTGCCAAAATAGTTGTGGCTTAGGCCAATATGCACCAAGAACTCCTCGGGGTAGGAGCTTATAGGGATGCGGTTTGCATTTATTGTTTCCGCATCCTCTGCATTATATGATCCGTGAGGGCGCCATCCTTTAGCGGTCCCCTTAGCGTAAAAATCGAAATGAGACGGAAAATAGGTGTTGTCAATCCGTAAAAGGTTTCCTCCAATTTACGAGCGCATCTAACTTTTCCGTAGCATTGAGTGATCCTGGCGCCATGAAGAAACCCACCCGCTTGACCACGTGGTGTGGTAAAATGCCCGAACAGTGGATTGTGGGTTTATGGCCAATAAGTGGCGCTTCACCTCGAAATTAATTAATTTCGCCGCACCTATACAAATACCGGGGACAAGTGAATGCGGTAGTAATTCAATACATCACTTAAGAATAATGATATGGGTATGCTACCGATTTGCGAATTCAAAAAATCGCGTGTATACACCAATCTTCCCATCGGGGAAATCCGCTATTGATGCATTCGCAACCGGAACTTCCGGATGTACTGCGCTAGGGATATAATAATCCGATGCAAACTGTTGTAGTTCCTCTTCCGTTATGTCGGATGTAAAATCAGATAATTCCTTAACCATGGTATTGTTATAACTATAAACAAAGGCGCAGGCGCAGTTACCTAGGGGGTATTTCAGTCTGCAGGCTTGGATGTGTTGGAAGCTTTGCTAATGGCGGATAGTTTTTTTTTACTGTGTGTTGAGAAGGTGAAAATGAAGTGAAGGGGGTAATCTTCTTCCTCCATGCGATGATCGACACGTGGATTCCACTAACCCTACATATGTGGTGGGGATTGTTTGATGGGACATGGGTGCAGTAACCTTTCCCCCGATTTACGAGGTGCCCGTTTCCTTTTTTATGGCTAGATACAATGTATCCTGAGCATCTTTTCTTTAGCTTCTTGGCTACGCTTCGTTTATTTTTCATAGACTACGATAATTAGTCTAGCATCCGTAGTTACGCATCGCATACTAGACGGGGACATGATGACGATAGTCTATATCCGGGTCACGAACCCGCCCAAAGCCCAATACTGATAAGCCCAGCACGAGCTGGGCTACGCTAATAAGCGTCTAGGCCCACGAAGGCCCAAATACGAATCTATTTACGGAATAGATATCGGATATCTCTTAATCAAGGAGATAATTATTCCCCAACCGACTTAGGCGGGATACGCCGAAGGTTGAGGAACACGGAACCAACAAGGATTCCGTGCGTATATAAAGGGAATCACATCCCTTGTTAAAGGTACGATCTACAAACCCTAACTCTCCTTGAACCCTAAACCGACATTACTCTCACGCGGAGGATAATCGTGGAAACAATCCCACGATAAGCCTAACGGTGTCTTTTGTCTCTTAGTCGCAGTCTCAAGCAACGATTCTCAATTGGTGCAGGAACCGGAGCTCCAAACAAGGAACGTCCAACTTTTGCATCAACATCACTAATTTGTACTAGTAAGAACATGCTCGCTAGTATAAACCATTGTAAGAAGGATACTACTATTACTTTCTGTTTCGTAATTTTATAATAAAAACAAATACAGGGGGCTTTTCCATCTATATCCTTCAGAAAATGCAAAATTGCATATATATCCAAAGCATGCATAAAAACTGTTGCATTATGTGCATAAAAAACTTGTACAAAAGATATATATGCAATTATTCACTTTGGGAGGGATATATATGCATTTTTGCCAAAAGGGTGTACTAATAACCGATCCCTCATAAGAAATGTAACAACTAGAGTTGACATGACATGTCTAATACATAAATAAATAAATAAATTTGTGTCAACTAGACGCAAATTTACACTAGCAGGGTACTCGCGCAATGTGGCAGTGGTAATCCTGTAATTAAATATTGTGGCGGGCAAATGTTTTTCATTTACTCCGTATATGTTTAGTCGAACATATGTCTTTCGATTAGGCGAACGAATCCAAGGAACACGCAGATATAACGGTGAATGGATCTTTCGATTATACGTTATTCATGAGGGTAACTTTATCGACGGTGTTGCGTCTGTGATGATAACGTTATCGTTGTTTCACACATATATCTTTTTTCTAAAGCAAAACATCTAAATTAATAACAGAGTAAACTGGTAGCAGATTCATTTTTCAATTTCTATATCAATATACTATAATGTTACAAGTTAATAGGCGTTTAATATTTAATTTTTTTAGCAAATTATTAAAATGGTGGTAAGTTTAATGGGTTACTTTTATTTATGAGTATATGCAAGCTATTTATTTAAAACATCATCAATGATAAAATATTGAACAGACAAAAATATACTAAATGAAAACATCATCAATTTAGATATCAAAACATCAAGAAAATATGGTGGATGCGGTTACAGATTTGTAATAATCATGATTGATTGTAATGATTTTTAACGGTTTCACGTTTTTAATAACTACTGACCATGGTATTTATTAGTTTTGGTGGTTTTATTTGATAGCAAAAGTAATACATTTCCTCCAAGTTTAAGCAAGTGAGATTGTCTGAATTTTAAGTCTTACTATTTAGGGAAAAGTCTCAAATACATTATAATAAAGTAGAGATAGCTAAGAGATAGCAGTGTACCCAAGTGATGCGGCGACGGTAGGTCAGAAACGAATCGAACGCTCAAAGAACATTTCATGAACCGCTTCGGTAAAAGTTCGTTTATGTTCGTTTAGTTATTAAATGAACGAACACGAACAAAATTTTACGCTCGTTTAGTTAAATGAACGAACATGAACAAAAGTCGTGTCCGTTCATTTATGTTCGTGAACGTCCGATTATATGTTCGTTAACATTCGTTTATATTCATTTATTTATTTATGTTCGTATATCATATCTTTTAATTATATAATTTTAAAATTTGTTTGTTTAAACAAAACCAAACTTATAAAACAACATTTTATGCATAATTTAATTAAGTTTATGTTTGTTTGTCTATGTTCACAATGTTCGATCGTTTATGTTCGTTTAACGTTCATTTAGTATCTTAATGAACGAACATAAACGAACATGAACAACTAATTTTCTTAATAAACGAACGTGAACAAGAAAATTCGTCTGTTTAAATGTTCGTGTCCGTTTATTTGTCCGGTTAAAATTAAACGAACGAATATGAACAAAGCTCCGTTCGTGTTCGTCCGGTTCGTTTACAACCCTAGCAACGGGTACCCTATTATAAAAAAAAATGTGAACAATGTTTTTTGATCACATTTTTTCGTGATAATGATTTTTTGACCATATTTCTTCGTACTTTATATGTTTACACGTTAACGTTATCATAGTTTATAAATCCTATGAAATCTTCATACTTTGACATGTAAGTTTTTTTCAATCGTATTTATCCGGTAGAGTATCATTGTGTTGTTTTTATTTTATAAAGTACTTGCATGGTACCCGCGCAAAGCAGCGGAATACCTAATATATAGTTTTGTCGCATTTTGATCTTTTAGCGGTATGCAATGATAGTCGGTATATGACGGTTTACCGGTTAGATAATTCTAAAAAAAGTAAATGTGTGTTTAAATTTCTGTAAAACATATTAATACACTTATAGATTTCATAATTATATTCATTTGAACTTAGTAAATTTGAATGTATATGATAAAATTTAGAACTTCAAACTTGTATTATCTTAGGTTTGTAACCTCCATTTTAATACTAAACTTTAATATGTCATAAGTGTATATTATAATGCAATTAATGTAGTGTAGTATTTAATTATATAAATTACTAAATATAGTAACATGTGTAAGCTTAAAAAATTAAGACTTCTATTTATAAAAGTCCTAAATGCATTATAGATAGTTATAGATTTATATAATAATCAATATGGGATCGTGGATCATTTGTATAATACAACTCTATTAGTTCTTGTACAAAATGATTGTATAATGTATTTTAAAGGTATGCAATTATTATGTTAAAAAAACAAGGTAAAATAATGAAGCAAATGACAAAAGTAATTTATGATCTTGTTGATCATGAAAAAAAAAATCTTCTCAAGTGTCGAACTGTTTAAAAATCAATCTAGATTATGGGTAAATGAAATCACACTTAACAGTATATACAATGTCATTTTCTTTAATGATTGTTAGAATAGATAGAAAACGAAAGAAAGAAAAAAGAAAGATATTGGCGACTATTGGTGGGGGAAGCGACTCAATTATTGATTGGCAACCCAAATTAAAATAAGATCACTATAATATATTGGTTTTGCAAAAGGTAAGAAAGAAAAAAAAAAGGACACCATTGTTGTCTAGCGGTTAGTTTATCCTGCTCTCACCCACAAGACCAACCCTGGTTCGAGTCCTAGCAATATAGATTTTTATAGTTTTACTTAATTTTACAATTAGAAAGTGTTAAATCTGAAAATTTTAAACCTTCTATAAATGAAATATCTTAAATACTTTATATAGTAGTATAGATAAATTGATTTTGTTTTCGTTATATACCAACCACCAAGGCAGCAACTAACTACTAGATATAATTTAAATTATAATATCATAGCAACTTCGGTATTCTTGTATACAAAATCAAACTGCACGTCATATATCTTTGTAAAATTAGCACATTGTTGAAGTAATTCTTTGCGGAGTAGTGAAATGCTTGAAACATCTTCAGGTCTTGGTTCAGCAAGGTCATTCGGATACCTGAAGAGATTTAACAAACGCGTTAGCCTCGCCCCGGGTGTGATTCTGAGATCAAGCTCCAGCGTGAGAGTAAGTACGGGGTTTTACTGGAAGGTTGAGGTAATAAATGTGTCTATAGTACATTTGTGGAATAAATGTGTGTATAAGTGCAGTATATTTAGACCGACCGAGAGGTCGGGGGTTCGACCCCCAGCATGGGACTGGTGTCCATAACAGGTAATTTACCGGTGCATACGTCCTTTGTTGGGTAGGATAGCAAGTACCAAAAGGTACACATGCATGAGATGGTCCCGCCAACTACCATTTTTTTTAAGTGCAGTATATTTACTAGTATACGAATAAATGTGGAGGTATTTATACTACACAGATCATTGTACCGTGTTACTTTTCTGGATATGTTCCTGACACCTAGGGGATGGTGAACCGAGCTACTCCTAGACTAGGTGTCAGGTGGCGCGAGCGTGGGGAGACAACATCTAGTGAAATTAGGAATACAGGTGGCATCCCTTTGGTCCTTGGTGTTGTCTGTTGTGTCGAGAAGTTCCATGGGTAAAAGGTTGCTTCGGCCTTTGGCCGGTCCTTCCGGTCATCGGTCATATACGTCGGCATGTCCCCCAGTATCATATTATTAGTTGGAGACTAATGATGTGATACTATAAATATTTTGTTCGCGTCCTTTTCTCCCATTTTCCCCTCCCTTTGTTTTCTTTTTTTTTTTCTGGAAAAATTCATACGTTCGTTTATTGGGCCTAATGATCATTACAGGCCAAAGCCCATTACGACTAATAAGATAAAAAGGATTTAGCGTGTACCTCGTGATCGTGTAGTTGCATGCGTCTTCCCATGGTCCAGATGATGCCACGTCATCCTCTGAGATGGCGTGGCGTCTGGTCTCCACATAATCCTTATAAAAACCCCGTTTATCTCATTTTTATTGTTTTTAATTTTTACTCTTGTTCTTTCCGCCATTGCAGATAATCTTTTCGGCTTCCAATTCAGGTGTGTTTCGTCTCTTCACTGTTTATTCTTCCTTTTTGTGTTACCTTCCTCTCGATCCTCTCCTAATGGCTTCCGAACGTTGAAATGAAGAAATGGAAGTGACCCCTAAATTTGATATGCACACATTCCTTTCCGTAGTGTCGTCGGAGGACCGGACTTAGAATATATTCTTAGCGAGTTTAATATTCCACGTGACATAAACCCTCGGCTTCCTCCAAAGGGGTTGACGATGAATAACCTTCCGCTCAACGGTATCGGTATATATGACCACTATTTAGAGTTTTCGGGCGTTTGGGTTTCTTTTTCTACTCTCTTGCTCCAAATTGTTAAATATTTTCGTGTATATATTTCCCAACTCGTGCCCATCGGTCTAAACCAGACAATCATGTTCGAAGTTTATTGTCAAAGCTTGGACATTGTTCTGATCGTGACTCTGTTTCGGGTATTTTATAAACTCAATAAAGAGGGTCATTGGTTTTCTTTCGAGCGTCGTACCGGCAAAGGTGCTCAGAAGAAGATTTTTAATGAAACTTGTTCCAGCTTGAAACACTGGAAAGATAGATTTTTTCTCATTGACCGTCATGCGAAACCTTGCGCCATGCCTTGGAGAAATCAAGATTCTAACGTGTTGGATTTGCCTCCTGAGTACGTCAGGAGACTGACGGAGCATGTAATCGACCTCCAACCACCTCATCCGGGTCTTTTGTTCGAGGTTGGACTTACTACAATTTAGAAGTATCCAAGGCATCATCCGGCCTTTAAAGATATCGAGGGGAATGGTAACGCTTATTGTCTTACGGTATTGTACATTTTGTTTTTGTAATATTATTTACATAATATTTGTCCACACAATAGGGAAGCGTGGACTTTTAGATTTTAAACATTTAAAAGCACGTATTTTTTTAGCTGAAAGTGTGTAGAATTTACTATTTTTGAGTGCTACAATTTATTTATTCGTTAAAAAATATTGCTGTTGAGAGTGCTTAGGTATGTCATTATCGTTTTCTATGTATTACTCCGTAGTTATGGGAATATGTCATTCATTAGTAACCAAGTTTTATGCGTGTTACAATTTAAATATTTAATACCTCAAATTTTATACTAATCATAAAAACTATCAAAGTTTCAAAACTATTTCATTCTTATGTAATTTTCTAAAATTAGTGTGCTTTAAAGTATCCATTTATGAATTAATATGTTAAATTAATTTTAAACACCCACCCCATGAATTTAACTAATTTTAACCAACTTTATATACAACTTGTTAATGTACAACTAAACATAAACAATAACCACAAAATGATAACCAAGTTTGAAAAGTATTTTATTCAGGTCACTATAACCTAAAAATTACATAAGAATAAAACAGTTTTAAAACTTTGATAGATTTTATGGTTGATATAAAGTTTGAGGTACCAAATTAGAACATATCTCAAAGTAGTTACTATTTGATAATTTTCACCAGCCGTTAGTTAACCGCTAAGCTAATACGGCTTTTGATTCACACTTCTCATTTTACCGAGTCATTTATCTTACAAACACTTGTCTTCATTTTCTAAAATTTATTGACGTTGGTTATATAGTTATACTATCATTATAAATCACATCTAGCAATAAAAAGTATCGAGCAATCATACAAAATCAAATGAAGATTCAAAGAGAATACGAAACAATGCAACATAAAAGAGAAAAAGATTTAAATCTTACTGTAATAAATAAAATAAAACAAAAAAAGATTTCAAGAAATTACGGTGTAAGATATATAACCGACCCTTATCTTTTAAATTTGCATACTTATTTTTCTACTTATTGTCATAAATACAATTTAAGAAAGGAAAAGATTTGAGTAAAATTTTGTTATATATAACAAAGGAAGGTCTATCGAATTCAAAAATAGAAAGTACCAAATATATGCGATAAGTTATTAAAATCCCATGATTCACTTCCTAAAATAAATGTATATTATTCAGTATAAATACTCATATCATCTCATCTTCTTCTTGACAGTTAATCAACTAATTATTTTATCACACAATTAACAGCTTTTGTTACCATGGCACCTAAGAACAAGAAGGATCAAGACACTGCGTTCACGGTTAGTTACTTGTAGTAGAAAACATTGATCAATTTATTTCTTTATATCTTTTTCTAATATTGGTTCTATGTTTTTGTTTTGTTCTTGATCATTGCGCGCAGAACTTTACTATCAAGGTCGATGTTGAGAATAATTGGACAAAAACGGTGGAAAAAGTATTGAATAGCGTTAAAGGTATGTATATTAGGTTTTTAATTGTTCTTGTAATTTTTATGTAGCTAATAAGATTGATAACTAAAGTACTTGTTCTTTTTTGTTATAATAAGGAGTAACTAGTTTCCGAATGGAGGATGGTGGGAAGGTACATATATCGGGTTACATTGAACCCAACGTACTTCTGAAATGTCTGCGGAAATCTGGAAAGAAAGCACATCTAGTGCATTGGCAGTATGGTGAATGTTCAACCAACTTGTATCGAAATGGTTATGGAGGAGGATATAGTAATGGCAATGGTTATAACTATAGTCATCAAGATGGTTACGGAGGCTATAATAACAATGTCAATGGTTATAACTACAATCCTCAGCCACGTACCACCTATGTGCCGTCATATCCACCTCGTGGCGATCCATATGCTAATCATGAGGGAAGCAGCTCTTGCTCCATCATGTGACGTTAGTCATGAACTCATGATCGCTAGTTATTTTCCTAGTTTGTTTGTTTGTTTTTTGTTTATGTTTTGCTATAACATTTGATGATGGTTTAGCAAAGAGTGCTCATGCTAGTTGACTTTTTTTTCAAGCTAGCTAATCACCTTTACTTTGTACTTGCAAGAAATATCAATGCAATGCATTTTATGATGTTATGTATCAATTATTTCATTTATGTGAGATTGTAGTTGTGGATAAAATTATAGCCTAATTTACTTTGTTTTTTTAAAGATTACATATAAGGGTATACAAACTCAAAATTGGAAATTCTATTACAAAAAGGAAAACTTGCAATATAAAAATGAAAAAGATTTAAATCTTAACCAAAAAAAGATAAATTTCAAAACAATAAGATATAATCGACCCATACCTTCTAAATTTGGTTTTAGACTTGGTTTTCATTATATTATATAAAGTACAAGTTAAGCAAAGAAAATTATATGATTAAGATCTTGTTACGGTCTAAGAAAGGATTGTTACTTAACTTCAAAAATAAATACTAAAGAAAAATATTATAAGTTTCCAAAATCCCAAAATTTACTTCCTCAAATCAATTAAAACCATCTACTATAAACTAGTTATAATGCACGCACGAGGCTCAGACATAAAATTTAAATAAAGTATTAATTTTGTTATTAAGTTTTCGACAACAATCTTTCAAGAATATAGAAGTTAATAGATAACTAACAACACATCAATTTAAAAGAAAATGTTATGATGTTTTGGACCGTACGTACCTCAACCAGGCATACTATGAAGACCACATGTTAACTCCAAGATCATGTAGTTGGGAGGATGATCAATTTTCCTCGTAATGTTTCTTATAATTTGTTCTCTTATTTTCCATTGTAATAGTTGTATAGACTTTCATTGCTACTGATTTTCTCATCATATTCGTCATCAACAATCTTCACTCCTTGTGCTTCTTGCAACATTTCCTCATGATTACTATCATCATTACTCGCCCTTTGCGTATACGTTGAACCGTTCCTCTTTCATTTTATCTTGTCAATGATAATAATGTCCTCTAAAGAAGATATCCCATATGAATTATTCATATGGAACCAAATATTAAAATACCACTTTACCCCCAAAATCTCATTCTAGTTGAGTTAACTGAATGAACAATCAACGTTTGTTGATACGTTTGTTCACAGAAGGGAAATACTTTATGCGCTTTATCTGTAGATGCGCGAATGTTTTACAACATCTAGGTACAGGAGTTGTTTCATTAGCGTTTATCTAATATACGATTTTGGTTCTTCAACATTGTTTAGATTAGGGTTCTTCAACAGGGTTATAGACTTTAGCTTTAGGGTTTTGGGGAAGAATGAGAAGAGAAGCGTGATGTTGTTAAACTTTAGGAATACGGTTTGGTCTAGAAAAAGTTTACCTTTTTGGTCCTTGAATTTTATAATATCAAATCCGTTTTTTAAAAGTTATTTTTATCAAGTTTTTGACACATATGTTTATTGGTAGTTTTTTTTTTCTTCTACACGTTTTTTTGACAATTTTGATCAAAATAGATTCAATTTTGACTTTTTATTGACCAATAAGATCTCACGATTTTGCTTAAGTGTCAAAACCAAACTCTCCTATTGGTTTGTTTTTTTTCTTCAATAATTTTATTATATAAAAGATATTGATATCATGGCATCGTCGGCAGTCGATTAACTAATTTGCAAAAGCTTGTTTGGGTGTTATGGAAGTGCAAGATCTAAAAGTTCGAATAGCTTTGATTTATTTCGTAATGTTCAAAGTGTTTCTTTTTGTTGGATTAATAACGATGCACCGATTTGTCTATTGATTAGTCCATTTGGTTATATGATCCATTCTATGGCTGTTTGCCAAATGTAATTGATAGCTTGTAATTTTTTCCATTTCCTAGCTTCTCGCTATTCCTTGTTGTCCCAAAAAAAATTCATGAGTCTATAGGGACTCCTACGGATCGGCAGAGACTTTTTATATGGAAAACGCCTTGTGTACGTGAAGGTTCTACATTGGATCTTCATATTCTACGTTGATGGTTTACTTTCATTTAACAGATTTGATCGATGCTCTTTCCGTACAAATCATACAGATCAATTTAGTTTACTTATATGCTTAAGTCATTTACGTTGTTGTTATTATGGTTTTAATGTTTCTGTCGATGCCCATGTGTAATATTATGCATCAAAATACAATTTGAGCAATTTTTAACAATTTTGTTTGACCCAAAAAAAACTGTGAAGTTTTGTTAGTTAATGCTCTGGCTATAGATCATATCTTCGTATCTCTTTATTTATGCCATGACAGGATTATATCACGTAGATAATATCTTTATGTATCTGTTTATTAATGTCTTGACTATCTATAAGTCATTAAAAACCCTAATTATTATAGGCTAATACATTCGTATATCAACCCCTTTTTAGAATGTTATCCACACAAAAAAGTTGTGAATTGGGGCGGGAACACTTTGACCCCAGGTGCCTTTTTGGAATGTCATCATATTGTCCATACCCGACAGTTGTTAAGTTTTACTCAAGATGGCCAACATACATAAAAGTTAATTCATAATTAGTACTCAGAATTTCTTCTGAGATGACCAACATAACATAACATAAATTTCATTAATAATTCAGATTTCTTCATGTTACCGGAAGTCGGCCCAAATACTATTATATCTCATATCATATTGGGCATGCATGCACAGACGACTAAACCAAACTGACACCACGCCAACATTTTGAGCATTGGCTAGACTTGCTAGGTGCCATGATCGATAATATATAAGTATATACAGCCCTACAATAAACCTATAATTAGTTAATTGCTAAGTAACGACTTTTATGTAGACGTTCTAGCTTGTAGTAACATGAAAACAGCAATCGCCACCACCAATGCCACGAATGGACTGGTACATCCACCATAATCTTCGCCACCATCTATATCCAACAAAAATTAAAGACGTCAAACTTAACTATTTAAACCACAAAATCGGTTGATGTTTTTTAGTTTTTTACTAAAAATTGTTTATCATCCAAAATCCCAAAAAGCTTAAAAATTAAATTGGGTGTGTAGGATTGCTTATTTATAGATCATACGCATTTAAGTACTTTTGCTTTGAAAACGCACTAATCATATAATCTTTCACAAAACGCAATCCCAAACACAATATGTTGTATTTCTTAAAGTTGAAAGTGGTCATGCATTCGCTTTTAAAAAAATACATACCAGAATAACTAATGTAGTTTCCAACAACCTCGTATGTCATGTAACACCCTGCAAATTGTGCTGTAGCAGTCTTGCATGGTGTTATAATGATATTTGTGAGTTTTTGGACACAAGTTTTGCAGTCAGATTGGGATAGGTCAGCACGGCATTGGTAGAGTCCATTGACAGTGGTTGCGGTAGTGGCGACGGTTGTTTGGAAAAAGTTGGTTAAGTTTGATGCAGCTACAAGGGTTGTGAAGAGTGTGTCTAGTGTTATTTTGGTTGTTGGGTCTTGGAGTGTTTGGCTTGTGCATGTTTTGTAGATGGCCGGAATTGTGAGGTCGGCGGTAGTGGACATGGTGGCGGAAGCTAAGAGGAAGAAAAAGAAGAGGAGGAGAGCCATTGTGTGTGTGTGTGTTTTCTAGTGTGTTTTAGTATGTGTTTTAGTGGTATATGCTAAGTTATTTATAGGAAGATATAATAACGTAGGTTTTTAATTAGTCTTTGATATATGAAAAAAAGAAATACTCTATATGATTCTATGATATTCTATATTGTTTCAAATAATCGTCAACTGTTAAAATTGTAACTATAAAAAAAGACGTAGGTTGTAAAAAGTTTAAACAAATCGAACCGTATTTGACAAAGCTCAAACTTGGTTTGTTACTGGAAAAGATAAAGGTTCGAGCTCGGATCGTTTTGAGCCTTATTTGTAAATTCGAAATTGGCTCGCACGTGAGCTATTTAAACTCGGGCTCAGCTTGTTTAATGACAGATGTTTGTATTCTTATTTTTTCTAAAAGCGAAAGTATAAAAATGCGTTTAGGTAAGGTACTTTTAAACTCATGAACCTAGCTAGTCAAGCTTGTTTATCAGACAAGCTTATTGTTAACTCGAGCTCTTTAAGCAAAAGCTCTAGTGGATATTTTAACGTGCCTAGTATACCGTTGCCAAACCAAAATCCTCCAATTTATTTCATACATTTTTTTGTGATTTTTGTTATTATACATACCACTCAGTACTTTCTTATAAAAAAAATTTTAATTCCTTAAAATGTTATAAAAACATTTTATCAGCATAGTAAATATATGTCTTGCTCTTAGAGCAGTCCCATTCAACACGCACCAACGGCGTTATTTGGGTTTTAACGGCGTTGAAGCCGTTATTCCCACTGGAGTCACGGCGTTAAGAAGGAAAAAAATGGGAGAGCAACGCCCGTTAAAGGGTGTTTTTGGGTGTTTTTTGGGTGTTTTTTGGGGATGTTAAAGTTTAACTTGAGATGTTATGGATGGGAGTGTTTTTTGGGGATGTTAATGTACGTTTAATGTTAAAGTTGATGTGGCGCTAACGTGAACGGTGTTATTGGTGTTATGGTGTTATGGATGGGAGTGCTCTTAAACATGATTTTGTGACCAACAATATGACAAAAAGATTTGTGTGTGTGTGAGTGTGTACTACTGTACTTTAATGAGGTAGGTTCATGGGTAAATTGTGATGGAAACTTGTAGAGAAATGGAAGGTTTATGGTGAGATGTTAAAGTTTTAGTGACTTATGGTTCAGTCCTTGATCTTTATAAAACAATCTGTATATTCAGTCCAAGTCAAGAAATATTTGTCTTGCTAGACATGATTTCGGTACAGTTACAAATTACCTTGTCTTTGTAAACTGTAAAGTTCAAGATCAGGGCAGATGCCTTATGCATTTCATTGCACCATCTAGGTGAGTAGTTGTCTAGGTGATGCTCGGTATAGAGAGCACTTTTTTTCGCTGGGAATTTCTTGTTCCCTCTCGATAGACCAGCGAAGAACATACGTATGTATAATGATTTATTTTTGGCTTGCAAGTCGCTAGGTTACAAATTCCGTGGACAAGAAAAGTATGGCAGAATTTTTTTTCTTGGAATTAATCTTTCATTTACTTTCATACTACTCATGAGCCATAAAATGTCATGAAGAAGATTTTTGACAACTGATTCAAAAACTTTAGAAGTTGCAAGTTTTTCAGGATTGTTAAAGAGAATAATATCTGTACCTCATTGATATTATCATAAGGTAGTAATAATTACAAATAAATTGATGTTACTGATTTGAGTTGTGTCTAAAAGGTATTGGGTCGTGCTTAGATCGAAACATCTAACCCATTTTGTTATACATGTTGTATTCGGGTTAGGACGAGGTTAAAGGTGTCAACCTGCCAACCCATTTAATTTGTGTAACATGAAACCCGTTTTACCTGTTCAACTTGTATGTGTATAACCCATTAGCTCGCATAAATAATATGGCAAAATATGTTGTGTTAAACGGGTTAGAATTGATATGAATGACCCAGTTATTTATGCATATCATGTTTCAGCTGAAGTTTTCCGACCCATCAATCCAACCTAAACCCGTCTGAAATTGTCACCCTAGTTATAAGCATATAATTTCGTTGGTCATATTAAAAGAAAATAATCTTTCCAAGTGGAAGAGAATAGAACATTACATGTTTCGGGTTACACTGAACCAAATGCACTTATGGAATGTCTGCGAAAAGCTGAAAAAATAGCACATCTAGTGCATTGGCAATATGGAGAATGTCCTCCAACCTATATGTATCAGAAGAGTGACCATTATCTAAGGGTTATGGAGAGTGCGATAATAAGGGCAACAGTTATAACGACAATTCTCAGCCATGTGCCACCTATGTAAACCATATGCTAATATAACTTGGGGATCTCTCTTGCTGCATTATGCGATGCCGTTTTCCATGCCATAATCAGTGGTTAAATTTCCTTGTTTTTTCTTAATATTCGACTAGCGTTTACTCTACTTGGGATTTGTCGTTGTGAATGAAAATATATTTATGTACTTGGTCTAACTGGCTTGCTTCAACAAGTATATATCTACTTTTCATTTGGCTAGCCAATGCTGATTTTGTCCTTCAAGTCTGACTAGCTCTAATTACTGTTCCGTAAAGCTTATTTAAATATCTTACTTTTGTTTAAACTAATAGTAGTTCATTAGCTCAAGACTATCAAAACACAATGCAGATGACAGAATTTAGATACGGATAACGGTTACTTTCAACTAAATTGAACCTTTTTCAAGTAAGTCGGTTCAAAACAGCTTATAGAAACAGCTTTGGGGGTGTTTGGGATTTCATACTTTTAGCTTATGGCTTATAACCTACGAAAAACACAAGTCAACAAGCACTTCAAATATGCAATCCTAGACACCTCAGCTAAGCTGATAAGCCTAGAATGTATGTCTAGCAATCCATCCCAATTTTTATTTTATTTTTTTTAAATGCTATCGGACGGAGTGTTGTAAAACTTAGACCACAAGGTCGAGTAACAAGTTAAGATTGGATATTTGTTTATCAACCGAGAAGAAGGTTGAATAACAAGTTTTTTCCCATCTATTATGTACCTCCATCGCATACATCATGCATATCATCCCGATTACTCACTCACACAACTTGAGTTGAATCAGCCAAAAACCGGGTTGGTCAAAACTCGGTCTGCACTATTTGAACAATTGTGTTAATGTTTCTAACATATTCTTATAGTCAGGAGCGGACATACCTAAAGCAGAGCGTATGCACGCGCATACCCTAAAAACGCCATAGTCCTAGTCATATAAAATGTCATACACATAATTTCAAAATTTACACAAAAATTCCAATCACAATACTCCCCGCCTAGGCCGATTACAAGCTACAAGTTAGCGGACTACTTGAGTACCGCGAGTTTTACAAACATTACATTACATAAGTAGTAATCATTTAGATAATGTCGAATTATTCGGAGGAAAACGAGGCAACCGGATAACAGCTTCTTCTGTCTCAATGGGGTCTGATCTTATTATCTACAAAACAAAACATTATTAAAACTTAGGATAAAGTACTATTTCATTACTAACTAAAACATGGGTTATTTAAAGAAAGGAAAAAAAGGGGTACCGGATCTTGGAGAAGGGGCTTTGAATCATCAATGGCTGGTCTGAACTGTGGCTTGCTTTTGTTGTTGGTGGTGGTGATGTCTCTGTTGCTTGTTCCGGCATTGGTGGTCATGGGTGTTTGTGTTTGACTAGGTTTCATTTTGTTTTTTTTGGTTTGGGATTTGATGGAGTGATATTTTGTTGTGTTATGTAAGGCCCAATAGTGAATATATTTATGCAGGAACCATTTAAGGCCCAATTACATTGGTTTTGTTTTCCTTTTGTTTTGTTGTTATTGTAGCGGTGTAAATGGGTCAAGCTTTTGTTCAGTAACTCAGTTTTATTTGAGCTGAGTTTTATCGTGTCTTGAGCTCAAGTCTGAGTTTTAAACATAAATATATCACATAAAAATCAAAATCACACTCACGCAACTTTCTTTCAAGTCGGTTGATTCGTAGATTGACTTGTGCTAAAAAAAGTCACCAACGCGTAGGCGGGGATATGTGTTTGGCACGCGTTGTTGGGGCAAGAAAGGGTCTTAGACGCCCTTGTTACACGTAACCTTAAGAACATTAAAATGAAAACATATCCAGAAGAGAAAAAAATAAATAATACTGTAATTCATTTTTGTTTTTGCAAGATTGAAATTGTAAGATCGAATTGAGATCTTAAGTACCTACTATAATGTCATTTTCTTAATATTTTTTTGTAATATTATTCAAATTTACAAATTATTATATATCATAAACACAAAATTATATGAATTTTTTATGAAAATATTATCCTAAATTGAATATGGAATTTTTAACAAGATTCACATGTTGTTTTTAATTTATTTTTTTAAACATTATTCATAAATTTGTAGTTTTTTAGTTTATAGTTCGAGAAAAGTAAGATCGGGGTGGATTAGATCTTAAGATCTTATTGTCAAGATCGGGATCTTATGATCAAAATCGAGATCTTATAAAATCTTAAGCTTACTAAGATCTTACGTATCGTTTTGTTTTATAAGACTGTGATATTTGTATAATATACTAAAAGGCGACATGCCTCCTTTCTGCAAACACAAAGATTAAACGAAACTTTCCAAACTTGCAAAAACAATCCCGAGGCTCAAGATCGTTCTGCAGTAAGTCCAAACATTAAATGCAAAGTTTCACAACTTGGCAAAACAAATCCCTAAAATTTAAGGGGTGTTGCAAGGTAAGTCTGTAGAATTAATTCTAACTATAAGAACCCCAAAAAATTAGTCTCTAAGGTTTAAGTTGTCGCCACAGCAGTCGCTTTAGCTCAATCCATTGCGTCACACGGCTTCCACACTCGTTAACAACTAATCTTAAAGTACAATTTACATAATTCTTCCTTACAAACACCAAAATTACAAAAACACCCTTACATCTTCAACCCTTTCTGGTTATCCATCAAAACACAGACACTTCAGTTCAGATAACAACTTGAAACAAAAACAAAAATGGAGGCCTTAAAAGTATGGTCATCAAGACCACTCCGTCACCTCTTCCACTTATCTCCACTCACTTACAAAACCCATCTCCCAGTCACCTTCACGCGCTGCTGTTCTTCCTCACGCGCCGCCACTGTGCCGCCCAAACAGGGTGGTGGCAGGGGAAGAAGGTCACCCAAAGATGAGAATGCAAGTTCCTCTACTTCTGATAGAGATGCCATTCGAGCCATTCGTCTTAAAAAGGTTGATTTTTTATATAAATTTTTTTATAAAAATTGAATCTTTTATATAAAGATTGAATCTTTTTGTGATTTTATGTTTTGTTTGTGATATTTGGTTTTGTTACTTAAATGGGTTGTGGGGTTTTTAGTGTTTAAGGGGGTGTTTGTTTTAGCTTATTTTTCAGGGCCTGTGAGGTTATGAGCTTATGTTTCGGCTTATATAGCAGGCTAATGGCTAATTTGTTTTGAGCTTATGTTTCATAAGCTCACTTTGTAACTTATTTTGAAACTTTTCGGCTTATTATGACATAATAAGCTTATATAAACGAAAAGTTTCAAAATAAGCCACAAAAGTGAGAGTATGAAACATAAGCCCAAAACCAAATAAGCTATAAACCGCTATATAATCCAAACAAACACCCCTTAGTTGTAGCAAAATGTGTGGAAGAAAATAGTGTTTGTTTGCTTATTTAACTATAAGATAAAAGCCACTCAGGGTTGGCCTAGTGGCAAAAGGTTTGTGACTAATATCAACAAAATGTGTGAGGTCCCCGGTTCAATTCACGACCCTGAAGTGACCACGCCAACCTCTTGAAAAAGGGAGGGCTTTACCGGGTTTGAATCTGGGTGGGGTGGTTCAAACCCCATAACGGCCAAAAGGTCGGAAACCACCTTTCCCAAAATAACTATAAGATAAGCAATTAAAGATAATCTGCTTACTTTTAGGGTGATAAGCGTTTTGAATAAGGAATCCAAAATACACACTTTGATAAGCCGTTTGGAATAAGCAACTCCTAACCTAATTATTTAAAACTGCTAGTGTCAACGTAAAGTTTGGAACTTTGGATCTTAAAACTGTTTATTTATTGTTTCCCAATGCAAGAAGCAGATATGCAGCTTTAGTTAGCAATCCCAAACGCCTCTGAGTATTCGGCAACTGATTAATCAGATATTCAGTCTATCTTAAATAAAATTTAAATCTTCTTATGTTTTATGCTTTGGTAGTTGATATCTGGTTTAATTAGCAAATTGGTGATGCGTTTTTAATTAGTTTTAGGATGATTAGTTAAGAAAGTGTGATACTTTGATATTGGTTGTCGATATGCATATCTTGGGGGAGTTATATAAGTATTTACATGTAAATGATTCTTAAATAGTGTAATAAGATCATTCGTATTAGTTTCACTATAAGAAAACATTAAGAGGGAGTTTGCGATTGCTTATGATTGTATGCTTATTGAGTTTTGATACTAATATAAGCAGTGTTGTGGGTGTTTGGGATTGCTTATCGAAATTACTTATCTGATTACAGGAGAGTGTAATAAGAAGCTTTGAATAATCAGTTTGAGAGTTTATCATTTTGAACTGCGTATATGGCTAAGTCAAAAGGCATACATAGTTTTAATAAGCAATTCTAAACACCTCCTTGAATGTACTATTATGGTAGTAATTGCAAACAAAATAATAAGATAATTAGTCTGGTAGTTCGTTATCACAAACTTCATATCAGACTACTGCAAAGAGCATAAGTGGGTTTAAAAAGCAATCCTAAAAACTCTATAAGAACTAATTATTTGTAACCACTATCGAAATGCAATGCCGAACACCCCCTGATTCATCATTTTTACCTTTTTAAGCACCTTTTTAAGAGGTGTTTGAGATTGCGTTTGCAAAACAGCACTCTGGAACAGAAATTCACAACCTCTTTATAAGAATACGCAGATAATTCCTTCTTTAATGATTTGCCAACACTTTTTGCTGATTATTTGCGTTTTGCAAACATATTAGTTAGATAATTACTCCCAAAACCTAACTTTAAACACCTACTCAAAGTTTAGTTTAGTTCCAACTTTTGGCTTTTTGAACGTAATACACAGGGGTCTATGATGAGTGTGGGTGTGGATATCTAGTTTATTTATTTCCGGTAAAAATAATGGATTTGTTTATAGGTAGAAGAGTTAAGGAGCAAAGGGCTTGAACCATATGCTTACAAGTGGGATAGAACTCATACCGCTAATCAATTGCAAGATATCTATAAGCATCTCAGCAATGGCGAAGAATCAAACGATGAGAATGACCAAGTATCAATATCAGGAAGAATTGTTGCACGTAGGGCTTTTGGAAAACTTGCTTTCTTGACTTTGAGGGATGATTCTGGCACAATTCAGGTATGCTGATAACATCTTCTTTTTCTTTTCACACATAAAAGTTTAGTTGCTTGTCTCAAACCACAGTAATTAGATAACCGCTTTCAAAACATGATGCAAAATGCCCATTAATCATCTCCTGAAGTTGATGTTAACAACTGAAAGATTGCAAATAGGAATGCGTTGTATTTGACCCTCATAGAAGCATTTAGATTATTGAGTAAACTTGATTTCCTCACCTATGCGATAGTTTTCTATGACTCTTTTTTGTCATAATACCGAATACTGATATATTTACTTACAATATCAGCTTTACTGTGAGAAAGAAAGGCTTGTAGATGAGCAGTTTGACCAATTAAAGAGTCTTGTTGATATCGGCGACATATTGGGCGCAAGCGGCTCAATTAAACGGACGGAAAAAGGTTAGCTTCCTCAACAAAGTTATACAAAGAGAAATTTAATAGTCTTTACACTATTTTTTTGATAGCATATTCAATGTTTCCATTTGTTTTCAGGAGAACTTTCTGTATGTGTAAATTCATTTTTGATCCTCACAAAATCTTTGCTTCCACTACCGGATAAGTTTCACGGTCTAACAGATGTGGATAAGCGTTATCGCCAACGGTTAGTTTTATAATAGCTTTTTTTCATGGTGGTCCGTTTTTGCTAATGTTAAACATCATCATAATTGGCAAGTCTGTTTTTCGTGTATAGATATGTAGATATGATTGCAAATCCAGAGGTAGCTGATGTATTCCGTAAAAGAGCAAAGGTAGGGTTAAAACATTGAGTTTTCGGATCATATAACTTATTATCTTCAAATGCTCGTATGCTGATTTGTGCTTCACTTCAGTAGATTGTATCAGTCATACGCCAGACAGTTGAATCCGTAGGCTTTATCGAAGTTGATACACCAGTTCTTCAGGTTTGTAAATCATCCCTAAACTGATTTTCGTAAAATCTTAATATTTGATTTTTTAATTTTTGATGCTTAAATTGATTTGACTTACTAGGGAGCAGCTGGCGGTGCAGAAGCTAGACCATTCATTACACACCATAACTCACTTGGCAGGGATCTTTATTTGAGAATTGCGACCGAACTCCATTTGAAGAGAATGCTGGTAAGGTTACCTTTTTGTAAGATTGTATTTGTATATTCATATAGGTAAAGAGTTCTGATTCCAACATAGGTTGGGGGATTCGAAAAAGTATATGAGATTGGAAGAATATTCAGAAATGAAGGCATTTCAACCCGACATAATCCAGAATTCACAACTATAGAGGTAATATATGCATCAATTGTCAAGATTGTAATCGCAGCATCACTTTTTAGGTTTGTTTGATCACAATTGACCGGTTTTAGTCTTGAACTGATCCAGATATATGAAGCGTATTCAGACTATGAAAGCATGATGAACATGGCAGAAGAAATCGTAACCCAATGTGCTCTTGCAGTTAATGGAAAGCTTACTGTGGACTATCAGGTATGTAAACTCTTAAAATGAACGTTTAACTTCTTACGTACTACACCAAGTTATTCAAGATTACCGATTTGAATGCAGGGGGTTGAAATTAATTTAGAAAGACCATGGAGGAGGGAAACAATGCACAATCTTGTAAAAGAAGCTACAGGAATTGATTTTATCGAGTTCGGAAACGATCTTAATGCTGCTAAAGAAGCAACTATTAACGCGCTGAATATGGGTCCCAATAATCAAGATAAGCATTTAATTGAAGCATGCTCCTCTGTTGGCAAAATGCTTAATGAGGTCAGTATCAAATTACGGGTCAAGTACTAACAATAATATATAAAATTTAAGAGTGAGATTAGTTGCTAACTTTTTCTTTTTACAGGTTTTGAGATAGTGGTAGAACCAACTCTAGTGCAACCTACATTTGTTTTGGATTATCCTGTTGAGGTATCTCCGTTGGCGAAGCCACATCGAGGTACTTAAAATATTCTGTATCTCAAAATGCATATCCTTTGAACTTGTATATTCGAAACCCAAAATTTACAAATAACTCAAATTCGTGAAAGCTTGATTTTTCCTAATTTTCGGCGCAGGCATGCAGGTTTAACAGAGAGATTTGAATTATTCATTTGTGGTCGTGAGTTAGGGAATGCATTTTCTGAATTAACTGATCCCTTGGACCAGGTATGTTTTATAGTCATTGGTCATGGTTCCTGATTATTATTATCTTGTTGCATTATTTACTAGTTAAAACCAAAAACGGCTATATAACTAACACATTGTGACAGAGAGGACGGTTAGAAGAACAAGTGAAGCAACATAACCAAAAGAGAGAGGCAGCAGCTTCAGATGACAAGGGGCCAAAAGAAGATGATGACGAGTCTTATGAGGTGAATCTTGATGAAGATTTTCTAACGGCTTTGGAATACGGAATGCCTCCAGCTTCAGGAATGGTATACATTCGACTCTGGACTCCCTTTTAGATAGATGTGACAGAATGGTGTGTGTGGGGTTCAAGTTGGTTTAAAATGGGTCAGAAAACGAGTTCATGTTAAAACTAGTAATTTTGCTGGCTGGTCAAAAGTGTGCCGGGCTGACCCGCAAACACTTCTTTTTCACCTTAAATAAAATCTTTTATGGATGATAAATGCAGTAAATATGATCACAAACTCATATTTGTACACATGAAAAATACTTTAGGCTATTTTGGACCCATTTGACCTGTTTCCTTTAAGGCTAAAACTTTGGTTTTACTTTTACCCATTTGACCCGTTAGAGATAAAGCAAACCCAAATCATTTCATTTATAAGTAATGAGCCGAAATTACCACCTCTACATTTTGGATCATATCAGTTCATTTATTAATAAAATCGCAATTTTACTGGCGGCGTGTTTTGCTATAAATAATTTTTGTTTCAGGGACTCGGGATCGACAGGCTGGTGATGCTACTTACAAACTCGGCTAGTATCAGAGATGTTATTGCTTTCCTGTCCTGAAAATTCAGCAATAAGGTCACGAGCAACACATAGTTTTGAACTTTTAAGGTTTGTTTTACTTCAGTTTTATATCGAGACTATAATCTATTTTTTCTTCCAGATTTTTATTATCGAGCCATGTCGCTTATCATTAGAACTTTTTTTGTCTAGCACACTCATTATTGTAAGCTGTTTACAAACAAGCACCCAAATAAATTATTATGGGTTACATCACTTAACTAAAATGTTTTACAATGTTTCAAATACTATATGTTATTAATTTGTATATCAATATCAACTAGATAAGTTATTATTGTTAGTTTCTTGCTTTTATATGGCGTGCTACCGGATTTTGTGCAGAAGTTGCTTATAGCTTACAATGTCCTAAATTTGTTAGTTTTATAAGTCATTCATAAAGAATGATCACTTAACCACTTTAAAATAAATTCCTTATTAGTATTCTTCTTATGTACTAAAAAGCGTACAAGGTTACTGTAGCAAACCAAACATTACCAAACATTAAATGCAAAGTTTCCCAAGTTGGCAAAAACAGTCCCTGAGGTTTAAATGTCGTTGCAAAGTAAGTCCAAACATTAAATTCAAAGTTTCACAACTTGGCAAAACAGTCCACGAGGTTTAAGTGACGTTGCAAAGTAAGTCTCAGAAGCATTAATTGCTATCTATAGCAACTTGGCAAAATTAGTCCCTAAGGTTTAAGTGTCGTTCAAAGTAAGTCCTTCAGTTCAATCCATTGCGATCGCGCGGCCTCCACACTCGTTTATATACTAAAAGCGGGACCAAAAGTTTTCCAACGCAAACATTAATTGCAAACTTTCTCAACTCTAAGAAAAATAGTCTGCGAGTTCAGTGGCTACAAAATAAGTCTTGATCATTAATTGCTATCTATAGCAATCCTGCAAAATAGTCCCTGGTTTAAGCGGCGTTGCAAGGTAAGTCCTAACCAAACATTAAATGCAAAGTTTCACAACTTGACAAAAACAATCGCGAGGTTTAAGTGTCGTTGCAAAGTAGTTTCATGTTACATTAATTGCTATCTATAGCAATTTGGCAAAAATAGTCCCTGGGTTTAAGTGTCGTTCAGTAAGTCGCAGTTCAATCTCATTGCGTCGCGGGTTTCTACACTCGTTTGTATAAAATAATAACATTTTTTTTTTTTTTTTTTTTTTAGAAATTACATATTTTTTTGGGTAACCATGGTTTCCGACCTTTTTGACCTACTAATTCACAGGGTTTGAATCCACCGCCACACATACTCAAGTCAGGTAAAGCCCTCCCTTCTCGGTACGTTTTACATATTTTCAACGCTAGTGTATGTAGATGGCATTTAACTCGTTTCATTAAACCACTTCATATGTCGGTGGAAATTTCTTGACATTTTTGTGCATACTATATCTGGACAAAACAAAAATGGTGAATGACGAAAATGATTTTAAATAGGTTAAAATTGTCAAAAGGTATTTAATGAAACAGGTGATCCATGGATGTCAAAATATCATCCATCTCTGATCCACTAATAATTTCGCACATCCATATCTGTATCTATTAATTACTCATTTAGTTCATCCCAATTAGACTGATCTATAATATTTAAAGAGATCCTACTAAACTAATCTCTTATTAGATATTTACCCTACTAGACTTACGTTTAACCAATGGATCTCAAATTGCCACATTTGACTAATATGTTCAATCTCTAAGCTCACCTGCAAAGATTTGTTACCTGTTATCTAAGATAGTAGTGATTTTCAAAGTATAAATTAACATTTAAAAATTCACAAAAAATCTGCACATTATTATTTGCAACTTGTTTGAAATAGTTGTACCCATGCATAAATAATTTATGTTATCTTCTTCTGAAGATGATGTTTTGTATACATTATTGCTAGATTCCAACTTAGACATAGCTTGTCAATTACACGTTTATATAGTTTTTTATCTTCAAAATGATCACGACATCCATGTGTGTTATTTGTGACCTTATGTCCGACTAATTCATGAGTTTTGAATCCACCGCGAAAGGCATATTAGAATAAGTTATTCGATCATATCCAAGTAGAAACAAGTTTGGAACCTAAAATACCACAAACACTTATTCAAACGATTAATATTCTATTCCATGATATCCTTGATAGTGTGACATATACTTCTTTTTTAAGCAACCATATTATTTGATTGATACTCTCTTTGTCACTTGGTCATATGGTTTGGATTCCATTGTGATAGTTTTATTTTTAATCAATATTAGTAGCTTAAGCTTACTAAATATACATTCGAAAGCTCATTACCAAAATTCATCGATAAACACTTGATAACGGCCCGATTATTCTCTCAGGCCACGTCGAGTGAAGAAACTCATCAAGCCATATAGTACTACTACTCCCAACTGTCACTAACAATTAAGATGTACTATCTTCACTGCACAGTGAGTGATGTACGACAAGCACCACTTTGTACAAGCCAAGAAGGGAAGACCACCTATCCTCCTTGTCTGTTCCCTAGATGATCAACACCTGGCTCCCTCGCAGTCGTTGATCACTCCTCAAGGGCATATCTCTAAACCCTAATTGACTCTCTATAAATAGAAGGTAACAAACACAACCTCAATAAGTTTTCACACACTTGGGCAAATAATGTTTCACAATAGTCTCATATGGTTCTTGTTTAAGTGTTATCCGGACTTCTTGATCTTAGTCAATTTATTAGGTCCTTACCTTTCAATACGAAAACCAAACAATAAAACCATTTTCGTCCCATCTCTTAAACCAATTTACACACTATATGTAAACATTTTCTTTTCTACAAATAGGTTAAAAATAGAACTATCACAATGGAATCCAACCACATGACCAAGTTACAAAAGAGAGAATCAATCAAATAATATTATTGCTTAGAAAAGAAGTATATGTCACACTATCAATAATATCATGGAATACTGGAATAGAATATTAATCGGTTGAATAAACGTTTGTGGTATTTTAGGTTCCAAACTTATTAATACTTGGATATGATAGTTCTATTTTTAACCTATTTGTAGAAAAAAATAAATGTCTAATTACTTGGTCATGTGGTTGGATTCCATTGTGATAGTTCTATTTTTAACATATTTGTAGAAGAAATGTCTAATTACATTAATTTACATTTTGTTAAAAGCAATATTGAAAAGCTAAATCTAGTATTATTATATCATGGGAGGTATTGATTGGGTGTGTATAGTTTGCAGGCAAAAGTTCAATATAAATCTCAAATTTACCATAGATTCAATTAACCAATAATAGCTATTCATTTTTTTATTATGATAAACTTTCATCCTTTTTTAAAAAATTAAATATCTCGCAAACCATTAATCGTTACGCGATAAAACTTATATTATCATGACGAGAATTAAATTGTCTTTCTATAACATGCACTACTATATATTTTTAACAACTTTTTTTCAAAATTTCGTCAACAAAATCATATCATATATGATTTGTGAAAATCATATATGATTCGTAAAAATCATATATGATTCAGTAAAATCATATATGATTTTTCTGGACGAGATTTTGAAAAAATGTTTGTCAAAATATATAAAAGTCATATCTATAAAAGATAATTTAATTCTCGTCGTGAGATTTTTATAGTTTGAAGATTTACCGTTTGTAAGATATGTTGATTTAAAAAAGTGGAAAATAATTTTTATTAATTTAGATAAAAATAAAAGGTATAATTGGCTCATTTGTTACACGTCAAATATAAGTTATATATCGATCTCAACTCATAGTTTGTGTTATACCATTAAATTTGTCAACAATTGAAACTTTTTTTTAAAACTATTTGCAAATTGAGCAAGTTAAGTAATACAAAATTTTAGGCTAGTAAAAGTGGTCTGTTAAATCCATTGCCAAATTTACCGTCACATTGGCTTCATATAATCCTATGTTGCACGGAAACTCCGTCAGGGTGACGTTTCTTGTACCGGAAACGTTTTGGAAACGCGAAACGCCTGGAAACGCTTTAGAAACGTTTTTGGAAAATAGGAAACTTTTCACGTCATTTGGAAACATCTGATGTTAGGCAGAAATGTATTGGAAACGTTTCTGGGCTATTTAAAAGCGTTTCTACTATTAAAAACATGTATTTAAGCCCAATTGAAGACTCAATAGTTTACAAATGTTATAATTGTAACACTTTCTTGAATTTTATTAATAAATTTATATATAATTATATAAATTACACAAACGCTTCTACTGCATCTGCTTTCTTGAATATTGGGATATTGGCGTTTAAGACTGCTGTTTTCGTCCCCCGTCCCCATGTCTCAGATTCCGTCCCGTGCAACATAATTGTGATCTTAGATAAATAGATGAAGTTTTTTAGGTTACCCGAAAATAACTAGTTTTTCTTTTTAGCTTCGCAAAGCTCTTTATAAGTCGTCGTTAGCAAAACCCTTTTTATAGCTAGTAGTGTACTTTGATGACTTTGAGTTATCATTAACTTTGTTCCACAGTTTTCTTAGCTCATTTAAAGATTCATAACATACACACGGCTTTCTTTTCAAGTCAATTATACAAGGTCCAAACTACACTTTAAATAAACGTATCTATGGATCCATTATCATAAAACCAACATTTAATATAGTAAAAGTTAAGTGTATAAACTTGCACATGCTAATTGACTCAAAAAGCTAATCTAAACAAAGCCACACGAGACGAGATATGAGCTAACCAACCACAAGTATAGTACTAGTCTTTAGTCTAACTCACCACCAACCATGACCCCACCCCATATTCACACCCATTGAGCCGACGAGATATGAGAGTCGACTGAGAAACCTCATATGGTGTAAGAAACTCTCTATCTAAATAATTGCAGATTCACGTTCTGCCTAAATCACGCGAGAAAAATTTGTGATGTATATATTTTGAGATAGTTATTTTCAGTTCAAAAATTAAAATTAAAAATGTATGTACCAAAATCGACAAATTAATTATTTTTAGAAGATTGATATAATTCATACAAAAACTTATGATACATTAATATAAATTTTTTTAGATTAATCATATATAGCATGCCTAATTATCATTCTAATGACCTAATGATAAGAAGAAGAAATTTCAAAACCATTTGTTTTCTCTCATTCAAATTATTTTGTCACATAATATAACTAGTTAACCCGTAAATAATGACATTAACGACTTTAGATCCTTAATATTCTCCTTATTGGAATCTTGTTGAATGAGTATGGCTGTAATCTATACACGTTAGAGTATATCCTTTTTTTAATGTTTAATTGATAGCTTCACATAATTATAAAATATTTATAGAATCTTCAAACAAAATTTTTTAAGTGCTATAGATAGTTTTCATTATACAAAACCTATATACTTAACAAAAGTACTCTACCTTCATAAAAATTCAATACGACACGACATGAACCCGACACGATTTAGATAATCGAGATCTCGACACCAAGATTACATATAAATGACTAACTAAGAGATTTTTTTTTTTTTTCGAAAGACAACTTTATTACCAAGGAAACGGAATCAAAATACAAAACAAGACAAATTTCCACTAACTAAGAGATTAAACTTCACGTATTCATTTTACCCGATTTTGCCAATTACATTTGGCTTTTATATGTTGTCAAATCGTACCGTAAGTATTTTTGTCATTTGAGTTAATTGAGCATTTTACTTCTACTCGTAACTTATAGTTTCATGCCTTCAAAAAACTCCATAACTTTTATTAGCAAGTTTTTATTTTCTTGAATATGAAAAAAAAATAATATGAATTCCTTTTTATAAGAAAAATACAAAAAAATACCAATTATTTCCACAATCATGACATATACCTAATGAATGCTTGTATAGAAGTCAACATTTACATTAAATAAAGAGTTTAAGCCTAGTGTAACCATTATAAAACTTTCTTTCTATTTTCTCACATCAAACCTTCATCCTCTCCATCCATACATCATGGCTCTAAATATCCAACCGGAAAAACAAGATTCATCCATCACCACCAACCATCCACCACCATTAAACACCACCATCCTCCCCATAACCAACCCATCAACCACCACTAATCACAAGAAACTCACTCTCATCCCATTAATCTTCCTAATCTACTTTGAAGTAGCCGGCGGCCCATTTGGTGAAGAGCCAGCAGTACAGGCCGCCGGCCCACTTTTAGCTATCTTGGGCTTCTGATATTCCCGTTTATATGGGCTATACCAGAAGCCCTAGTCACTGCTGAACTCTCCACCACCTTTCCAGGAAATGGAGGGTTCGTCATCTGGCCCATAAAGCATTTGGGCCCTTTTGCGGCTCATTAATGGGCTCATGGAAATTTCTAACAGGTGTTATAAACATAGCTGCATTTCCAATTCTTTGTGTTGATTACTTAGAAAACTATTTCAATATTTGATTCAGGCTTGCCTAGAACTCTAGCAACTGTGTTGTCCACTATATTTCTAGCTTTTGTTAATTATTCGGGTTTGAATATAGTTGGATTCGCAGCGATAACTCTAGGGATTATTTCGCTTATGCCGTTTATTATAATGTCATGTATAGCATTACCACAAATAAAACCACATAGGTGGTTAAGTATGGGACAAGAGGGTGTTAAAAAAGATTGGAATTTATTCTTTAACACCCTTTTTTGGAACTTAAACTTTTGGGACACAGTTAGTACTATGGCAGGTGAAGTAGAAAACCCGAAAAAAACATTCCCAAAAGCTTTGTTTTTATCGGTTATTTTAACTTGTCTAGCTTATATAATCCCTTTAATGGCGGTCATTGGCGCGGTTGATGTTGAACAAAGTGAATGGGAATCAGGTTTCCATGCAGTAGCAGCTGAAATGATATCGGGCAAATGGTTAAAAATCTGGATTGAAATCGGGCAGTTTTATCGGCTATAGGTTTATTTGAGGCACAATTATAGTTGTGCATACCAAGTTTTAGGTATGGCGGATTTAGGCTTCTTACCAAAGTTTTTGGTGTGAGATCAAAATGGTTTGGTACTCCATGGGTTGGGATTCTAATATCAACTTTAATCACACTCGCAGTTTCACCTATGGACTTCACCGATATAGTAGCATCCGCAAATTTTATCTATAGTTTAGGCATGTTACTAGAGTTTGCGTCTTTTGTTTGGTTAAGAAGGAAGTTTCCAACGTTGAAACGGCCTTATAAGGTCCCATTAGGGATACCGGGCTTGGTCGTGATGTGTTTGATTCCATCGGTATTCTTGATTTTGATCATGGTTATTGCGACTAAGATTGTGTTTCTCGTAAGCGGCTTGATGACTGTTGGTGCTATTATTTGGTACTTCTTGATGAACTATTGCAAGTCAAAGAAATGGTTTGTTTTTGCAAGTGAAGATGATGTTAAAGATGAGGTGTTATCATCTTGACATTTTCATAAGGGTAGTTTAATTAATTATTAGGAGGTTTGGTTATTGTCTATAAAAAGTTTAGTATTTTGTTTAGATGAACTTTGGCATCTATGGAACTTGTAAAACTTTTGATGCTTTTTACTATGTTGATGCTAGCTTTTCAATGGTGTATTTGAGCATAGTTTAGTTTGAAATTTGGACAAAGTTGATTCGAAAAGAAAAGGTATTTATGTTCTAAACTTTAAATGTTTATTGTCACACGAATATTACCTTTTGTATTGGTCAAATTTAGACAAAATTACTTGCTTTTGAAAGTCTGATTATTCGGGTGGTGTTGAGCTACTTTTAGTTGTAAGCACGGACGGAACAATGACACAATTTAACCATGTATATTTACGAAAAATTATATAAAGCAAGAAACACAACTTTTTTTTAATCAGATTAGTAAAAAACGAGATTTTTTACAAAAATTAACATTACCACATAAAATTTTATGACTATCCCGGGACCCACCTTGATTCCGTCCCTAGTTCTTAGTACCTTTCTTTTTTTATTCGAGTTGTATTGAGCTTCTTATGATGACATTACTTGGATTGATGATATTATCGTCATTGAGTTTACATGCGTTAATTAGTGTACTATACGCACGCTTGTCTTGTTGATTTCGAAAGCCTTGTGTGATAACTAGAGAGAAGGAATGATTTAACTCCGTAAAAAAACAAACTAAAACGTATGTAAAAAAAATTTGTTGATTACTTATTAAGCGTCACATGTATTAATAACAAAATACACTTATTTGTAAATATTATATGCACATATTGTATACTTCATGTTATTTCTTTTTAAAGTTTAACTCATGTGTATACGAATTTAAAATTTAAATCCGGCTAAATTGTTATTAAAGGAAAATAAATATCAAATATAAGCACGTGTTACTGTGATATGAAAATAAATATACACAATTATACTTATAACAACGACTCATATAATTTCTATTGAAAGTTTATATAAAAATATTCAAATAAATATTTTTAAAAAACTTTATATTTTAACTTCATCAACAGTCATTACGTGCTATTAAACTCGCATATTGTGTAAAACATAATATTAATATTTAAATTTAAACAACAACATCAATTTCAATATCATGTCGGTTAAACAAAGTTAAATCTTTCGATAAAATCTTTACAAAGTATTAGTTAAATTAATAAAGAATAAAAGTTTATCAACCTCAATAACTATGTTGTAATTAAACAAAGTTAATTCTTTCATCCAATAAAAAATCTTTATAAAATATGTAATTTATGGTAAACTATAAATAATATAATGAAAATCGGGCTCAAGTTTATGTAAAACCTCGATGTAATTGCGGTAATAATTATTAATTATTCTTATATCACAATTACAAAACATTAAACACGAACAAATTCTTATATGTTTGTTACCACATTTGCATATTAAACTAAAATTTTATAATAAATTTAATTTATTAGTTTATAAAATGGGTTTTTTTTTTTCATGTCAAGATGCACCGGATCTAACATGAAAAATGATAAGTTATCGGCTACTATAGACCTGCCTTTTGTTTATGAAAGGTCCCACCACAAGAAACCATATATTATTAGCCGTTGTTTTGTTATTTTTAGGCGTGGGTTTGGATATTTTGTTTGTGAGTTTTAAAGATGAGGTCCAAGCGATATTATATGTGGTGCGTTTGGTATCCCGCCATGAATGAGACTATATCTATGAAAGTGATTAAAGGTGTTTGTTTAAGATGAGGGCCTCACCACTATGGTAATGAAAGATGATATAATCCATACTCATATACATCAAGTGAACTAGGTATGGATCTTTCATGGGTGAGGACCCACCAATACTATCAAACACATACCCTTTGTCATTCATGACAACATACCAAACGCACCATAAGTTTTAATTTTTAAGTGCTTGAAGTTGATTAAAAAAAAATTGAGGCAACATTAGGCCCCAATCAGGTTTTGATATTTTATTTGTGAGGTGGATCTTTATATTTTTCTAGGGAAAAACACGCCCCGTTTGTTCGGAAGGTTCTTTGGGGGTTGAAGTTTTAGAACCAACTTTCGTGTTTTTATCTTTTCTTTTGATGTTAGTTCACGAGTATTAGTTTTAATTTACTTTGTTTTAGTTGTAGGGGATACTTTGGGTTATCCCATTTTAGTTGTAGGGGATACTTTGGGTTATCCCGTTTGGTCAGGATACTTTGGTTTATCATGTTTGGTAAGGGATACTTTGGTTTATCCCACTTGGCATGTATACTTTGGTTTATCCAGTTTATGTGCTTCCGCTTGCTGTCGAAGGTCTTCATTAACAATTATTTATTTGCTTTAATTTATCGTTTATTAGCTTTTTATCTCAAGTCCGAGCTTTCACGATTTCGCCGCTCGAATCTGGGGAGTGTTAGTCTCAGATATGTCATCGGGCTCAAGCCGAGGCCCGAGTCTAGAAGACTCCATTGTGTAATATTTATATGTCGATTGTGGACGTATAGTCTGGACTGGGCCAGGAATGGGTCAGGCCCAGCAGACAGCGGCCCACTCTACACCTAAACCCTAATCCATGCCCTATAAATACATGGCCGGATCTCCTTCTCAAGGACACACAATACGGATGACGTTTACCCTAACCCTAACTCATCACATCGCACCGATATTAACTTGACCGTCGAAGGTGGACCCGGGCTCGGCCTCGGGTCCACTCCTAACGGGTTCTCTTTGTTGACAGTCTACTTAGGGCTCGAGAAGACGACAAGCGACCCTGGAGAGTCGTCGAATCCGCCCGCCCGACATGTCATCAACAAGTTGGCGCCATCCGTGGGACCACGAATAAATTTTACTGTGTTCTCATATTACCGAAAAGCGTAAATCAATTTCTATAGTCGGTAACTCTAAATCCTATAATCGATTGACCGTGTATTCTGATATAGAATATTCGCACCTTTAAAGTATAGTCTTACATGCATGCTTTAAAGTGTCATTCGCAATTAATGCTTTAAAATACCATTCGCAATTAATACTTCAGATACAGTGAAGATACATGCATGCATGTATTCATTATATAATTTAACTGTACATGCATTATATTCTCATGATTATACAAATATAAGGATCATGATATTTCTTTACATAAGATACAAGAAAAGAAAAGTCCGCACGATCAGACCTATTTTATATTTTAGTCCGCATGATCGGACCTAAGAAAATATCCGCACGATCGGAGCTATTTTATTAGCCGCGAATTAATTCGCGCAGACATCGCTTTTTAAGGTTGGTAGGCTGTTCGCTCGAACAACACGGTCATGATAAATCTACCCGCATTAGGCCGCGTTCTCGACATCTTCGCAGAACGCAGACGCCGCAAACACCACGATGCTAGTCAATCGCCATGAGCGCCTTTGGACAAAGGCCGTGGTATAAACATCTGCGATCATCCACAAACGTTCGAGTCTATGCGGTTACGATAAATCCATCTGCGTCTATTAGTCGCGGTCACGATCGTCCATCACGATTTTTTTTTTATATATATAAAAAACAAACAATTAATTAATTTTTGTAAAACCTCGCGATAGGGTAATTCAGACCGCTACTTCTCTTATGTGTTAAGCTCATATGCTATGTGCTATATATTGCTTCACTTCATTAGGTTTTATATGTTGCGATTCGCACATATACTTTTAATGTTTACATTCGGTGTTTCTGTGAGCATAAATAAGTTCAATGATCCTACACGAGTAGCACCATCAAACTTGGGGGCTACCGGTATATACTACCACTTGCTTCCGTGCTGCGTCCACGCGGTATATTTGGAAGCAGATCGTATGTAAGAGGTATTGCATGCGGTACAAAGACAGTTTAAATATTCGTACCATCTTTTAGCAGGGAGACGTCCTCCGTCGGTTGTAAAGACGGACGTAATGTGCGCCTCGCTATAGAAACACGTCTTCGTCGCACCTCTTTGTCGCAAGACAACAAGACTTCCGCCATGTACACGTCTTCCGTCGCACCATGTTGCGTCGCTCGGTACAAAAGGTACGCCTTACCCGTGATGCGACATACGGGATCCACTTTTACCATTGTGAGACTCTCACAATCGCAATATCACCACGGACGCGCCTACAAGGTCGCAGATTCGGATATAGTCTAATGGGCTAAGCAGACGGCGCCATGGGTCAAGTGAGCAACGTCGCATTTGGGTCGCCCAAGATGGTCCGTCCCATGCGCACACTTGAATTGCGCACATGAGCCATGCCGTCATGATTGATTGGGCCTCTGCGCCATGAATAACTTAAGTCTAGCATAACATAGCCATGTACTATCTCATACTAGACTTGGGGGCTTGTGGACGTATAGTCCGGATGGGCGAGAATGGGTCAGCCCAGCGGACAACGACCCACTCTACGCTTAAACCCTAATCCATGCCCTATAAATACATGGTTGGATCTCCTTCTCAAGGACACACAATACACGGATGACGAAGTTACCCTAACCCTAACTCATCACATCGCACCGACATACTAACTTGACTGTCGGAGGTGGACCCCGGGCTCGGCCTCGGGTCCACTCTAACGAGTTCTCTTTGTTGACAGTCTACTTAGGGCTCGAGAAGACGACAAACGACCCAGGGAGAGTCGTCGAATCCTGCCCGCGCCAGATTATGCATCAACAAGTTGGCGCCATCCGTGGGACCACGAATAAATTTTACTTCGTGTTCTCATATTACCGAAAAGCAGAAATCAATTTCTATAGTCGGTAACTCTAAATCCCTATAATCGATTGACCGTGTATTCTGATATAGAATATTCGCACCTTTAAAGTATAGTCTTACATGCATGCTTTAAAGTGTCATTCGCAATTAATGCTTTAAAATACCATTCACAATTAATACTTCAGATACAGTGAAGATACATGCATGCATGTATTCATTATATAATTTAACTGTACATGCATTATATTCTCATGATTATACAAATATAAGGATCATGATATTTCTTTACATAAGATACAAGAAAAGAAAAGTCCGCACGATCGGACCTATTTTATATTTTAGTCCGCATGATCGGACCTAAGAAAATATCCGCACGATCGAGCTATTTTATTAGCCGCGAATTAATTCGCGCAGACATCTGTTTTTAATGTTGGTAGGCTGTTCTCGCTCGAACAACGCAGTCATGATAAATCTACCCGCATTAGGCCGTGCGTTCGGACATCTTCGCAGAACGCGCGTGCCGCAAAACACCACGATGCTAGTCAATCGCCATGAGCGCCTTTGGAAAAGGCCGTGGTATAAACATCTGCGATCATCCACAAACGTTCGAGTCTATGCGGTTACGATAAATCCATCTGCGTCTATTAGTCGCGGTCATGGTATCGCCCATCCCGGTTTTTTTTTATATATATTAAAAACAAACAATTAATTAATTTTGTAAAACCTCGCGATAAGGGTAATTCGTGACTGCTACTTCTCTTATGTGTTAAGCTCATATGCTATGTGCTATATATTGCTTCACTTCATTAGGTTTTATATGTTGCGATTCGCACATATACTTTTAATGTTTGCATTCGGTGTTTCGTGAGTATAAATAAGTTTAATGATCCTACACCAGTAGCACCATCAAACTTGGGGGCTACCGGGTATATACTACCATGCTTCCGTCACGCCACGCGTATATTTGGAAGCGATCGTATGTAAGAGGTATTGCAAGCCCGGTACAAAGACGGTTTAAATATTAGTACCATCTTGCCGCAGGGAGACGTCCTCCGTCGGTTGTAAAGACGGACGAATGCGCGCTCACCGCTATAGAAACACGTCTTACGTCGCACTTCTTTGTCGCGCGCGGTACAAGACTTCGCCATGTAGCCGCCTTCGTCGCATCATCTTTGCGTCGCTCTTCGGTACAAAAGGCACGCCTACCCGGGATGCAAGATACGGGATCCACTTTCACCATTATGAGACTCTCACAATCGCAATATCACCACGGACGCGCGCTACAAGGTCGCAGATTCGGATATAGTCTAATGGGCTAAACAGATGCGCCATGGGTCAAGTGAGCATTTGTCGCATTTGGTCGCCCGGTATGGTCCGTCCCATGTGCACACTTGAATTGCGCACACACGAGCCATGCCGTCATGATTGATTGGGCTCTGCGCCATGAATAACTTAAGTCTAGCATAACATAGCCATGTACTATCTCATACTAGACTTGGGGGCTTGTGGGCGTATAGTCCTGACCGGGCGAGAATGGGTCAGCCCGGCGACAATGCCCACTCTACGCCTAAACCCTAATCCATGCCCTATAAATACATGGTGGATCTCCTTCTCAAGGACACACAATACACGGATGACGGTTACCCTAACCCTAACTCATCACATCGCACCGATATTAACTGATTGTCGGAGGTGGACCCCGGGGCTACGGCCTCGGGTCCACTCCTAACGGGTTCTCTTTATTGACAGGTCTACTTAGGGCTCGAGAAGACGACAAACGACCCAGGGAGAGTCGTCGAATCCTGCCCGCGCCAGATTATGCATCAACAAGTTGGCGCCATCCGTGGGACCACGAATAAATTTTACTTCGTGTTCTCATATTACCGAAAAGCAGAAATCAATTTCTATAGTCGGTAACTCTAAATCCCTATAATCGATTGACCGTGTATTCTGATATAGAATATTCGCACCTTTAAAGTATAGTCTTACATGCATGCTTTAAAGTGTCATTCGCAATTAATGCTTTAAAATACCATTCGCAATTAATACTTCAGATACAGTGAAGATACATGCATGCATGTATTCATTATATAATTTAATCAGACATGCATTATATTCTCATGATTATACAAATATAAGGATCATGATATTTCTTTACATAAGATACAAGAAAAGAAAAGTCCGCACGATCGGACCTATTTTATATTTTAGTCCGCATGATCGGACCTAAGAAAATATCCGCACGATCGGAGCTATTTTATTAGCCGCGAATTAATTCGCGCAGATACTGTTTTTAATGTTGGTAGGCCTGTTCGCGCTCGAACAACGCAGTCATGATAAATCTACCCGCATTAGGCCGTGCGTTCAGACATCTTCGCAGAGAACGCGTACGCGCAAACACCACGATGCTAGTCAATCGCCATGAGCGCACTGGACAAAGGCCGTGGTATAAACATCTGCGATCATCCACAAACGCTCGAGTCTGTCGCGGTTACGATAAATCCATCTCGCGTCTATTAGTCGCGGTCACGATGCGTCCATCCGGTTTTTTTTTTTATATATATTAAAAAACAAACAATTAATTATTTTTGTAAAACCTCGCGATAGGGGTAATTCGCACTACTACTTCTCTTATGTGTTAAGCTCATATGCTATGTGCTATATATTGCTTCACTTCATTAGGTTTTATATGTTGCGATTCGCAAGATATACTTTTAATGTTTGCATTCGGTATTTTACGAGAATAAATAAGTTTAATGATTCTACACGTAGCACCATCAAACTTGGGGGCTACCGGGTATATACTACCATCGCTTCCGTGACGCGCCACGCAGTATATTTGGAAGCAGATCGTATCTAGAGGTATTGCAAGCCGGTACAAAGACAGTTTAAATATTCGTGCGATCTTGCCGCAGGGAGACGTCCTCCGTCGGTTGTAAAGACGGACGTAATGTCGCGCACTCTGCTATAGAAACACGTCTTCATCGCGCCTCTTTGTCGCGCGGACAACACAAGACTTCGCCATCTGAAGCGCGTCTTCGTCGCACCATCTTTGCGTCGCTCTCGGTACAAAAGGTGCGCCGCACCGTGATGCGAGATACGGGATCCACTTTCACCATTGTGAGACTCTCACAATCGCAATATCACCACGGACGCGCCTACAAGGTCGCAGATTCGGATATAGTCTAATGGGCTAAACAAGACAGCGCCATGGGTCAAGTGAGCACTGTCGCATTTGGGCTGCCCAGTATGGTCCGTCCCATGTGCACACTTGAATTGCGCACACATGAGCCATTCCGTCATGATTGATTGGGCCTACGCGGCCATGAACAGAACTTAAGTCTAGCATAACATAGACATGTACTATCTCATACTAGACTTGGGGACTTGTGGACGTATAGTCCGGGCCGGGCCAGAATGGGTCGGCCCGCAGACAATGACCACTCTACGCTAAACCCTAATCCATGCCCTATAAATACATGGCTGGATCTCCTTCTCAAGGACACACAATACACGGATGACAGGTTACCCTAACCCTAACTCATCACATCGCACCGATACTAACTTGACCGTCGGAGGTGGACCCTGGGGCAACGGCCTCGGGTCCACTCCTAACGGGTTCTCTTTGTTGACAGGTCTACTTAGGGCTCGAGAAGACGACAAACGGCCCAGGGAGAGTCGTCGAATCCTGCCCGCGCCAGATTATGCATCAACATCGATGTAATTGCGTAAAATCGATCAAATCAATCATTATCATTACCATTCTACAAAACTCATTTGTGTATGAAAGTTATCACAAAAAGTTAAGAATTACATAAGTTTTCCAAAGTTTTCCAATCCAACTACTATTCTGATGGAATCTGATCCAAGTTAATTCTATCACGCTAGAAGCCAAATCGGAAGACATAATATTATTCTAAAGACAAAACCTCCATATACAATACCATATATAAGTCGTCGACATTTCTCTTCTTTAATCAATGTGGGATTGAGTGACCAATATTAGATTTTGTAATGCAAGCATTATTGTGTTATGCACACAAAATATCATCATAACTAGACATTTTCCATTACTAGTGTTTTAACTTGCCACAGGTATAACAAATCATCGAGACAATGGATGAAAAAATGTGTCGCGGCTACATATTACTAGTATATCATTAGTGAACGGCATGAGTATGATCAGTCCTCGTCTTTAACTATCATATATCAGTGTAACAATCTTATATAATCATGATCTTAGAGCTTATTATGACTTTTTCTTAATCTGTTTTGTGTGATGATAGTATTGTCAAACATGAACATAAACAAGAGATGGAGTAATATTTTCCAGTGTTGCAAAACAAGGCCTACAAGGCCGATTAGGTCTTCTAGGCCACCAACCTTTCCGATTTATGTAAATCGGTCAAACAAATCGGTCAACCGTGGTCAATGGTTATCAATGACGGTTAATGGTGGTTAAACTTGTCGAAAACTTTCATATCTTGCCGAAAATACTTAAAACTACCCATAAAATTGTTTGAATAACTTATGGTCATTGTTTATATCTAGTACAAGATGTTTTCAAGAAAATATTGCAAAAATACATAAACTTGTCGAAAATACCTAAAACTTGTCGAAAATACCTAAAATTTGCCGAAAATACTAAAACTCGTCGAATGCCAATCCGATTAATCACCGATTAATCCCGCTAGACCGATTACAAGCTACGGGAGGTCGATCGCCCGACTACCGATTCACGATTTTTGCAACATTGATATTTTCTATAGATTATGTACATGTATTCCAACATGTACCTTAAACTAATGAAGTTAAGCATACATAATAATCCAAATAGTATTAAGAAATCAATAGATTTTGTTAACAACAATCTAAAACTGGTTCTAAATCTTCTAAGCAACTGAAATACCTGTTTCGAAAGTCATGAGGTAGTGTCTAAAATCTGAATATCTTCTTCTTCCCCATCAAATCGTTTTATGTTATTGACTCAGGACGGTTGGTGTAATTTTTAGAGCCAAAGGGATAAATTATGTAAATAACTCTTAATTAGTTGATGTCACGTCGAATGATGTCTACAATAGGAAGATTAAGAAAGTATTTGATTTTTTTTTTAAATTTAAAAGATAGTAGCATACAAAAGGAAAAATGTGGTAACTTTGATGCATTTTCAGACCATTTGCCCTTATATATATAAGAATTACATCATTTCAAAAATGATTTGCTAAAACAATCTTATTGAAAGAAAATTGGATCACTTAGGTTGTTTTATTTTGAGACGTGGCAAAATCGAGCATTATTACTGGCCAATTGAAAGTCAAAATTGAAAATTGTTGGTCAAACTTTGATAAATTTGGTTGATAAAGTTAGTGAAAAAAACATAAAAATATATGTGTCAAATTTGTGAAAAAAAAAAAAAAAAAAAAAAAAAAAAACTTTTAAAATAAAAATTAGTTAATAAAAGTTTTGTTGTTGAAATTTAAATAAATTATATGAAGTTAAGTGTAAATTTATAAGTTTTTATTTTCAAATTCTAACAAATAAAAAAAATAGCACCTTATATTTTTATTTTAAACCCTCTATACTTTATATTTTAAAATACAACATATATGTTGTTTTAGAAAGGGATAATTCTTTAAAAAAGCATTATAGTTGTCAAAAAGTCATCTTTAGAGTAGCGAACTAAGAAAATACTTTTGTGAAATTTTTTAGAAAATATTACGAAAAAAAATTCATAATTTTCTTTTCACATGTCAAAAAAACTCAAAAAATATTTCGAGAAAAAAATTGACAAAAGAATTACGAAGAAAAAAAATTGAAAAAGAATTTCAAAAAAAATTTGGAAAACATTTTTTTCCAAAATTTTCTCCAAACGACAGGGACCATTTATGTAATTTAGCCTATGGACGTTGGATGCAATTTTTGCTTTCACATGTTACGAAAAAAAAATATATATATTTCAAAAAAAAAATTTACAAAAAAATTACGAAGAAAAAGAGAATTGAAAAAGAATTTCCAAATTTATTTTTCCCAAAATTTTCTTCAAACGACAGGGACCATTTATGTAATTTAGCTTAAGGACGGTTGATGCAATTTTTGCAAACCCACAGGGATCATTTATGTAATTTGAAAGGGTAAAAAGGTTATACTACTCACATAAAGACAAAAGTGTCAACATTAGTGTTCACAATAGTTATTTCTTTAGTTCGCTACTCTAAAGATGCTATTTGACTACTATGATATATTTTTAAAGAATTAGCCCTTTTAAAAATACAACATGTATAAATACTAAAATGAAAACACAAGTTATTGTGTATGTAAATAAATCACGAGGTTGTCTTATACTAATAACTAATGCTATTCGATTATTCCTCTTTATAAGTTTAAGTAAGAATTTCGATTTTATTTTTATTTTTTCTATTTACTTTTAAATGTGTACACGATTGTACGTGATATAAGATAAATATACGCGATTATATATATAACAACGACTCATATAATTTCTATGAAAATTTAATATAAGGATATCCGAAAACATTATATTAAAATAAATAAATAAATTAGTTTAACTTCATCAACAGTCATTACGTGCTCTTTAAGTCGCATATATTGTACAACATGATATGAATAGTTAAATTTAAACAATAACATCAACCTCAACATCCATGTCACTTATACATAATAATTAAAAATATATACAAATTTTAAAAAAAAAATGCTTTATAGGGAAAAAAATTTCCGAAATACCCCCACTTGAGGTTTTCTTTTATTATATAAAAGATTAATCGATATTAATACATAATGAAAAAGTTTATGTAAAAATCTGTGCATAGTTATTAGTTGTACTTACATCATAATTACAAAACATTAAACACAGACAAATTTTTATATGTCCGTATTTTAAACTAAAATTTTAAAATAATTTAATTCATATGTAAAACTCGTGTATTTACGATACTTATAACTAGTTATAACACAAATACAAAAGGTTAAGAATCATATAAGTTCTCAAATCCAACTACTATTTCCGGATAGAATCCGGATCCAAGTTTTATCAAGAATAGAAGTCGGAATTGAAGACATAATATTATTTTGAATACAAAACCTCCATATACAATACCATATATAAACCGCCTACATTTCTCTTCTTTAACCGATGTGGGATTGCGTGTTAGAAGATTATTTTCAAACAAAATATATGTATAAAATAAGCAAGAATTATCCGAAAATCGTGAGCTTTGCACCTTTTTCAGTGCAGGCATCAAACTTTTTTTTTTCTATCAGAAGACCAACTTGCTTAATTTTCCTATTGTAGCGTAACTTGCTTAATTTTTCCTAAAGTGTAATTAACCTTCTTAAACCCGTTTTAAGTGTGATTTTGTGTCACAAAGAAAAAATTAGGCAAGTTTAGTCTACTATAGAAAATTAGAAGTTTAGTCTACCCGCTTTAAGTGTTATTTAGACCGTTAATTTTTTATTGCACCGTTAGTCCTTTTATCTTGTTTTTAACGACCGTTATTATATTATTGCACCGTTAGTCCTTTTCGCCGCTTTTACGTTTTCGTCCGTTTTGTTCGTTTTACGGGTTCGTCCGTTTTACGGTTTCGTCCGTTTTGCAGTTCGTCCGTTTTACGTTTTCTTCGTTTTGCACGCTTACGATTTTTTAGTTTTGCACGGTTTCGTCCTTTTTACATGTTTTCATCCGTTCTTACGGTTTCGTCCGTTTACGGTTTCATCCGCTTTACGTTTTGTCCGTTTTAGGCGTTTCGTCCGTTTACACGTTTTGTCCGTTTTACGTTTTCATCCGTTTTCACGTTTTGTCCGCTTTTGCATAGTTTCGTCCGTTTTACGTTTCGTTCGTTTTGCAGTTTCGTCCGTTTTACGTTTTGTCCGTTTTGCAGATTTCGTCCGCTTTTGCGTTTCGCGCCGCTTACACGCCGTCCGCTTTTGAACGGTTTCGTCGCTTCTACACGCTTTGTTCATTTCTACACGTTGCCCGTTTCACGTTTCCGTTTTGGTCGAAACGTAAAACAGACGAAAACGTGCAGCGCGACCAAAACGCAAAACGGATGAAACAAAGGTAAAACGGACGAAAACGTAAAACGGACGAAACTGTAAAACGGACGAAAACGTAAAACGGACGTAAACTATGCAAAACGGACAAAACGCTAAAACGGATGAAACTGCAAAACGGACGAAAACGCGGCCGACGAACGTGCAAAACGAACGAAATCAGGCAAAAGCGACGAAAACGCAAAACGGACGAACTGCAAAACGGACGAAAACGTAAAACGGACGAACTGCAAAACGGACGAAACGTAAAACGGACGAAACTATGCAAAACGGACAATAACGCGAAAACGGATGAAACGTGCAAAACGGACGGCGTAAAACGGACGAAACCGCAAAAACTAAAAATCGTAAAAGCGTTGCAAAACGAACGGCGTGTAAAACGGACAAAACCGTGCAAAACGGACGAAACCGTAAAACGGACAAAACCGTAAAACGAACAAAGCGAATCGAAATCGTGCAAAAACGGGCGAAAAGGACTAACGGTGCAATTATATAATAACGGTCGTTAAAAGCGATTTAAAAGGACTAGCGGTGCAATAAAAAATTAACGGTCGAAATCACACTTAAAACGGGTAGCACTAAACTTGCCTAATTTTCCTATAGTAGCACTAAACTTGCCTAATTTTTCTTTTGTGACACAAAATCACACTTAAAACGGGGTTTAAGAATGTTAATTACACTTTAAGTGCTACAATAGGCAAGTTCAGTGCTATAATAGGAAAATTAGGCAAGTTCAGTGCTACAATAGGAAGAAAAAAAAGTTCGATGCCCAGAAAAGGAAAAGGTGGCAAGTTCGATGCCTTTTCAGATAATTTGCCCTAAAATAAAATATCGTATTATATTTTCAACGGATATGCAAATTGCGTGGGCTTTTCATCTTAGTCCACAAATCACGACCCAAGTTGATAATTATAAACACACATCTTGACATACATGCCAAAAGTGACCAACATTAGATTTTGTAATGCAAGCATTAATTATTACTAGACGAGTACCCGCGCTGGCAGCTAAGAACGGTGTCTAGTTTTCAGAAATTCGACGACCCATAAGTTTTTTCAACAATTGTATTTGTAGCGTCAGAGAATCATTCTCGAATAACTATAATTCGATGCGTGATTGCATAGCGTAAATATACGCTTTTCAAGAAAGTTATGTGGATTCGATCTAAGATTTTAGTAATGATAGATTTAAGCATTACAAAAGCAACAGATATGTGTAGTTGACAATATTATATTGTAGTTTAGAGGTATAGCCAACGTGTGTGACCGTCTTTTCTTGTTTTGTCAGTAATTTAGGTAGTGATAACTATTTTTTTTTACATGTGTAGCGTTTATTATTTGGTGTGTGGCTTTTAAACTTGTAACCTTACAAATTTAATATCACCATAATAAGATTATCTTGTACTATCAATTTGCATAGATATTTAAGTATTGTTCAAAGCTATTTGTTTGAGGTACAAATAATTATCGCTAAAAATAACAATAGTATTTAATTTTTGTGATTCTAATAAACTTACATAACATTATTGATATACAAGACAAATGGCTATACAATATATATTAACTTAAAAAGATGATTCATATATGCTAGTCCCTTAAGTGGTGCAAAACCAACATTTTTTAAAATGACATTATACAAATGACAACGTACATGTGTCAAATCAAAATAAACAACAAAAAACTACAATTACTTGGTCTATCATTTTTCCAAATTTGCCACGGGGTTCCACAACTACTTCATCATTTCTCATATAATTTTGTCAAATTTGAAACACAGTTCGACCCGGTGGTTCAACCGTTGAACTGCTCGTAAAAACAAGTCGATTTAACCGAGTCAACCCGACGGGTTGGGTCGAAACAAGTCAAATTAAATCGGGTCAACCCGTCGGGTTTGAAGCATCCCAGGTCAACCCGGTTTTCGATGTGTATTAATAGTTTCCTTTTGAAATATATGTCTTCAACATTTCCACTTTTAGTTTCAACTTTTCACTTTTTACTTTTTGGTTTTTCCTTTATATATAGTATATAGCAGGGTACTCGCGCGTTTTGGCGGCGGGTAACTTGTGACAATTAACCGCAGAAATAAATATCGATGAGACATGATTCACCAATTTGTATCGGTTTCAACGGGTCCTCTCTGGTTCGTTTCCAGATGGATCACCGGTTCCCGATGGAACACGTTGGTCCGATCCGGTCCGGTTTTGAAAACTATATGTAACATCAACTTGTTAGCTTATATGAAGTTTTGTGTGTTTTATTAATTTGTATAATGTGTATAATAACAATGTACTTTTCATTTGAAAGTGTATTAAGAATATCATTATTAGTGTGTTTAATTATTTTATATTTTGGATTATGTTGTAGCTTCTTTAAATTGTACGTTATAAAAAATTTATTGTACTTTTTAGTAAGGGGTGTTTTAATTGGTTGTTTTTAATTTGGTATATGTGCTTTTATTTGGTTGTACAATATGAATAAATTATTGTACTTTTAAGTAATAGGGTATTTTAATAAGAATATTAATTACATTATGCATTTATCTCTCATTTGACTAATTTCAACAATTCAACTTTTCAACTTTGACCGTTTTTCTATTATATGTAGTATAGATGTTAGTATTTATCTGAGGGAAGAAGCCAGGTTGGAAGACGTAATATAATTCTGAACACAAAGCATCCATATACAATACCATATATAAGCCGTTGACATTTCTCTTATTTAATCGATGTGGGATTGAGTGTCAAACATGTATACAAATGGAGAAGAAAAATTGAGTAGGAAAACAAGAAATTAACATGTGAAGAGATGGAGTAATATTTTCTATAGATTATGTACATGTATTCCAAAGATGTACCTTAAACTAATGAAGTTAAGCATACATAATAATCCAAATAGTACTAAGAAATCATAAGCTTTTGTTAAATACAATCTAAAAGCTAGTTCTAAATCTTCTAAGCAAATGAAAACACTGCTTAGAAAGTCACGAGGTAGTGTCCAAATCAATATCCTCTTCTTCACCTACTTCAATTTCATCATTGTTTCTGTAAGCGAACCACTTCTTTTGTTTGCAATATTTCATCAAGAAGTACCACGCTATAGAGCCTATTGTCATCAAGCCGCTAATCAACAAAACTATCTTCTGAGCTGTGACCATAACCATGCACATGACCACGAGGGACTTCACACCGAGTGGGATCTTATATGGCCTTTTCATATTAGGGTACCTGACCCTAAGCCTTATAATAGCCGCGTACTCCAGTAACATGCTTAGACTATATATAAAGTTTGAGGATGATATAATGTTTGTAAATTGCATAAAGGAAAAACAGATGGTAATCAAATAAGAGACCAATATCCCAAGCCACGGAGTACCGAACTTCTTTGCTCGTGCTTCGAAAAACTTTGGTAAGTACCCAAAATCTGAAAAGAACAACTACCGAGTAATGCCAAGTATAAGCCCATAGCTGAAAGAACCGCCCCAATGTTGATCAAAATCTTTAACCACGCACCCCCGATTGTCTCAGCTGCCACTGCCATATAACCCGTATCCCATTGGTTTTGATCAAGTTCAATAGCACCCGTGACCGCCATAAGCGGGACAATGTACCCAAAACATGTTAACAACACTGCAAATAATAATGCCCTAGGAAACGTTTTCTTAGGTTTTTCGACCTCACCAGCCATGGTACTAACATTGTCCCAAAAAAATTAAGTTCCAAAAAAGGGTATTTAAGTACAAATTCCAATCTTTTTTAACACCCTTATGTCCCATACTTAACCACCTATGTGGCTTTATACGGGATCGCCATAGCGTACATTATACCAAACGGGCTAACGACACAACCCTAAAACAATCGAGGCGTAGCCCACAATATCTATCCCAAGAAACATATAAACGCAAGTACCGAATTCAAGATTAAAATAGCTAATAATCGAGGCAAACCATCTTCAAAATTGGGAATAAATTTTCTAAGTAAGCAACACAAAGAATAGGAATGCGAAAGATTAATAACACTCGAAGAAATTTCCATGAACCCATTAAAGACCCCAAACGGCCGAATGCCTTATGAGTCCATATGATGTATCCACCGCTACTGTGTAACGAGGTCGAGAGTTCTTGTGATGAGTGCATCGTGACGCACAATATTAATGGAAAGATTAAAAAGCCAAGAATCGCCAAAAAAACTAATGTTTTTAAAATTTAAATAAGAATATCCGAATAAATATTTTTTATACTATTAAAAGGACCCATGTTATTTCTTTTTATAAGTTTAACCCATGCGTATAGTTTAAAAATTAAATACGACTAAATTATTATTAACGGGAAGTAAATATCAAATTGTGATACGAAACTAAATATACGGTTGTACTAATAAACAACGACTCATATAATTCAGATTTAAATTTTTTCTAAGGAAACCCGAAAACATTTTAAAACTTTAGATTTTAACTTCATCAAAGGTTATTACGTTCTATTAAACTCGTATATTGTGCACAACATGATATCAGTAGTTAAATTTAAATAACACCATCAACCTCAACACTTATGTCATTAAACAAAGTTAAATCTTTTATGCAAGAAAAGTCTTTTCAAAATATTAATCGATATTAATAAATAATGAACAGGGTCGGTCCTGAGAATTTTGATGCCCTGGGCAAGCTGAACGAAAAATGCCCCCCTAATGTTGTAAACAAATATGTGCATATAGACTCGATAAAACTTAGCGAAAACATGCACATAGACTCAATAAAACATGAATAATGTGAGAATTACGTTAGATCTCATTCAAATATATTTATATGACCGGGGCATCTTTAAACGGTAGTAGACTAGAGAGGATCAATGTTGCAAAACTCGCTAGGCGCTAGTCGGGCGGTCGACCACCTTCGAGGCGGAATTCGCCTAGGCACCCTAGGCGGATTGGAATTATATATATATATATATTATAAGTAATATGTATAACAAATTAAAATACTTATAATTTCAAATAGTTTAAAGTTCACATAGGTTGAAGTTGCAAAATAAACAAATAAACATAACAGTTCAGGTACTTAAAACTTCAAACGTTAATATATTACTTCAAATACTTCAAACATAAATATTAAATTGATGCTTGATTCTCATTTTGTCCATATTGTTCAAATAAATGAGAATTAAGTTCGAATTTCATATGAAAAACCTATGACTTTATATTTACAATCCCTGGTTTTCTTTTGTGTTGAGATGTTATGATAAATTTAGTATGGGTCGGGTATATTGAAAAGAAAACCCCTAATTTTTAGTTAAAAATATCTTTAAAAAAAAGTTTAAAAAATTTGACTTTTTGTTGACTTTGTTGACCGCCTTGGCCGCCTAGGCGGATGGTTGACCGCCTTTTGACTTTTCCGCCTGGTTTGGCCGATTTGCCAAAAATCGAGGCGGTGTATGCCCGCCTAGCGCCTAGGCGGCCGCCTAGCCCGCTTTTTACAACACCGAGAGGATACCTCATACCTATATCCAAGGCCGTCCAATGAAATTTGATGGCCTCTGCTATATTTTAAAACACGCCTTTAACAACGAATTTGAAGTATGTGTAAAAATAGTGAACTATAATTAGATTATGCTTTTATTTTTATATCGATCAAATGACACAACCAATCATCTACAAATTTAAATAAATTTTCTATTCTTCAAAGTATAACTATTGAGTTTCTAAAATATTTTATGATGATCTATGAACTTCTAAATATTTTTTTATAAGATAAGATGCTATATAGGAATTTCTTTTTAAAATATAGTAGTTGATAATGTTTGTTTTTTTCTAAAACAATCTACAACGTTTACTTTTTGTAAAGCAACTTTTTTATTTTTTTTAAAACGGCAACTAACTATCTCAGAATATACAATCACAAACTATTTCGCATGTTTTAACCAAGACTTGAATCCACAACAATTTGTTTGTAGAGCTTCTCACACAATGGATACCAATGGGAACACAAGCCCTTTGATTGAGTTTAAAATCATAAATTTTAAAGACAAAATAATTAAAGTGAAGCTTTTATAAGAAATGTGGTTTGAGAGAATACAATGTATGAGCCCCACAGACTTTCGTACATATCTTATTTTGTCTTTTTACTAAAATTTTGTACTCAATTTTCACAATTAAAGTATAATCTTAAGTTCTTTTTGGCGATTTTGATAAATAGTTGTATTTATTAGGGTATTTTCATAAAAGGATGTATTTGGACCAGATATACATTTTGGTCAATTTTGGTGCCCACGCACTAAACTTTGCGCACCATATATTAAACAAAGTACCAGAATTATTTTTGAACCAATGAGAATGTGCCACTTATATTTTTGGTGCCCAAAACACCTCCCTTGCGCACCAAAAATTAAACAAAGCACCAACTATTAAAAAAAAGCACCATAATTAATTTATTGACCAACCGGAATTTGACACGTAATTTTTGGTGCCCAAAACACCTCCATTGCGCACCAAATACTCAACAAAGCACCAGAATTAATTTATTAACCAACGGGCATGTGACACGTAATTTTTGGTGCCCAAAACATTGACATTGCGCACCAAATTATTTTGAAGCGGATTATGTTGAGATTTTGGATAGATTTACTTATCCATTTGAGAGTCTCTTAGATTTTCTTATCCACATTCGGATATAAAATAACACCCTAAACCAAAAAACATTCAATAATCGGGGACCAACCGCAAATCAATTAACGCAACCCCACACACCAAAACTAGCGCACCAATCTTCGTTTACAGATTCGTACACTTCGTACACTTTTATTTTACAGATTCGTACACTTCGTTTTTCATTTTGTGGATAGTGATGTTCAATTTGAGGATAGTGATGTTTTTTTAGCAAAGTGAGAAAGAACATGAACATAGCAAGTAAAATAAATGAGCATTAACAAGTAAAAAGACCATGGGGCGTTGATCATATCAAAGTGGGGTAAATGAGCACCATATTTGGTGGTTGGGGTAATTGATGTAGCATTAATGATATGGTGCCCAAAACATTTACCTTGCGCACCAAAATAATTGTCTTTTCTTTCCCTCAGCACCACATTTGGGGTGTATAGCAATACTTTATTATTTGGTGCCCAAAATGCAATTCGTGCGCACCAAATTGGACATATTAGAGAAAGAGAAAATATTTAGTATGTTTTAGTAAAGGGATAGTGTATATGGTATGTATTGGTAATTGTTTTTTCTTGTTTCCTTTGAAAACTTAAAGATTTTTATTCTTGTCATACCGAAGTTACATTCTTCTTTCTAAATCCTTCAAAAATGAGTTTATAACTATAGAAAAGTTTCAAAAATCGTAGGCTCCTAAAAAACGGAAGCCCTGTGCGGTTGATCATCCTGCACATGCTTAAATCCGGCCCTGCCAATATCTCCATGAGATTGGGTATGTTGATTAGAGAAATATGTATATTATCTATTTTCATAAATATCATAAATTGGCTATATTTCATATATTCGCATGTATATGTCGAAAGAGAAAAGTCTAGATAACAAATTCTTTAAAGAACAAATGAACAAGTTTGTTTAAAAAAAGATTTTAAAAAGTTCGTCTCGAAAATATATCAAAATATTCATCTACTGAAAGATAAAATCTCGTTATTATGGTATATCTTTTGTCGCTTGATAATTTAATATTTGTAAGATATTTTATTTTTAAAAAATATGCGAAAAATGGGTTGTGTTTTTGAAAAATAAATGGAAAATTTTAGCCATTTGATATTTAAAAATTCTTGATCTATATTGACATCACGTCAGGAATTGCTAAAACAAAAAACTGGTGGATTGAAATATAATGAAAACTAAAAAGTTGTAAAAGGAAAAAAGAAAGAGAAAATTTCTTAAACCGACCATATTTCATACCTATTTATCAAATAAGATGTGGCAATTTTTTTTTTTACGAAAATGAACTTTTCAATGATGTCCGTTAGATTCATCTAATAAAAAAATTGCACCTACACGTGTGTCTTTAGCGACTTTGAACGCGACACAAATTTTAATTTATTTGCTTAAAACGCGACCCATTTATCAAAAATAAAACGCGACCAACCCAAAAAAGTTGATATGATAAGATGATAGAGACACATTTAGTTCATTTTGGTAAATGGTGAGAAAAGGTTTGTATCTCAAAACAAGTACCTAAAAAGATTATTTGGTTTAAAAACAAAACTATAGTATTAAATTTGTATTCCTATGTTACTAATCACGTGACCACCAAATAAAAGAGTTTTACTTTATATTTCACGCAACAAGAAATATTTTAGTGGTCATCTTCCTTATACCTCATGCACGACTCTTCCTTTCCGACGATCAACATCTTTTCGGTGAAAAAATTTATCAAAATTGGCTCATTGTTTACTATTTCTTTTATCATCACAAAACCATATTCATCACTTAAAACTAGTTCGCACCTACAAAATTTGATGCCCCTGTTCGTTTGATGCCCCAGGGCGTCGCCCGCCCACCCACCTCGGGGCGGCCCTTATAATGAAAAAATTTATATAAAACTCATGCATAATTATTAGTTGTCTTATATCACAATTATAAAACATTAAACACGAAAAAATTCTTATATGTCCGTATATTAAACTAAAATTTTAAAATAAATTTAATTCATGTGTAAAATTCGATGTGTCTGAAACTTATAACTACTTATAACACAAAAAAGTTAAGAATCATATAAGTTTTCAAGTCCAACTACAATTCCCAGATAGAATCCGATCCAAGTTTTATCTGGGATTTAGAAAGTCATATTTGAAGACGTAATATTATTCTAAACACAATACCATATATAAGCAGTCAACATTTCTCTTCTTTAATCAATGTGAGATTGAGTGTCAGACATATGTACAAATAGAAAAGAAAAATAGAGTAGGAAATAGGAAAACAAGAAATTAACATGCGATGAGGAGTAATATTTTCTATAGATTATGTACATGCGTATCCGTAAACTAATGAAGTTAAGCATACATAATAATCCAAATAGTACTAAGAAACCATAAGGTTCTGTTAAGTACAATCTAAAAGCTTGTTCTAAATTTTCTAAGCAGCTTAAAACCTTTAGAAAGTCATGAGGCAGTGTCTGAAATCTGAATATCCTCTTCTTCGCCTACTTCAATTTCATCGCCGTTTCTGTAAGCGAACCACTTCTTTTGTTTGCAAAATTTCATCAAGAAGTACCACGAGATAGCGCCTATTGTCATCGACCCGCTAATCAACAAAACTATCTTCTTAGCTGTGATCATAACCAAAACCAAAACGCCAAGGTACCATGCACATGACCACGAGGGACTTTACACCGAGTGGGATCTTATATGGCCTTTTCATGTTAGGATACTTGACCCTAAGCCTTATAATAGCCGCGTACTCTAGTAACATGCTTAGACTATATATAAAGTTTGAGGATGATATAATGTTTGTAAATTGCATAAAGGAAAAACAGATGGTAATCAAATAAGAGACCAATATCCCAAGCCATGGAGTACCGAACTTCTTTGCTCGTGCTTCGAAAAACTTTGGCAAGTACCATGATGCAGCCTGGCCCAAAATCTGAAAAGAACAACTACCGAGTAACGCCAAGTATAAGCCCATAGCTGAAAGAACCGCCACTATGTTGATCAAAATCTTTAACCACGTACCCGATTGTCTCACCACCAACGCCATATAACCCGTATCCCATTGTTTTTGATCAAGTTCAATAGCACCCGTAACCGCCATAAGGGGGACAATGTACCCAAAACATGTCAACAACACTGCAAATAATAATGCCCTAGGAAATGTTTTCTTAGGCTTTTCGACCTCACCAGCCATAGTACTAACAGTGTCCCAAAAATTTAAGTTCCAAAAAAGGGTGTTTAAGTACAAATTCCAATCTTTTTTAACACCCTTTGTCCCATACTTAACCACCTATGTGGCTTTATACGTGGATCGCCATAGCGAGACATTATACCAAACGGGCTAACGACACAACTCCTAAAACAATCGGGCGTGGCCGACAATATCTATTCGAAGAAACATATAAACGCAAGTACCGAATTCAAGATAAAAATAGCTAAAATTGAGGTGAACCATCTTCTAAAATTGGGAATAGTTTTTCTAAGTAAGCAACACAAAGAATAGGGAATGCGAAAGATTAATAACACTAGTAAGAAATTTCCATGAACCCATTAAGGACCCCAAAACGGCCCGAATGCCTTATGAGTCCATAAGATATATCCACCATTACCCGGCAACGAGGTCGAGAGTTCTACTGTGATGAGTGCCTCGTGGACACACCATATCAATGGAAAGATTAAAAAGCCAAGAATCGAGTAAAAAGGGCCAGCGGCTTTAACAACTGGTTCTTCCCCATAAGGACCTCCTGCGACCTCAAAGTATATGATGAATATTAAGGGAACAAGAGTGAGTTTCTTACGATGTTTTACTATGCTCGTCGTTACTGGATTTGTGACGGGCAATGTATCAACTTCGAGGGTGGTGATCGTCGCCGCAGACAGAGGTGGAGTAGTCGACATAGCAAGGTAGTTTGCACGTACGAATTTTTTTTGTTCGATCGATCAGAAGATTTGTTGCATGAAAGTTATGTTTGCATGGTACCCTAGTATTTATAAAGAGTCGTGTGGCGGTTGTTAAATGTGAAATTTGAGTTTGTGACAAATAGCACTTGATTATTTAGCAAATATCCATTAAGAATATATTTGGAAATCTAATCCCACGAGGATACTTCAGGTTTATCAAAATTATATATATCTTTTATCCTTTTCTGTTATGTAAAAGAAGATAAATTTTATCAAAATTATCTTTTTATCCTATTCCGTTATGTAAAAAATGATAAATTTTAATAAACAATAGCTAAAATGAAATATCCATTTCCTACTTTGTATAAAGTTCTATTAGTGGTAAATATTTGGTTTTGAATAAAAATTTCTCTAAGTAATTTGATAAGCGCAACATATGTTTAGGAACTATATGTATATGTCTAAGATATGACACTTTGATCACATTGAAGTGCTTATCATCAAATTGAGTTGATTTTATATATCCTTTTATCCTATTCTGTTATGTAAAAGAAGATGAAATTAATTAAACGATAGCTACTTATTCATGTAAACTCAAACATCCATTTCCTACAATGTCTAAAGTTTGGTGGTAAATATTGGTTTTGAATAAAATTTTCTTTGAGTAATTTGATAAGGCATCCAAAGCCGTTTCATTGATTTCGGTGGCCCGGTGCTAATTAAAGCAGAAAAAGGGGTCCTTCGGAAACGAAAAAAGTTGTTTTAGTTGCCGATCAAGTTTAAACGGCAGTTAAAAGTTCAAATGATAGATAGTTATATAATTGATAGTAGGGCGGAGCCAGGGGTGCTCACCACCCCAACCGCCTAACTTCTCCGACTTATAGTTTGAATTTCATGCCATGTTTCATCTATTTTGGCATGAGCCACCCTCAACACTTGTAGCACCGGCTAGGCGTGCTTCATGCTATGTGTGCTCCTTGTAAAACTTTATCACCAGATAGTTGAATACCAGATACATCAAACTAAAACTTGAGCACCAGATGTTTTAGATGGGTTATTAAATTGGTGGAAGTGATATTAAGGTGTTGGGTGGTAAAGGTGTTGATGTTTGTGATTTTGTGGAAGTGACAAGAAGTAGTACCGTTTTAATTTGATGTATGGTCGAGATTTCAAGATGAGATGGGTAGTTTGATAATACCTGGGTGAAGTTAAAAATGGGTCTTGGGCAATGAGTTGACTAGTGTGGGTATTTGTAGCTACTAGTATTGATGAGTCCTATGTATTTAATTAAAAGGATGCAAACAAAGAATTCGTTAGGATGTATCAATCTATTTTTGTAAAATGATAAAATATGGTATGGTTTCGTAAATGAGGTTTGATATCATTCTGGTTTAGTAATTTATGTATTGTATATTGTTCATTCTTTACGGTAGATTAAGTTTTTAAGTTGTGATACCTTTTTATTTTTTATTTATTTTTTAATAATTTAGCTTTGTTGACGACAAGTTATTTTAAAATCTTTTATGAAAATAGGTTATAGGTGATTTGAGTAATTGACAATAAGAATTGATTTGCACACTCATATTTTTTAATTGCCACACTCTATTATACACATTAGACAGTTGTATTGTATATATAACATGCTTTAACTTGTTATACACTGTGCCAATAAAAAATCTGAGTGTGATGATCTCCTCCCTTGCTTCAAGTTTTATATTTTTTATAATGATAAAGACATACTTCTAATTATGCAAGTCTATCATTTGAGTTCAAACAGGTTTACCGATCCGATCATTGGTTCGACTAAAAAAAACATTAAACGTTATTACTATCTCGCAATTTCCGCCCCCCCTAATAGAAATTCCTGGCTCCGCCTCTGATTGATAGTATGATGCATGACAATAGTTAATAGACCATTAAAGGCTTTTGTAAACATATATCTGACAAAGAATTCTAAACTAAAATAGGATACGCGAGAAAATGAGTCCCCAACATGTTAAGGCCCGGTGTCGTCGCACCGTTTGCACCACCCATTCACCGGCACTGAGGGCAACATATGTTTAGGAACTATATATATGAGGCGAGTTATTTTGCAAACTATTATTTTTGTGAAAACAAAAGGATAAATTTGGGCTTTTCATTTGATTAAAAAGACAAAATTTAAAATTAAAAAAATATGAGTGACCAAAGTCCAAAAGTGTATATTTTTGTATCTCTTGTATTTTCTTTTATTTCTTATCTTTCTTATTTGCTTGTCTTTCTTGTTAAATAACAAATGCTAATTTTATTTATTTACTGTATTTATTTATTTTTAGAATGGCAAATATTTATCTCACTAAAAACATTTTCATGATTTTATATGTTTTTGTTCGTTTTCGTATGTTTTTGACGCTTTCAGGTCGTTTTCATACGTTTTCGTCTTGTTTCTTACGTTTTCGTCTGTTGTCATACGTTTTCGTCTGTTTTCGTCCATTTTTATACACTTTCTCTGCCGCTTTAAGACGTTTTTGTCTGTTTTCATACGTTTTTGAATGTTTTCATACGTTGTCGGTTGTTTTCATACGTTTCCGTTCGTTTTCATACGTTTTGTCCGTTTTCATACGTTTTCATCTGTTTCATACGTTTTCGTCCGTTTTCATACGCTTTCATCCGTATTCATACGTTTTCGCTTTTATATGTTTAATTTGTTTCATCCGCTTTCATATGTTTCTTACGCTTTAATACGCTTTGTTGTTATGCTTTATACGTTTTGGACATTTCATACGTTTTCGTCCGTTTTCATATATTTTCGTCCGCTTTCATGCGTTTTGTCCGTTTCACACGGTCCCGTCCGCTTTCATGCATTTTGTCCGCTTTCATTCGTTTTTATGTTTTCATATGTTTTAGTAACACTTTTATGTTTTGTATATGTCTGCTTTCATATATGTTTTCTAATATTTTTCTATTTTTTAGGTTTATAAAATATCACGCGATATTAGACATTAACTAGATTTATGAAATATCACAAGTGATATTAGATATTAACTGTTTTACACAATGATGCAGACTTAGATGCTTTTGAGTTACTTGAATATATATATAACCAGACATGAATGATGTTTAGTTTTTGTCATTTTTTTTTTTTGCTTTATCACCTATGATATTACTCATATATAGAACAACAGAATCAGTGTCACATTATATTGCTTTATCACATGAGATTACTTATATGTCGAATAACATAATTAGTGTCACATTATATTGCTTTATCACATGAGTTATTACTCTTAAGTAATTAAGAACGACAATTTAAAAGCGTTTCGTCTTCCTTACAGTGTTACATCATAAGAGATAAATAAATATCACTTACAAATATCAGAATGAATGAAAAGCATAGTTAATGTCTACTATCACTTTTGATGTTTCATAAAAATAGTTAATGTCTAATATTAGTTTTGATATTTCATAAACAAAAACCATCTTTTACCTGAAAAATATAAAAATATTAAAAAAAACACATAGCTGACAATATATGAAATATATACAGAGCAATGAAATATCTCAGGTGATATTAAAGGTTACAAAGCATACCTATTTGTTTATGAAATATCACAAGTGATATTAGATATTAACTATTTTTATGAAAAATATCACAAGTGATATTAGACATGCCAAATAATACAATTTAACTAATAAGCATTGTAAATTATCATCAACTTAAAATATTACAACTGATACAACTTTAATATGAAACAATCACATAAATAAACACATCAATCCAATGCAGTTAAAGCAAAATTAAACTAAACAACTTAACTACTAAACAAAATTACACTAGCATGAACTCAAAATATCACAGGTAACAAATTGAGACACATTGGTTAAACTTGGGTTTAGTTGGTCAAAATCTTTTTTTGGTTTATACCTTTTATACGTGTTTATCCGTTTTTATACTTTTTTGTATGTTTTCGTACGTTTTTGTACGTTTTCACACGTTTTTCTGAGTTTATACGTTTTTGTATGAAAACGTACAAAAACGGACGAAAACGAATAAAAACATATGAAAACGGATGAAACGTATGAAAACGGATGAAAATATAGGAAAACGGCTAAAAACGAGCGAAAACGTATGAAAATGGACGAAACATATAAAAATCGACAAAACGTATGAAAACGGACGAAAACGTATAAAAACATCTGAAAACATATGAAACGGATGAAAACGTATAAAACGTGTAAATATTTATTTTGCAAGCATTATATCTTATTCGCTTTCTAGTTTAGTTTTCTTATATATATATAGTGTTTACCGCCGATTTTATGCGAGGTTTCGTGTTTGTTTTCTTGTGATTTGCAGGTTATATAAGAAAAGAAGCATATCATTGGACAATTTTATCTTCTTGGAGGAGGATTTGACAGTATATTCGTTTTCCGTTCATACTGAGCTAATAAGGAGAGTACTAGCTTCTTTCATCTATTTTATTTTTTCCTTGATCAATTTTGGTAATTTTAAGAATATTGGGGACAATGTTCAAGTTAAGTGTAGGGAGGGTAAAAATGGACACCTTAGAAACTAGTCACACATTTGCTATTTGTCTTATTTTTAAGTAACTATGTAATAAACCGAAAGAAATACTTATAAAGGTAATTTTAGCACCAAATTTTAAAAAATTTATGACATTTATGAGTGAAAATTTAGTCTTAATAAAGCGTATAATGGATAAGAGTTATATAGCTAGCACAAAACCTGCACACTCAAAAGAATTTCACCCCAAAAAAGTGAGGTTCGCCTTTAGATATTTAGGAAAAGGCATTCACCTTTAATGCTTATGAGTGTACCGGTAGTATATAGATTCTAGAACTTGCTTTAGTGATGCATTCAAATCGATAGTGAAATTAAATTGGGCAAATGACAAAAAATGCATTGAACTTGACACTTTTTATGATTGTGTGTAGCCACTATTTTTTCTTATTGTGTGTAATTGAACTTTCAAAATTCGATTATTGTGTGTATTTTGTGACCAATTTACCCTTATTTTTTAAATTTGAAGGGTAAAATGGTCATTTTACATGGCAAAATAGTCACAAAATACACATAATGATCGAAATTTGAAAGTTCAAGACATAATAAGAAAAAAATAATAGTTACACACAATCACATAAAGTGTCAAGTTCAATGCATTTTTTTGTCATTTGCCCAATTAAATTCGTGTGATTAGGATCAACTAAATGATAAGAGGCATTATGATAACCCTTGTTTTAAACATGTTTATTATACTTACATTGGCTACATTGGTCAAATAATTACCCCAAACCCTTGCTATATACTCATTTTTAGTACAAGATACCCCTAGTACACCCCTCTTAGCCTATCCTTTTCTCGGTTCCCGTGATATTTTGGTGGATTCCGAAATATTAATGAAGAGGATTGTTTACAATCCACCTCCAAATGTTACACTCAAATCGCCTTATACTTCCTTGTATGCACTTATTTTTAGTGCATTATTGTTACAATATATATGTTAAACCCTTAATTAATTATTTAGTTGTATACATGGTTGCTAAGTCGAGTCATATCTTGTGAATACAGTTTTGGGAAGATTAGGACTTGTGGTAGTATTTATTATGGAGTAATGGGGAAGAAAGTCAAATTATTACCCTCATATGTACGTTAATGTTTAAGTACTCCACGTGTTTTGATCCTCATAATTCAAAGCTAGTAGTTTATATTTTTATGCAAAATGCAAGTGTAGGGATGCGGTTATAAATCCCGAGTTATCTATGTTATTTTATTTTCAGTGGATCAAAAGATGGCAAGGAAAAAGTGTATGAAAAAAAACATACGGACTACCATCCTACTTTTGTTTAAGTCCAGAAAGTGTCAAGAAAAGCAAAGAAAGAGTGAGAGTTTGTCTATCGAGTCTTGACTTAGCAACGCCACTTTGTACATGTAATTGACTTAGATGATTAACTTGCCACCAGTAAATTTCCCTATATCCCCAAAACCGTGTTTTGCCTTACCCTTACACCTAATGTTACAACCCTTTAAAAGTCCTCTTTGATAGTTTATCATAGGTGCTTACGCAAAGCAGTGGAGGTTTGATCCTTTATCAAGCATATGGTAATCTATGTGCTATGACAGGTAGAGAGTGTTTACATTTCCATTTCCATAACTTTTATATAACCTACACACCCGAGAGATGAGAGAATCCAAACGCTTTATATGAGGTGCTAGTACATAATTTCCGTACTTGTTATGACTATTGTAAAATGAGTTATGTTGTAAACTATCTTTAAACTAATGCTAAATGCCCTCAAACTTGTAAATTTATTTCGATAAAAGCCTATTTTCTTGAGGAAAAGCAAATTCCAAATGTAGGGATATTTGATGAGGTGTAATTTTATACGTTTTTAAGTGGTCATTTAGCCTCTAAATCCATACTTATTTGATCATTTATTATCCTAAATTATTTCTATTTGAGTTTTAGGTACTTGGGAAGCAAATGATGAAGAATAGCAAGTTTTAGGCTCGATTGGACAAGAAAATGAAGAAAATGACAAAAATAAAGAAATCAAGTTTCAGAATTTCCAAGTGACGGCTCATGTAAAATATAGAAATGAACTGGAAATCAAATGGAAACAAACTAAACACATCAAACATAAAATCATCCAAACAATCAAGAACCCTTAAAACGGGTAAAAATTGAACTAATCACACAAACGATGAACAAACTAATAACAAACATGCATAAACAAAACCTATGCTACTATTTACATACTAGTCTAATCTAAAACTAAAAAAAATTAAGTCCCCGGCAGCGGCGCCAAAAACTTGATGCGGTCTAGGATACGGTATAAAATATATTTCACAAGTACTACTCAAATTTTAAATGTATAAATTCCTATTACCGATTGTTTTAAGCAAAACTGATAAGGTTTTAAAAGGTACCATTTTGAGGGGTCGTTTTAGTTCTTATTTGATCACTTTTGTATCCGTTATTGCTTAATATCGTTCCTTTTCACTTTTCAGGTCTCTTGAAGGCAAAATGCTTTGGAATGGCACTTATTTGGACGAAAAGGCGCGAATATATGAAGAAAATGGCTAAAGTCAAAATCGAGACACCGATAACGCTACACGCTGCTTGGGGTCAAGGAAACTTCCTTTTCTTGAGCAAGTTTTATAACACCCTAGGCGATGAACCTAATCGTTGTAGTGTAGTAATTAGGGTAAGCCACGGGTATTGATATCGTTCTCTGGGGAATAGGAATGCTAGTAGGAGTTACTACGCTAAGGTTAAGGTTGAGGAAGATTATTTTTATCTTTTATATTTTATGAAAAATGGAAAGGTACGAATCTCGGTATTGGATTTGGGGGTTGGTATTTCTACCGATTACTCTACTATTATCTAATTATCTAAACTAAGGTTGTGGGAGTCTATGTCTAATTAATGTGTGCTCGTATGATAGTTTAAAGATGTGTTTACTTAGTTTGTATTACTCCTTAATTATCTCCTATTGATGGTTGAGTGTCACGTCTTATTCCTAGTTGCATTGTGATTCTAAAGTTGTAGGGTATGCGTTCTCCCTAACTCTTTAAACTTACCAAAGGGTCTTGTCTACAAATCCACTTAGAGATTATAGACTCCTACTCTAAGGCACTCTTGGATGTTTTAGCCTACAATCACTGGTAATCATACTCTAAGGTTCACAAAGATGAATTAAGCATTAAGTACACAACGAATGACCTATCGCATTACTAGATCATTAATCAACTAAGATAAGAAACAACCAATCAATATTCAATAATTAAGTTTCATACTTCCTAAGCAAACACACAAATAAATTAGCCGGACATGGAAAACATGCAAGCATACACACAAATAATCAAAGACATAATTGAATTAATGAAGCAAATACTTATCTTGGTGTAAGATAGGGTTAAAAACCCTAAAATACTGTACAAGACACCAAAGGTTCGGTTTTAGGTTTTTACTCCAAAGACTCTCCACACAAAGACTGAAAAATTCGGATTCTATATATAAGATTACAATTGCGACGGCGTCACCTTATGTTTAGTGACGCCGTCGTGTCGCCGCCATTAGGGTTTCGTCTTGGCCACGTTAACCTTGCGACGGCGTCACCTTATGTCCGTGACGCCGTCTCTTCTTGACCGACGTCGTGCGGATCGCATCTAGGCCGCCCGAGTAGCGACGGCCTACTCTTTCACAACTAGACGCCGTCTCTTGAAAACACGAGTTTTAAGTTCGACCGTCACAATAATTCTCCGACGTCGCCGCACATAACAACTCGACGCCGTCGCCTTATACTTTCAAAGAATCGTGAGTGTCTCGATTTCGACTTTGGCCATTTTCTTCATATATTCGCGCCTTTCTGTCCAAATAAGTGCCATTCCAAAGATTTTGCCTTCACGAGACCTAAAAAGTGAAAAGGAACGATATTAAGCAATAACGGATACAAAAGTGATCAAATAAGGACTTAAACGACCCTCAAAATGGTACCTTTTAAAACCTTATCAAATATCCCTACACTTGTTATTTGCTTGTCCTCAAGCAAATGTGCTTTAGCCAATTAATTTATAAGTTAGGGGTCATTCAAGATTAATTCAAAACGGTCCACAACACATATAAGCCCATAAAAGTCATAACAAGCACGGAAATTACATACTAGCACCTCACATGGGGTGTTTGGATACTCGCATCTCTCGGTGTATAAATGAACTATAACAATATAGGAAATGGAAGATAAACACTCATTAACCGGTCCTAGTACATAGATTACCATAGGCTTGAGAATAGATCAAACCTCCATCGCTTTGGCGTAAGCACCTAGGAAAGACTATCAAAGAGGTCTTTTAAAGGGTTGTAACGTTAGGCTTACGGTAGGAAATAAGGGTTTGGTGGGATAGGCTATAGTGGTGGTAAGTCAAAAATCTTTATGTTAGCGCATATGAAGAATGGCGTTGCTAAGCCAAGACTCGACACTCTAAACTCTAGATAACTGAAATAAACAAACATAAATTAAAAGATAGATGTAGGATGGTAGCCGTATGTTTTTTTTTTTTTTTTTTTTTTTTTTATCATTCTATTTTTTCTTTTCTTTTTTTTTTTTTTTTTTTTTTTTTTTTTTTTTTTTTTCATACACTTTTACTCTACCATCCTCTACGATAACATCAAAATACTAGGATTTATAAGCATATCCCTACACTTGAGTTTTATTACTCTAACACTAATTTGACCCGATTTGAAAGATCAAAACACTTGGGGTACATTATTACGCAAACAAAGGGAATTTGAATTTAACGTTCCTTCCCGTCATTTCATAAACTTTAACTTTTCCCATGAATCCCAATCATCCCAAAACTGTATACAAAGGATATGACTCGACTTAGCAACTTATGCAAGCAACTAGATAATTGAACTAAGGTTTTGGGGTGATAACAAATAATTGCACTAAAAGTGAGTGCATAAGGGGTAGGCTAAGGCGATTTGGGTGTATATTTGGGGGTGGGGTGTAAACAATGCTCTTCATTGATATTCCGGAAAAACCGAAATATCACGAGAACCGCGAAAAGGATAGGCTCGAGGGGTTAACTAGGGGTATCGTGTACTAAAAATGAGTACAACGCAAAAGGGTGTGGGGAATTACTCAACCGATGTGGAAGAAGTAATTATATTACAGTATCAAACAAGGGTTATCCTAATGCCTCTTATCATTTAGTTATTCCTAACTACACAAGTGTAGCCTCACTTGCGATCTCGGAATGCATCACAAAACAAGTTCTAGAATCTAATATACTACGGTTCACACTCTAAGCATTAAAGATGAATGCTTTAATTCCTACTAATCTAAGGGCGATCCTCACATTTTGGGTGGAATTTGGGTGGTAAGGGTTTTTGTGCTAGTCATGCAACTTCCTATTCATGAGACGCTTTTGTTAAGACTAATGGCCCACTCTTATATGTCATGAAAAATTTTAAATTTGGTGCCAAAATTACCCTAACCGACATTTCTCATGGTTTATTACACAATCACAATTGGACAAAGCAAATAGTCAAGGATAAGCATAGTTTCAAAGTTCCGCTTTATTTTCCTCCCTACACTTAAACCGAACATTGTCCCCAATGTTCCCGAAATATCAAAGTTATGATAAAGAAGGTAATTAAAACGAAGAAACTAATACTCCCCGATTAGCTCGGTGGGATCCGTAAAGTGGTGGTTAAATTCTTTTCAAGAAGAATTTATGCGTGAAAAGCTCCTTCCAATCTTATGTAACTTCTTCTTGACAAACTAAACTCGCACACTTGAAGAAAACAAACGAAACCTTCGCGTAAAATCGGCGGTAATAATATATATAGACTCGATTTAAACTAGGATATAATGCTTGTGGAATGGATGTTTATGAATATCTAAGAAAATTAAGACCGAAAATTCCAAAATTTATAAGTAGCTCGTAAAACGAGAAAAAATAATCGATGTTTTACTCCTTCCCGACGCCGTTTGCAATCCTAACGCCACGGGTTATCTTGACAAAAGCGGTGCGATTTTTGGAAAAATTTCGGAAAATTTATATCTTTAGAATCGGGAAAATTTACGCAAAACATCCATTATGACTCGATACAAGCATTTGACTCAAACAAACAAACATATATATCTTTTAATTAATTGTTATTCTCATGTTTACGTTTCTTTTGAAAACGTGTGTAATCCTCCCTACACTTATCCCTTATGAAAAATACCTTTATATGTAATTAAGACGAAGTTAAAAACAAAATAAAGCATTTTTACAAATTTAAACATGAGGATAAACGATTAATAAAAGATATATGACACTAACAAGCAAACAATTAAGCATGGGTTGCCTCCCACGAAGCGCTTTTCTTTATTAAAGAGTCTTGTAGCTAGACTCATAGTCGTGCTCCCACGTTTCCTCACCACCGTTCTCTTGACGGCCTCTAATGGGGATTCCATGTTGTAGAAGTGCCTAAAATGCGCTTCTAAGAGTTCATCCTCTCCCATTCGGTCTGTATTCCGGTCCTAGGCTCAAACAATCCTTGTAGAATCAAAATCTTAGCCATAACATAATCAACACCTTTCTCCCTATCCTCATCATTCCTATAATAGACCGATAGTTTAAGTTCCTTTTCATCATTAGAGTGATGAAAATTTCTCAATCTTAAACGGCATTTGGTAAGCTATGTCATCGGTCTTATTCTTGAACCGCACTACTCCTAATGAGGGGTCATAGGTCATCCCGGTGCTTTCTATGAAAGGTTTTCCTAGAATAACATGGGACAAGCTAGGGTCTATAGCCGTGCTAATATCATCCACAATTATGAAGTCCATAGGAAACGTGAAACTACCTACATAAACGGGCAATCCCTTAATTCTACCAAGAAAATTGCAACTAACATTAGGATCATTGGGGTCTTGCCTAGTTGGAATAGGCTTCTTCAATATCCAATTGTAGTAGGTGCTAGTCATTATGTTGATTGGGGACTCATGCGATCAATGTAAGCTTTGCCACAAAAGGTGTCCTATGACACATGGTATGTTAAGATTCCAAGGGTTCCCAAACTTAATTCGAGGACTTTTCCTAACATACATGTGACGGAGGTCACGCACTAAGTGAGGGTGGCGAGATAGTTCTTCGTCCGTAGGAAATTCGTTGAAATAGTCAATGTCTACTTCATCTATTTCCTCGGTATTTCCTCATCTACTAGTGTATAGTCCTCTTCGTCATTTGTTTCATCGAGTTCAACTAAGGCGATGGTATTGACGAATTGGACATACTTTAGCTTGCTTGGATCCTTAATCTCTATGCACGAAGGCTCGGGAGTTGATATAGCACTAACCTTCTTATCACTATTAGCTATGGCTTTCAAAAGGTTGTCTATTTTCCTATCCATCTCGGCTTGTTGATTATTAAAGCGGTCCGAGAGCTTAGCTATTTGGGTTTCTTGAGATGCAACTAGGTTTTGCAACATCCATTCGATGCTTTGTTGGTTAGGACCGTTAGGTGGGGGCCATGAGAAATCATTAGAAGTGAATTCTTTGGTTTGTCCCCAATAAAAGTCGGGCTTGTTTTTCCATGCTTCACGGGTTTCATTGAAATTCCTAGGTCCGGGTGTTGTAGGGAATCTTCCTCCTGCTCCATTAATACGCGAGGATGCGTAGTCAATGAGCGTGTTCGGGATCGGGTGCTATTATGCGTGTTATGAGGATCACAAAACGGCTCACATGAAGAGGAAGCTTTGTTCACATGGTGTGAAGACTTAGGATTTTCGTGGGAACTCATGAGGAATTTAACCCGATCTTCAAGTTCGATCATCCTACGGTCGGGAGGAGGCAAGGAGATTGCCTTGACGGTTTTGGGCAGCTCACGGAGGTCATCCCAACTTTCGTTGTCATAGAGGCGAGGTCCTCTATTATTTCCCATGATTCTTCGCGTGAGATCACTAAGTTTTCCACCGCCGCTTGGTCAATGGATCGCTTAGTGGGAAGTTGACATGATCATAAAAGATTTGGACTTGGAGCCAAAGATCAATGCCGTGATGAGGACTTTATGAAGTGAGTCCTTGAATCGGGTCCATGCTTCAGAGAGATTCACCTTGACGTTGTTGGAACATCAAGATGTCATTCCTAAGCTTAGTGGTTCTCCCGGTGGGAAAAATTGAGCAAGCGAAAAGTAAGATCATCCCAACTCGAGATGGAGCCGGAAGTCGCTCAAGCCAATTACTAGCTTGGTCCGTAGAGAGAATTGGAAGAGACGCAGCGCGTGGTCTCCCGAGTAGTAGCATCAAGGTCGATGGAATCGACGATTTTGAGGAAATCCTCGATGTCGATTTGGATCTTGAACGAAGTCCATGGAATGCACATCCGCTTGCACCAACCGGATGGTGTCGGATCGCAGGCCGTAGTTTGGGCTTGGTCGGGAAGCTCAATGGTGTTCCTATAGCCCAGGTGGCTTGGTCTCGAGTATTCACCAAGAGTACGGGCTCTTGGCGGGTCATTTGGTATGTTGATGAATGGTAGTGGGTTATCATCTTCCATGATGAAAAGTGATGAGGTTACGAACAAAGGTTACGAAGAGGGGATAGACTAAGAAAGCTAAAAATGAGAAAAATTTACTTGATAGGAATCAAGCAAAGAAACCTAAGCGAGGTGGACTACTAACTAGCTATTCTATTCCCGACAGCGCCAAAACTTGATAACGCTACTGCGCGTCGTTCGGGTCAAGAAACTTCCTTTTCTTGAGCAAGTTTTATAACACCTAGGCGATGAACCTAATCGTTGTAGTGTAGTAATTAGGGTAAGCCGCGGTATTGATATCGTTCTCTGGGGAATAGGAATGCTAGTAGGGAGTTACTACGCTAAGGTTAAGGTTGAGGAAGATTATTTTTATCTTTTATATTTTATGAAAAATGGAAAGAGTGCGAATCTCGGGTATTGGATTTGGGGGTTGGTATTTCTACCGATTACTCTACTATTATCTAATTATCTAAACTAAGGTTGTGGAGTCTATGTCTAATTAATGTGTGCTCGTATGATAGTTTAAAGATGTGTTTACTTAGTTTGTATTACTCCTTGGTATCTCTATTGATGGTTGAGTGTCACGTCTTATTCTAGTTGTGTTGCGATTCTAAAGTTGTAGGGTATCGTTTCTCCCTAACTCTTTAAACTTACCAAAGGGTCTTGTCTACAAACCACTTAGAGATTATAGACTCTACTACAAGGCACTCTTCTGATGTTTTAGCCTACAATCACTCGGTAATCATACTCTAAGGTTCACAAGATGAATTAAGCATTAAGTACACAACGAATGACCTATCGCATTACTAGATCATTAATCAACTAAGATAAGAAACAACCAATCAATATTCAATAATTAAGTTTCATACTTCCTAGCAAACACACAAATAAATTAATGGGACATGGAAAACATGCAAGCATACACACAAATAATCAAAGACATAATTGAATTAATGAAGCAAATACTTATCTTGGTGTAAGATAGGGTTAAAAACCTAAAATCTTGCACAAGACACCAAAGGTTCGGTTTAGGTTTTACTCCAAAGACTCTCCACACAAAGACCGAAAATTCGGATTCTATATATAAGATTACAATTGCGACGCGTCACCTTATGTTTAGTGGCGCCGTCGTGTCGCCTCATTAGGGTTTCGTCTTGGCCACGTTAACCTTGCGACGCGTCACCTTATGTCCGTGACGCGTCCTCTTGACCGACGTCGTCCGATCGCATCTAGGCCGTGCGAGTAGCGACGACCTACTCTTTCACAACTAGACGCCGTCTCTTGAAAACACGAGTTTTAAGTTCGACCCGTCACAATAATTCTCCGGCGTCGTCGACATAACAACCGACGCCGTCGCTTTATACTTTCAAAGAATCGTGAGTGTCGATTTCGACTTTGGCCATTTTCTTCATATATTCGCGCTTTCGTCCAAATAAGTGCCATTCCAAGATTTTGCCTTCACGAGACCTAAAAAGTGAAAAGGAACGATATTAAGCAATAACGGATACAAAAGTGATCAAATAAGGACTTAAACGACCCTCAAATGGTACCTTTTAAAACCTTATCGACACTCACAAATTCTTTGAAATTAGAAGGCGGCGTCGGTGCTAATGGCGACGCCGTCCCAAAATTGTTGTGACGGTCCGTAACCCAAACTCAGATTTTCAGCGACGACGCCTAGTTGTAAAAGAGTAGGCCGTCGCTACTCGGACGGCCTAGATGCGATCCGACGACGCCGGGTCAAGAGGACGGCATCACGGACATAAGTGACGCCGTCGCAAGGTTAACGCGCCAAGACGAAACCCCAATGACGGCGACGACGGCGTCACTAAACATAAGGTGACGCCATATATGTAATCTTATATATGGAATCCGAATTTTCGATCTTTGTGGAGAGTCTTTGAGTGAAAACCTAAAACCGAACCTAAGGTGTCTTGTACAAGATTTTAGGGTTTTAAACCCTATCTTACATCAAGATAAGTCTTTACTTCATTAATTCAATTATGTCTTTGATTATTTGTGTATGCTTGCATGTTCTCCATGTCCGGCTAATTTATTTGTGTGTTTGCTTAGGAAGTATGAAACTTAATTATTGAATATTGATTGGTTGTTTCTTATCTTAGTTGATTAATGATCTAGTAATGCGATAGGTCATTCGCTGTGTACTTAATGCTTGATTCATCTTTGTGAACCTTAGAATATAATTACCCGGTGGTTGTAGGCTAAACCATCCAAAGAGCGCCTAGAGTAGGAGTTTATCATCCCAGTGGGTTTGTAGAAGAGACCCTTTGGTAAGTTCAAAGAGTTAGGAGAAACGATACCCTACAACTTTAGACACACAACGCAACTAAGAATAAGACGGACAACTCAACCATCAATAGGAGATAATTAAGGAGTAGTACAACCTAAGTAAACACATCTTTAAACTATCATACGAGCACACATTAATTAGACATAGACTCCCACAACCTTAGTTTAGATAATTAGATAATAGTAGAGTAATCGGTAGAAATACCAACCCCCAAATCCAATACCCTAGATTCGTACCTTTCCATTTCATAAGATATAAAATACAAAAATAATCTTCCTCAACCTTAACCTTAGCGTAGTAACTCCTTACTAGCATTCCTATTCCCAGAGAATGATATCAATACCCGTGGCTTACCCTAATTACTACACTACAACGATTAGGTTCACCGCCTAGGTGTTATAAAACTGCTCAAGAAAAGGAAGCTTCCTTGACCCGAACGACGCTGCAGTAGCGTTATCAAGTTTTTGGCGCCGCCGGGAATAGAATAGCTAGTTAGTAGTCCACCTGCTTAGGTTCTTTGCTTGATTCCTATCAATAAATTTTTTTCTCATTTTTAGCTTCCTCTTAGTCTATCCCCTCTTCGTAACCTTTATTCGTAATCCCATCACTTTTCATCATGGAAGGTGATAACCAACAACCACGTCCCCATACAAACCCCTAAGCAACTTAGAACCCGCGCCCACCAAAACTCTTCTTGAACCATTTGCGAACCCGAAGAGAGCTCAATAGGCGAAGAAAAGCTCTCCATGATTCGAACTTCAAGGCACTTCCATCAATTTTGATGAAGTTACATCGATGAAGAATCCTCATTCCCCACAATCTCTCGAAACCATCATCATTGACAATCGAGTCAAAATGACGAGGAAATTCTTGCCACTCCGACCAATGGACCCATAAATCCTCCTAGCGAAAACCCTCGGGAATACTCCTACCCTTCGCATCCGGATTTACCAGTGCCATTGTCATCCTCGAATGGATCAATGAGGTATTGCATGCATCCGACATTTGGCTAATCCAAAAGGTATGTCAATTCCATGGATCCCACAAGAATACCCAATTCACCACATCAAATAGTTTCTAAAATTGTTGATGCTATCTATACCGACTGAGCATCTAAGGAGACATCTAGACTCGGTTTTCTCATTTTCTCTTCAAGGCGAGCCAAGGAGTGGCTCAATAAGCTCCCTCAAGGTCCATTTTCACATGGGAACAACTTACAACCAAGTTTACCAAAAGTTCTTTCCTCCTGGAAGAACTGCAGAAGATTAGGAGCAAAATGCACTTTCATCAACCCGATGGAGAATCTATCACCAACTCCTGAGTCGTTACAAAGATCTTATTCAACAAGCTCCACACCACGGTATCAACCTTTGGTTGCTTGTTCAAATCTTTTACGACAATGTCTCCCGAAAGGATCAAAAGGGATTGATTTCTCGACCGGTAGAAGAATCGCGAACCTCACCGCAGGTAAGGGTGGAACCGAATAGAGGAATACATCCAATATCAAGACGACCATTGAATGAGCAAGAAAACGCGTCAAGCATTTCTACTTTCTCAAGTGAAGAGTTATCCTTCGATTATCGGATTGTGAAAGCACAAAAGAAACTAGCTTACCTCATAAAATCACCGAACCAAAAGGTCGACTAACCCATATCTCATATGCGACATATGTGGAGGACCGCACGAGGCGATGAGTGCGATGACACACACCGAAAAGCGCCTTCCTCTCTAGTCATGATATTTATGATGACCCTTCACTCCTCGCATTTTATCAAACCGATGAATGTGATCCTTGGGGCAATCTGAAATGGAGAACGGAAGGAAAGGACGGACCGAGTATACCATCCGTGATCCTTTGAAGAAAACTGGGCGCTCACCATGGAAGGGCTGCGCTCTTGAAAGGTCTTGAGGGTTTATCCGAGAGCGAAGAAGTCAATTAGAAAGTCGTTCACCAATCTCCACAAAAGAATGTGGACCGACCCATTCCTTCACGATCCAACTTGCGCAATCACTACTCGATCGGGAACTACTACCAAGGATCCCCACATCCCAACCGGAACCCCATCACAAGGGAACCCGAGTTAGGAAATGAGGCAATTCCGCACCCCTTCCAACTCCTCACGATCCTCCCCACAAACACCAAAGACTCACCAATGACCAACTCTCGCACGGATTCCCTATCCCTCTCGTCTAAAGAATCAAAAGGCTGAAGAAGACAATGAAAGAATATTGTCTTATTTGAAACAAACATCCGTCAACATACCACTCCTTGATGTATTCTATCACATCCCTAAACATGGTAGATACTTCAAGAGGTTGATATCTAATCGGAAAAAGCTTGAAGGATTGATATCATTAGGAGAAGAATGTTCAGCTATCATCCAAAAGAGCATGCCCAAGAAGAAGGAAGATCCGGGCAGTTTTACCATTCCTTGCTCTATAGGGGCACTTTCTATGAAAAACGCCCTGGCAGATCTTGGGGCAAGCATTAACCTGATGCCTCACTCCCTGTTTCTTAAACTCGGATATTCAGGGCTTAAACCAACTAGGATGAGTATCCAATTAGGCGATCGATCAATCAAATATCCCATGGGAGTTTGTGAGAACGTTCTTGTAAGGGTGGGGAATTCAATTTTCCAATGATTTAGTAATTTTAGAGATGGAGGAAGATAATTCCGTCCCAATAATCCTTGGAAGACCCTTCTTGACTACATACCGTGCCATCATTGATGTTCATGATGGTAAACTCACTTTACGAGTAGGATCCGAGAGCTTGACCTTCGACGTTAAGGATTCTATGAGACATTCTTCTTCCCGCGGTCGCCCGTATATTTAGTTGAAGAAGTTGATGAATTTGTTGGTGACATAGATGGTCGCATTGACGAGTATCTATTAAACGTAATTCATGCATAATGATAACAACGTAATATACGACGACCAAGAAATTGAGATGGTTGGGCTGTGTCCTTTATCCTCGTCGGATGAAATTGAACCTATTGAGCTTGAGGCCGGAAACAAGCTAAAACCATCGATCAAATAGCCTCCTACCTTAGAACCGAAAGATCTCCCGAGTCACTTGGAATACGCCTTCCTTCAAGGGAGGACCAACTCCTCACATCATAAGCTCTTCGCTAACCACCATTCGTAAAGAGAAGCTCTTAGGAGTTTTAAAAGAGTACAAAGGGGTGATTACATGGAGTGTTGCCGACATTAAGGAATCGATTCTACATTCTCAGACTCACAAAATCCTCATGGAGGAAGATTACAAACCAACCGCTCAACCGCAAAGGCGGGTTAACCCTAACATCAAAGAGGTAGTGAAAAAGAGGTCATTAAGCTTCGGATGCGGTCTCATCTACCCCATATCCGATAGCCCATGGGTCACCGGTCCAAGTGGTTCCAAAAAGGAGGATGACGATTGTAAAAATGAGAAGGGTGAGTTGGTGCCGCAAAGAACGGTTACTAGGTGGCGTGTATGTATTGACTACGAAAAGTTGAATGATGCCACCCGAAAGACCATTTTCCTCTGCCGCTTATTGACCAAATGCTTGAAAGATTAGCGGGGCATGAATACTCTTGTTTCCTTGATGGCTTTTCGTGATACTTCCAAATTCCAATTGCTCACGAAGATCGAGAGAAAACTACATTTACATGTCCTTACGGAACGTTCGCCTGGCGAATGCCCTTCGGGTTATGTAACGCCGCAACCTTTCAACGATGTATGATGGCCATATTCCACGAGTTAATTAAGGACAGATGGAAGTCTTCATGGATGATTTCTCGGTGTTTGGAAATTCTTTCGACCTTTGTCTTTCCAACCTTAGGAAGATGTTGAAGCGATGCGAGGAAACTAATTTGGTTTTAAATTGGGAAAATGTCATTTCATGGTAAAAGAAGGAATTGTCCTAGGGCATAAAGTCTCGGGAATGGAATTGAGGTCGATAGAGCAAAAATCAAGCAATTTCCAAACTCCCTATCCTACTACCGTTAAAGCCATTCGCAATGATAACGCCTAAAATGAACATGTTTTAGTAGCGTTATTGTCGGTTTGTGCATGATATTCGACTATATTTACTCATAATCGTTGCAAAAGTGCAAAGATGCGTATTGTGTATGTATATGTAGCCGGTATCGCGAATAATGAAGAAATGAAGTTTTATGCACATTTGGAAGTTTCTAAAGGAAGGAAGTTGAGATTGAAGCTTGTGGACTCAATGATATGGAAGCGTAGTGATTTCTAAGCATCTATAGCAAGGAAAGATCAAGTTTGGCTTTGGAAATCATCAACGTAAGCAAAGAATGAAGCGCAGCGGAAAAGTCGACAAAAGTCAAAATAAGCAAAACCCGGCCGATCGGTGCAACCCGCACCGGATCCGGTGAAGCGCTTAATCAAAGCTATTACCGATTCGGTCGGGTCTAGAAACCGATCCGGTTTACACCGCAGCTTACACAAATTGCATTTATTGTTGCCTTAACTCCCATAATCATTGAGTCCGATCATTTCTTGATATTAACTTGGAAGAACGTTTTTGGGCGCTTAAGCAGAGCTTTGGCTATATAATGGACCTAATACTTGTATACTAAGTGTGACACAACCAAAGAGTGTTAGTTTACACCAAAACTAATACTACCCTTATTATTTCAACCCCAAAAGCTTAGTATTTATGAAAACGCCCGTAAAGCAAGGAAGGAACCATTCTTGTCCATTGTTTGGTGGTTTGAAGTTGTGCGGTGATCCTAGGTGATTGGAGGCGCGTGGTTGCTACAATCCACGATTTCTAATTCTTGTAATCACAAAAGTTTAGGTATTCTTGAACTTTGTTATGGAAATCTATTCTCTTGAATTGTTTGAATTACCTTGTTATGACTTGTGTTTAGATATGATTGTTTTCATGGAGTAGTTTGTGATATACTTGTGTGTTGGAATGTGATTAATCATAATAGTGTTCTCAAAATGTGATGCATGTATATATGATCTTGTTTAAATGAGTTTGTTGGAAAATACTAGTCTTGGATTGATTTGTCAATAAAACATGTTTTAAGAAAAGGACCGAAAGGATTTCTCTTGTGTTTTATTCCAAAAGTGTAGTGACAAACTAGTATGGGGATATGGTGATTGACAACCACCATGTTTTGCTTATTAAAACAAGACTAGGAACATTTTCATCACGAAGGGTCGAAAGATTCGTAAGAACAAATTTAATGAGACCATGTTGCAAACAAATGAAACTTTTATAGGATAATCATCGGGATAAGGACCGAAGGATTACCTAAATATTTTGTTTTAGAATGATTTTTACAAACAAATACCATGGTTGGGGAATCATTTGCTTATGATTTGTGCATCATACTAAGAGTATACACCAAACCTTTATGAACATTATCTATGGTTGATTATAAGACTACACACAAGTATATATTTATATTCTTGATTCAGTATTTTCACTAGAACACTTATTCGAGGAAGCCTTGACAAGCTTTCTTGTTAGAAACTTTTAATCAAATCTATTTCAAACAAAAATCCCTTGGGACGATCTCGACTTACCAAACTTTGCTATTATGGACGAGTATACTTGCTCGTATGTGTTAATAGGTTATTCGGTTAATTCGTGATTATAAATTTTAAAACTTGCACCAACCGGAGCACATCAAGTTTTAGCGCCGCTTCGGGATTTTTCTTTAATTTTCTTTGAAATTAGTAGTTTTGAAATATCTAAAAAAAAAGTTTTTGTTACAAACTAACCGATTCGGTTGGTTAGCCAACCGAATCGGTTAGACATTCTGTGAAATTTTTGGTTCGAATTTAGTGTCTATCTTCTTAGTTTATTGTGTTTTGATTTCTAGAGTAATTTTGTGGTTTAATCATTTCTTAGATGTATTGTTTTTATTTGTTTTATTTTCTTTACATTTGTCATTTATTAGTTAAGTTTTAATTAATTTTAATATTAATAATTAATGGTAATGGTTAGGTAGTAATTTTATTTTATTTTCAGTTATAGTTTATTTAATGATAGAATTTATTGGTAGTTTATTTAGTTTTAGTTTTAATTTTAATTTTGGTTTTAATGAGATTTAATATGTTATTTAATTATTAGTTTATGAAGAGTTTTATTTAATTAACCGGAGTTAGTACACCTTAATGTCACTTAATTTGCATTAATAATTTTCTTAAATATATATATATATATATATATATATATATATATATATATATATATATATATTAAATTTTCGATCAAACCGATCGGTAGCAACCCGCAACCCGATCCGGTTCAGATTGCTTAAAATTTTTAACCAACCGATTGGTTGGTGATCCAACCGAATCGGTTGGAGTTTACGAGTTGATTTTATCATTTTAGGTTTTGAGTTTTTATTTGAGTTTTAATTTTGTTAGATTTCTTAGTTGTTTTATTATATGTTTTATAGTTTGTTCTTGTTTTACTAACTTTAACGCTAATCACTCGGGTTTGTTTTGTTTTGCTTTGTTAAGTTGTCTAGTAACATGGATAGTTTGAGCGGAATCTCGGAATACCTTCGTACTTTGGATGAAATGTTCAAGGATACCTAAGTTCATTAGAAAAGATTGGAGGAATTTTGGAGGAAAGCAAGAAAGAATTGGGAATTGACACGGTGATATGGAAGAAGTATGTGAAAACAAGGTTCAACTACCCAAAACAAAAGAGTAGTAGTGTTCACATTAAGCACCATCAACGGTGTATGATTCACCGCTAATGAGATTTGGAACGCCTTGTAGCGTGGAAGGAGTGCGTGCTTGGGATGCACAAATTTTAATATGGCTTATGGAGAAAATTATATCTTGGAAGAGGTTCTTGTGAAATCGGTCATGTGCGTATGGACTATGAAGCATATGGGAGAAAATGGTGAAAAATCGAAGGTCAATATTCATGGACATATCTTTGAAGCCGATTTTGTTGTTTTAGAAGAAGGAAATACGGATGAACCTAATGTGTGTTTTGGTTTAGATTTTCTTGTCACGACCAAGTGTCAAGTAGATTTTGGTATGGGAGAAATGCGGATTAATATAACTAAGTTGGAAGAAGGAAAAGGAGTCAACGAGATGCTAGTGGAAGTTTGTGCAAACATGGAAGAGAAAATGTGGAAGTGGTTAAAATGGGAAAAGCAAACCGAAGAAACCATCATCAATAAATTAACCCCAACAACAACCTCCACCACCAAAATGATTACACACCATCGTCACCTACCACTACTATCAAACCCTTAACCGACAACCAAAAAGAAGCTATTTTAGAAAATCTAGAACAAAATTTCTAGAGCTCAATGAAAAGAAGCCGGTTATAGAAGTTCTTCAAGATTATGTGCTTTACCGAAAGAAGTTGGATGCATTGATGCTAGCGAGGGCTAGGTTGGAAGATAAGAATCTCACGGATGAGGATCGAGATCGAATTTTGTTTAAAGGCATGCCAAGGAAAGAAAAGGATCCGGGTAATTTTGTGTTGCCGATCAAAGTAAATGGAACTACACCGCTTTATGCTTTAGGCGTCACGGGTCGAGTGTTAACGTGATGCCGTATCCATTGTTCAAAACTTTGGGACTAAGTAATCCATAACCTAATCATTCTAAGCTCACTATGGCGGATAACACTCAAGCAAAGGCAATGGGAGAAGTTAAGAATGTAAGAGTGCAAATTGGCTATCAACCGTATTTATGCGATTTTCTTGTCCCGATATTCCGGTGGACAAGAGTTTACCGCTATTGTTGGGAGACCATTCTTACGAACTTGTGGAGCAATTATAGACATGGGAAGAGGCACCATGACTATTGACGATGGGATTTCGAGGCAAACATACTACCCAAAACCAAGAGGACCAATTTTAGAATGTATGGAAGATTTGGAATGGATGGATGCAAATGATGATTTAACTTGTTTTGAAGTGGGACGTGATGTCCACGGTAATCAATGTCTGGACCTTTAACTCCACCTTATTTCGATATAGAGGACGAAATGGAGCGTGCATTTGCGATAGAAGCTTTTATAACCCATTCAAAACATATTAGTTTACAAGAAGTTGACCGACTTTTAGGATCTTTACCGGTGCAACTTAAGAATTTGGAGTGGAAACCCAAGGGTTGGGGACTTACAAGAGACAAACCGAGATGGAGCATGGCATGTTAAGTTTGATATATTATGCCCTGACGGACGAAGATTTATGAGAAAATTCAAAACTTTTGAAACGTTCCATGAGTTGAACGGAAAATTTCAAAGCGAGGATATTCTTAGACAAGAGTATTTTGAGGAATTTTGAGGAAAAGGCAAGACCGTAATAACAAGCAATCATTTGCTTGAATATCATAAACTATATTTCTATTTCTTTTGATTTGATGCATTAGGATTTTGATCTCGTGCTAAGCAGTCAAGTCAAATAGACTTAAAACAACTTAAACACAAATGCAATTAAGATCGAGAGGAATATAGGGAATTCTGGGTCGTTAAGTCCCACGGAGGATGAATTGGTGTTAAAACACTTGATCGGATGGTAGAATGATCACTAAGGATAAGAATCGAGTGGGGTTTTCGATGGAAAATTATACTAAAAGAAAAGATTAACGAGATAACAATGACTTAAATGCAAATTAAAAGAAATAAAAGATAAAATCTATTAAATAAACGCTATCACTATTTTTAAAGGCGATGAGCGTTTAAAACCTAAAACTTAAGACTTACGTTTAAAATAAAATTACGCTCACGTACAAAATAAATAGTGAGTTTTAAGAAATAAAAGACCTAAAAATATGAAAATGATGTTTTACAATCCTAATAATAAAAAAAATTATTAGAAAAGAAAATTATTTTTACAACTATTTATTTATTTATTATTAATTAAAACTATTTATTAAGTATTTAAAATGCACTAAAATTCAAGAAAATACAAAATTAACCTATAAAATGAAATTATAACTTGGAAAAATCTAAAATATGATAAAACTAATTTTAAAACAGAAAATATATTTTTAGACTTTTTATGTATTTATTATTAATTTAAAACTATTTAAAACTAATTAAAATGCTAAAAATACTTTTTAAACTAAGAAAATTATGGAAAAATACTTTTATTACTTTTATATTTATCTTAACCTAAGAAAATTGAAAAATCATTTTTGGACTTTTTATAATTTATTTGTATTAAAAGCTATTTAAAAATACCTAAAAACTGTTTTTAATTAAGAAAAATAGCAAACAGTTATAAAAAATTATGAAAATTTCAGGAAAAGTCTATTTTAATATACTAAGTCTAGGAAAAATAGAAAAACATAGGCTTGTTTGGAGAATTTAGCAACTACAGTTGTGACTGCTTATAAATAAGCACTTGAAAAAGCTAAATGATAACCAAAAGCTACCAACTTGATACAGAAGCTAAAATATGCTATAATGACTCAAATTCAACCAAAAACAACAAGCTATAACCTCTGGATTACTAGCTAACACAGATTTGAGGTTTTGACTTTATGAGCAAAACAGATTTTAGAGGGTTACTTTAAGCTTATGCACGAACACTAATTAAGCTAAAGCGAAAAGCAAAGAATGGAACTTGTACTAGACCTGGTTGAGACCAAGTATACCAAAACTCAGACAATGAAAAGCTCTTATGAGCTTGGGAGAAGATTTTTCAAACACATCAATTCATCGAGTAAAACTCGGTGAATCTTTGAGTAATATGGGACAAGCTAAAAGCCATGAGCAGGCTTATCAAACAAGCTTCAAAATGATAAAACAAACTTGAGACCTCTAGATGACTAGGGTGGCTACCCAAAGAACCAAAGATCAAAAGATTTGGTCAACTAGAAAGCTTTTTGTGAGCTTGAGAAAAAGGTTAGAAATCTGTGCACAGGGCACATTTTGAAACAGGTGACTGAAATAAGCTAAAAGAAAAGCTGCTAAATAAGCTATTGAGAAAATATCAAATACACTAGGATAGAGATGAGCAGCTAGATTTTTATATTCCAAAAGCTCAAGTCATGAAACTCAATATTAAGTCCTATATAAGTTATTCTATATTATCAAAACTACTAATCTTGAAAATTTGACTTTTAACAAAATGATCTAGGTTGACTTCTATGAAGTTTGGATTGATTTCTTGATTGAATATGTAATATTAAGCTAGAGTGAGATTAAATTAGTCTAAGTTACCAAGTTTCAAGCTCATCGTGATGATTTTTACCGTCAAATCCTAACGGTGAGCTTATGAGATGAAATTAAAGAGTATTTTGACTTTACGTCTAATGATCACGTGTTTTCTTGTTGCAATGAGTTCTTTAGACCAAGTTTGACACAAAATAACCACAAGCACAGTGTCTCACTACATTATACGATAACTACACAAATCCAAACACCTCTAAAATAACAGTTTTGAGCTTTTTCAAAGAGTTAACTAGATTAAGAACATGCAATCTATTACGAACTCATTATATCATTAAATAACACTAAAGAAACATAGAACAATAACATTAACACCATAGAACAGTAAAGTACCAAGATTGAGCAAAAGGCTTACAATTGCTTCCAACTCGAAAACTAAGAACAAAGGTTTGAAAACACATCCTAAAGCTTCCCATGAAGCACTAATCCCAAGGCAATCAAAATATACCCGCTCCAACTGCTAGAACCTTGAACCATGGATTTTTATTTTTAAGCTATTTAATTAGTATTTTGTGAATTTTTGATTTTGCTAATAAACTGATTTTAAGAGTATCTAAAAGCTTTGATAAGCTTTATAAGGAGCTTATATGAGTTTATAAGTCCAAAATAACCACTCGCTAACAACCTTTCAACATAATGAGATTTCTTTGAATTCGTAAAATTGCATAACATAAGATAAGACCTCAAAAGTGAAATTGATGATATCAAAAGGTTTATATTACATCGATAACATGAAATACAAGTTTTAAAAGCTTTAAAATGCACTGGGATTAAGAATTAAGCTAAAACGATAATGAAAATTAAAATTATACTAGATTCTTTCTCTCTTGCCTCCTTCTTGATATTTATTGACTTCCCACATCTCTTGTCGACCTCTAGAGTCTTTCCCACCACAATTTGACCATTGGATTAGGCCAGATCATTGAAATTGCCACTTGTCAGTTTTGGCGCCAAAAATGTCTTGAGCAGGTTTTTCTTATTAATTGGCTTTGGATTGGTGTGGAGGTGGAAGGGGAAAGGTAATCAAGTGGTGTAACAACTGGAATTGTTGAAAATGAGGAAAACCACCACGGGTTTTGGCTAAACCAAAGGGAGAGATGAGGCTACGGTGCCGCGGTTTATTTTGATTTAAAATTTGGGCGGGTCAAGTGTTCTTGGATTGGATTGGGCTTAGTGATTAAAAGGGTCCTGATGGCTTGGTTTAATCAACAAGGACTAACTTTGCAATTTAGCCAAAGTTAAGGGCTGGTTTTGACAAGTTTCCAAGCATATCATAAGGATCAAACCTGCCAAGTAAGATTAGTACAAGGACCATTGTTGATAATTTCCATTTTTAAAATCCGGGGACTAAAGCATCAAGTTTAAAACTTGAGGACCAAATATGTAATTTTCTTCAAAGTTTTATCATAAGGACCATTTATGCCATTTATTAATAGAACAAGGTTAAAACTTGATAATTTTCACTTTTTAACTTAACCAAGGACTATTTTTGACAATTTTCAAAGTTGAAGGACTAAAGTTGTCAATTTGTGATTTTTAAACTTTAAAGGGTTTGTTTTGACAACTTTTGAATCTCTTGGACCTAAAATGATATTTTACAAGCTTTTAAATTACCAGGGACTATTTTTGACATATTTTCAAACTTGGGGGACTAAAACTGCCAATTATGCAAACTTAATACGTTTTTCACCAGATTTTGATGTTTTTGCATTTAAAATATATAAAACACTTGTTTGTGATATTTTTATCATTTTGATGTGTTTCTGAGTGTTTTCGGATGTTTTGGCATTTTATCAAGATAAAAATGATGAGTATTTAGACACTCATCACTATGAGTGATGAGTTGAGTTTTTTGATTGGATGATTGTTCAAAATTTCATTTGGTGAATGAATGTTGTGTGAATCTTTAGCAGGAATTTTGAGTAAAAATGTTGCTTGGAGGGTAAATGCCTAAGTAACATGTTAAACAAATAAAAAGCAAATTTGGCAAAAAGCATCACAAAAGCAGTTGTGTCCTTGATGAACAGGTTGCACCAAAGTATAAAATTTTCATTTTCCAAAACACACACACACACTAATTTTCCGTGGTTTTGCAAAATTCATCCAAGAGAGCAGATTGAAAGTTGTTTAAGTTGTAGGATAACATCATGGCACCCAAGCAGTAAGCATTTACATTCAATTAACTCAATTAAGGTTTTATTAGAACATTTGATTCGAATTGAATATTAGGTCACCAATTTGGGGTTTTGTTATAATTGAATTAAGTGGTAATATTTTAGGATTGAGTGGGTAATTGATATAGAGTGCATTACAACAAGAGATTGATTGATTGATTCATCATAGAATGGATTTTAGATGATAAGATTTTTCGAATTAGTTGGGTCGTGCTTATGAAATGAGATAAGTTGCAATTAGTGATTCATTTTGATGGATGATATGTTTTAAGAGTGATGGATGCTACATTATTAGAACTAATGATTTTAAAATATAGGATGAGTTCTAAGATGTTAGATGTTTGATGATTTGGAAGCGAGTAGAGTAATTCTAGGATGTGGGAATCATTGAGGATGATAGAATGCGATCTAAGAGTGGTTTGAGCGTTAGGAATTCGAGATTATGAGGATTGGAAGGTGAATGCCTTATGTAGTCAAGCACAACCGATTCGGTTATGCATTGCAACCGAACGGTTGGTGTCGACATATTGAAACCGATTCGGTTGGTGATCCAACCGAATCCGTTGAGGTTTCTGAGGATTTTTGTGAAATTTTGAAATGTATCTTGGGGTTCTCTAACCTTCCTGTTTGTTCTAACACTCTCATATGATCTTATTTTTGTGATTTCTGAGAATTATTGTAGGGAGCTCGGTGGAGAAGAAATTCCAATTAACCCGCTTGTTACTAAGTTTTGTGAAAGGAACGAGAAGAAGAAGGTTAAGTATAGTGTGAAGAAGGAAGCAAATGCTAATTTAAATTCAAAATCTCACCGATGGAGAAACATGCTTTTCGGAAAGATTGTCGAAGTTACAACATAGGACATGTTTGGTTCCAAGGGTGATTGATTGGGATTTATTTAACGAATGTGAGTGTGAAGATGAGTTAAGAAGGATGATGCGAACGTCTTATGTATATCCGTGAGATGGAGATTCGTTCAATGATTTGTCATGGGAAAGAGCATTCTGTCAATGAAGAGGTTTATCGAGAATGGTGTATGGAATTCTTTTCAACCATGTATTTTGAAAGAAAGGTGGATGTTCGGAGTTTGATGTCGGAGATTTGTGTTTGGTTTAGACTTTGTGGAAGGGATCATGCTTACATTTGCCGACTTTGGTGTAGCTCTTGGTTTGTATGAGCCACATGAGGTTAATCATCGATTATTTGAAACTCACTTTTCTAGACTTCGGAGGTTTGAAAAAGATTACCCTAGTATTCCCGCTTATTGGAATCAAGTGGGAGATCCTACTTGTGCTAGGAGGAATGCTTCAACCATCAGGAATCCATTGATGAGGATACTTCACAAGTTGATTGTGACCGGGCCATTTAATAGATTTGGAAGCAGGGACAAATGTCAGAAACCGGACTTATGGATTATGAAGTTGCTGGAAGAAACTAAGGATCAGAATGCCATTTGGCGAGATAGCGAATATTTGTCTAGGAGAGCCCCGGAATCAAGAGCAACAGTAACATTTGTGGAGGACATTTTGTGACAAGATTGGTGAAGAATCTTGGGTATTATGTTGATGAGGAATTGGCTAAGTGTGGAGAGCCAAAGTATAGTGAAACGTGGACTGCGAAAGGTTTTGGTAATGCTTTGAACAAGAGACTTGGAACCGTAGGGTTATGGATTGAACCAAGACCACAACAGCAACCACCACAACAGCAAGGGAATATACCAATGGAGAACGTGCAAATGGGTACGTCCAGTAGTTTTGATTCAGGATGGGAGAGTGGAACCAACATCTAGATGAGATTCAATGTAGGGATGTGTGAGAGATTCGATGATGTTAAGAAACAACTACATCAATGATTATTCGATGCCTATCTTTCAACACATGGCTCGAGAAGCCAATTATGAGTTGCCACCCTACAATCCACCAAATGTTCCACCGTATCCTTTTCCTTACACTTCTTATCTGGACCCTATCCGTATCCATATCACAGGTACGCACTGCTTCTGATCCAATACCCCATATGGTCGATTACGAAGTTGGAGGAACAAGCTATGAAGTTGGAGGATCATCATCAAGAGTTGGAGGTAAGAAGAAAAAGAGGAGAGTTCGTTCAGAAATCATAGACGAAAACTACGTAACCGAAAGTGATGACAATGAGTTTGATGATGAAGAAGGAGAAGACATGAGCGAGGATGACGAGTGATTATGGATCATTCGTGAATTATGGTTTCAAAAACAATGGTCATGATGTGTTTTTAAACAATTTCTTTCTTTTGATCGATTTCTTTAGGATGTTTGGCGTATTTTGTTTGGTTTTATCTAGTTTTTAGTAGTTTTGTTTTGTTTTGTGCATTGCGTGTTGCAGTTTTTGTTTGCAGGATGGATGTGTTGGAAGCTTATTGATGGTCAAATGTTTCGAGTTGGATAACTCACAGGCTTGCTAATGACCCAATGTGCATATTGCATATTCTATCCGTGGTGTCACACCCCAAAATATCGCAATGAACGATAGTGTCATTGGGGTATAACGTCATAGCACAAAGTATGGATCTGACGACCTCTATAATGAGACGTTTTGAAAAGTTTACCATTCGATAAATAAGTTAAAGTTTACACAACAAGAAATCACAAGGTTTGATAACACATAAAGAGTTTACAAAACATGTCGAATGGTAATTGTTAAAGCCCAAGACTCAATGTATGCCATGCACCCAAAAGCTCCATGAAATGCTATCACCTTAAGACACGAGATAAACATGCTAAAAGTGTCAACACAAAGGTTGGTGAGTTCATAAGTTTGTAACAAAATGATTTGAAATACTTTGAGAATGTTCACACAACAAAAGGCATTGTAAATCCACTCGGTTCCAAGTTCGCCCATACAAAACTTGCAACTGTGTGTTCACAACCCATTGCCTAAAATAGAATGACAATCATGAATATCGCAATATGGTAGTTAAAAGTATAAATGTCACCACAAGGGTCTTCCAACAACTCGTGTTGGGATGTTCCTCAACGACTCACGTTGGGTGTATCCATAAAATGGCCTTCCAACATATAAATGCCGGATGTTCCTCCAACGACTCACGTTGGGCTGTATCCAAATAAATGGCCTTCCAACATATAAATATTGGGATGTTTGTTTAAGACTAGTCACTACACACACCAAGTCTAAAGTATAAGTAATGTGGCTTGGCAAAAGTGTTTAAATGTTTTGATAAATAAGCATGTATCTCGCCCCAAATAGTTTATAAGAATTCAAACGAGTAAAAGTGGGGTATGAACTCACCTGGTGTGATTGATATGCTAACAAAATGAAGTGCACGAAAGTGAGGCTCGGAAACTATCCGCGACCTAAAATAAATGTTATGACTTGAGTTATGATATGTTGTCGTGAATGCATGATTTGAAAACGTATCACCCAATATGCTACTTGAAAACTAGTTATATAAAAATATTGTTACTTGAATGTGTGACGGTTCCTTGTCAAAAATAATTACTTTTGAGCTAATGGTGAAAATGTAGTTAAAACTACGTAACGGTTTTAGTAATTGACAAATCAGTTTACATCGGACTTGACGTAATATATACATAGGAAAACTAACTCGTTTTTAAGGTCCGTTTCCCCCGAAACGTCCGTTTAAGCCCTCAAAACCTTGATTAAAAATCGACAGCATACTAATCTTGGGAATAGTGTTTTCGACGTTTTTGACTCAAAGTTCGGTTAACCATAACTCACTCGTTTAAGTCCGTTTTCAAGTTCTTTATATCCACGCGAAGGTAATTAAGAGTACTAATATATTTTAAACTTGGAGACTTCACGAAATTTTAAGGCCACTGTTTGGTCGGTTAAAACTCGGACTGCATGAACATTTTCCGGAAAATTGTAGTTTTAAATCGTAACTTGGAAACCACGTATCTTTTCGTTATAACTCCGTTTTAGTCCGTTCAAAGGCCACGTTCATAACTAAAATCTATTTTCTAAAACTTTAATAAAACTTATAAAATGACTAACTTTTCGAAAAATTATAAATTTAAGCGCTTCACGCTTATTTTAAACTTACCATTTTTATCTCGCTTGTTTAACCACAACTTCACCACAAAATCCTTAATCTACTCATCACCAATCCTACTAGTAAAACAACTTCATTTGATCATAACCAAAATAAATATTCATTGTGAGGCTAAAAATATATATACAAACTTAAATAAACATATATAAAATTTATGTAACCATTTCCTCCAAAACCACAACTAGACTTTGATGATCCATTTTCAAACTTCTCATTTTATAAACTTTTAACTAGCACATGATTGTTATAAATATTTATATAGTACATATGGGTGATAATCTTGGATGATAATGAATAAAATCACAACAAATCAAATATGACCATGAGGACTTCATGAAAATGTATGAAAAATATATATATATATGAAAAGGAAAAAGATGAAGTTTCATGCTTACAAATTGCTTGATGAGGTTTATGATCAAGGATTAAGCTTAAACACCCTAGGTTTTTATTTCAAAACCTAAAACAAGAGTGTATCTAGGTTGAGTAGAACTTGATAAGAAAATTTTTGTGATCTTCTTCTTGATATAACAATGGTGGCCGGATTTTGGAGACAAAGAGAGGAGAGAAATAACTTGACTTTGCACTTTGAATGATTGTGTTGAATGAGTAAAAGTCTTGGAGTGTGTAAGTATATAAATGAAAAGATCTTGCAATCTTGGTGAATAATGTAATTAATAATACATAGACATATATTTATTATTATTATTATTATTATTATTATTATCATGTAAATGTATAAGTGTAAGTTATGTAAAGTTACTTGAAAGTAAGTAGTAATTTGTAGTATTGTTAAATAATATTAGTAAGTTGTATACACATTTAAATATTTAAGGTAGCGTTAGATAAAAATAAATTTTCACGGTCAAGATAAAATACATTGTAGTCATAAAATTATAAAAATACATTTCTTGCAAAATTTGAGTGAAATAATAATTATCGTGTAGTTTTTAAGAAAACTGTCGTAATAATATAAATTTAACAATTTATATACCAAATACATTTAAAACACCTGGGTAACTCATTATATTATTTTATAATCTTAATATGAGTATTTAAATATATAGGAATGATTTTGGAAGTATTGAATCGATTGTTCAAAATAATTAATTACGCGATAGCGTTTATTTAATAAGAAAATAACGTGTAGTGTAAAATGCAAAACCATGCTCGAACCGTTATGAAATGATGAATATGGAATATGAGAAATGACCGGAAATTGAGAATTGTGACACGTGGTATCTTTTAACTATTTTTTCCCATTTTCTTTACTTTGAAGTTCATTTTCATTACATTGAGGACAATGCAAAACTTAAGTATGGGGAGGAAGAAAATAGGAAAATGATCGCATTTTTATTTTTAGATAACTTTTGGATGCAAGTGATTAGAAGAAATTAAGCCTTGATGGTCTAATGGTTTCGCGTTATTGATAATTAAAATACATAATTTGGGATTTCAATGGTAAAATGAGGTTTTGAAAATTTTTGGTTTGAACCAAATTCTCAAGTAATTCATTTTGGATTCGATAGCATTTTCTAGCATGCATAATAGCCTTTTTCCCACATTTTGTGAGGTTTCTTTTGTATAAAACACATCTTTTGTTTTATATTTGCTATGAGTGTGCGGTGATTATGTCGATTCTAGAACTTGTACTAGTTATGCATTACGGTTAAAATCACTTTCGAGTGATCTAAATATTTTCAAGTGATAAGAGGCACCTTAGGTATAACCCAAATGGCCTTCGGTTTTACATCTAATGATATATTAGCGACCACATCGGTTAGTTAACCACCCACATGGACCCATTTTGTTAGTGCTCATTTTAGCACTAGATACCCTAGTTACACCTTCCGAGCCATTCCTTTTCGTTTTGTTACATCCAAAAATACAAAATATTTTACACCTTTAAGCTTTAGCCAACCCTTATCAAGTCTAATGGTTTGTTGCTAGTTGTTTGGAATGATTGGATTGTTTTTTATGATTATGAGTTAGCCGCACTTTGCCATTCGTGTGTGCCATTCCGACAAAGAAGAAGGATGCATACTTCTTATTTGTATTTTTGTGGTGATGCTTATACGAAGTGTGGGGGAGTTGTGATGATGATTAAAAAAAAAAAAAAATTATTATTATTTTATAGTCAGCGAGCTATATGATGGATATTGATTAGCCAATGAGCTAAATTGAGTTATACATATTTGCGAAGAATCGATATGAGAAGAGGAGTAATAATCATTTTTCGGGATCGTGGTTTGTATGATGACTAGCACATGGAGGTTTGGACTTGATTTTATTTTTATTTTAAACCAATTTCATAAACTATCACATGCCTTAACCATACCTATTATGAACCCTTAGCCTTAACGTTATAACCCGAATAAAAGACCTCTTTGATGAATTTATTTTCTTTGTTTTGATACTTGTACAAGCTTATGGTAAAAAGCATTGATCATGACTAGGCATTGAGTGATTTACATATACCCACCAATATATGAGTGTTGAGTTAAATCTTTAATCCATTCGTGAGGTATTCTAGTTATGTTATCTAAAGTGTTTGGTTCATTTTTAGAAGATTTTCACATATTATAAGCATAATAATAATTATCTTTATTGGTAATTGTTACATTTTGGAACCATGGTGTTATGGACCATTGAAATCAATTTTGCAAATGTTAGACCTACTCGAGGGCTGAGTAGAGCTTAAGTGTGGGGAATTTGATAACGTCTAAAATGAACATGTTTTTAGTAGCGTTATTGTTAGTTTTGTGCATGATATTCGGCTATATTTACTCATAAGCTGTTGCAAAAGTGCAAAGATGCGTGTGTATGTATATGTAGCGGTATCGCGAATAATGAAGAAATGAAGTTTTATGCACATTTGGAAGATTCTAAAGGAAGGAAGTTGAGATTGGAAGCTTGTGGACTCAATGATATGGGCGTAGTGATTTCTAAGCATCTATAGCAAGGAAAGATCAAGTTTGGCTTTGGAAATCATCAACGTAAGCAAAGAATGAAGCGCAAAGGAAAAAGTCGACAAAAGTCAAAATAAGCAAAACCCGGCCGATCGGTCATAACCCGCAACCGGATCCGGCTGGGCAGTTGGTCAAAGCTATTACCGATTCGGTCGGCCTAGAAACCGATCCGGTTTCTGGCACTGCAGTTACACAAATTCGCATTTATTGTTGCCTTAACTCCCCATAATCATTGGAGTCCGATCATTTCTTGATATTAACTTGGAGAGAACGTTTTTTGGGCAGTTAAGCAAGAGCTTTGGCTATATAATGGACCTAATACTTGTATACTAAGTGTGACACAACCAAAGAGTGTTAGTTTACACCAAAACTAATACTACCCTTATTATTTCAACCCCAAAAGCTTAGTATTCTTGGAAAACGTCCGAAGCAAGGAAGGAACCATTCTTGTCCATTGTTTGTGGTTTGAAGTTGTGCGGTGATCCTAGGTGATTGGGCGTGGTTGCTACAATCCACGATTTCTAATTCTTGTAATCACAAAAGTTTAGGTATTCTTGAACTTTGTTATGAAATCTATTCTCTTGAATTGTTTGAATTACCTTGTTATGACTTGTGTTTAGATATGATTGTTTTCATGGAGTAGTTTGTGATATACTTGTGTGTTGGAATGTGATTAATCATAATAGTGTTCTCAAAATGTGATGCATGTATATATGATCTTGTTTAAATGAGTTTGTTGGAAAAATACTAGTCTTGGATTGATTTGTCAATAAAACATGTTTTAAGAAAAGGACCGAAAGGATTTCTCTTGTGTTTTATTCCAAAAGTGTAGTGACAAACTAGTATGGGGATATGGTGATTGACAACCACCATGTTTTGCTTATTAAAACAAGACTAGGAACATTTTCATCACAAAGGGTCGAAAGATTCGTAAGAACAAATTTAATGAGAACATGTTGCAAACAAATGAAACTTTTATAGGATAATCATTGGGATAAGGACCGAAAGGATTACCTAAATGTTTTTGTTCTTAGAATGATTTTTACAAACAAATACCATGGTTGGGGAATCATTTGCTTATGATTTGTGCATCATACTAAGAGTATACACCAAACCTTTATGAACATTATCTATGGTTGATTATAAGACTACACACAAGTATATATTTATATTCTTGATTCAGATTTTCACTAGAACACTTATTTGAGGAAGCCTTGACAAGCTTTCTTGTTAGAAACTTTTAATCAAATCTATTTCAAACAAAAATCCCTTGGGACGATCTCGACTTACCAAACTTTGCTATTGCGGACGAGTATACTTGCTCGTATGTGTTAATAGGTTATTCGGTTAATTCGTGATTATAAATTTTAAAACTTGCACCAACCGAGCACATCAATGACTTTCTTGGTCATGCGGTTTTTATCGAAGGTTTATTAAAGATTTTTGAAAATTGCCGACCAATGACACGACTTCTTGTTAAGGATGCCCATTTTGATTTTTCGGAGAATGCAAGGAAGCATTTAACCGACTAAAGAAAGATCTCACTCAAGCACCTATAATGGTCACCCTTGATTGGTCTCGACCATTCAAAATCATGTGTGGCGCTAGTGATTATCTTTGTCGGTAGTGATGCTTGGCCAAAGAAAGGAAAAGCATTTTCAACCAATCTACTATGCTAGCAAAACCATGAATGTAGCACAAGAGAACTATACAACCACTAAGAAAGAACTTTTAGCCGTTGTTTTGCCTTGACAAATTCGAGGCAATATCTCGTTCTCTCTAAAGCTGTCGTCTTCACCGATCACTCCGCCTTACGCTATTTGTTTTCAAAACAAGATGCTAAACCTCGCTGATTAGGTGGATCCTATTACTTCAAGAATTCGACATTGAAATTCGAGATAAAAGAAATGAAAATCTCATTGCGATCATCTATCATGCTTGGAGAACCACGATCTTGAGAAGTTAGATCACACCGATATTCGCGATTCTTTTCCCGAGGAACAGACTAATGGCGATTAAAGAAATTGAGCCATGGTATGCGGATTATGCTAACTACACATCGGTGAGGGTTTTGCCAAATTACATGACCAAACAAGATAAAAGAAGTTCTTCACTACGCTAAAACAATACTTACAGGATGAACCTTTCCTTTTCGTATATGTCGATCAAATCATTCGACGTTGCGTGGCGGTAGAGATTGATCGAGTTACGAAAGAATGTCATGCGGGACCATCGGAGGACATCACGGTGTGAATATCACGGCGCGAAAAGTTTTCGGCGCGGATTCTATTAACCCTCTTGTTTTCGAGGCGTTAAGAGATTAGTTCAAATGTGTGATGCATGCCAGCGATCGGAAATATTTCACGACGGGATGAGTCACCTCAGAACTATATCCAAGTCTGCGAAATATTTGACGTTTGGGAATAGATTTCATGGGACCCTTTCCATCTTTGGAGGAAATGAATACATTCTCGTAGCTATCGACTATGTATCCAAATGGGTAGAGGCTCAAGCCCTTAGAACTAATGATGCAAGGGTAGTGATTCACTTTCTTAAAAAGCTCTTCATACGATTTGGGATTCCCAAAGCATTAATCGATGATAGAGGACTCACTTTTGCAATACTCAAATGGAAAAAGTGATGAAGAAGTATGGCGTCCACATAGATTTTCTACCGCATATCATCCTCGGACAAATTGACAAGTAGAAAACACAAACGAGGGCATTAAAGCGGATACTTGAAAACGGTCCACCAAAATAGGAAAGATTGGGCATTCAAACTGGATGAGGCACTCGGGCATTTAGAGCGCTTACAAAACACCTATCGGGACAACCCTTTTCACTTTGGTATACGGAAGGCTTGCCACCTCCTATCGAACTTGAGCGAGAAGCATATTGGGCCCTTAAGGCTGTAATATGGATTAATACGAAGCGGTCAAATCGGTTCTTACAACTTCAAGAATTGGATGGGCGAAATTTGGAAGCATACTGAATCATCAATCACTTACAAAGAAAGGGCAAAAGATGACATGATCAACGAATAAAGAATCCTAAAGAGTTTTAGAAGGGATAAGGTGCTCTTGTATAATTCAAGACTAAGATTATTCGAGAAAACTCAAATCCGGTGGTATGGCCCTTTTAAAAAAAACAGATGAGCAATGGGCGGTGGTGCCACTAGACCATGATGGAAGAGAATTCACCGTTAATGGGCAGCGGTGAAGCATTATCAATTGGATAATATTGAAATGGTGAGCGATGAGGATATTGTTTTAGAAGAAGAGGCGGTAATGAGAAAGCGTGGGAGCACGACTACGAGTCTAGCTACAAGACTCTTAAATAAAGAAAAGCGCTTCGTGGAGGCAACCCATGCTTAATTGTTTGCTTGTTAGTGTCATATATCTTTTATTAATTGTTTATCCTCATGTTTAAATTTGTAAAATGCTTTATTTTGTTTTAACCTCGTCTTAATTGCATATAAAGGTATTTTACATAAAGGATAAGTGTAGGGAGGATTACACACGTTTTCAAAAGAAACGTAAACATGAGAATAACAATTAATGAAAAGATATTTATGTTTGTTTGTTCGAGTCAAATGCTTGTATCGAGTCATAATGGATGTTTTGCGAAATTTTCCGATTCTAAAGATGTAAATATTCGAATTTTTCCGAGAAAATCGAGACCGGTTTTGTCGGGATAACTTGGGCGTCGAGATTGCAACTGACGGCGTCGCGAAGGAGTAAAACATCGATTACTTTTTCTCGTTTTACGAGCTACTTATAAATTTTGGAATTTTCGGTCTTAATTTTCTTAGAAATTCGTAAACATCCATTCCACAAGCATTATATCCTAGTTTAAATCGAGTCTTATATATATTATTATCGCTGATTTCTGCGAAGGTTTCGTTTGTTTTCTTCAAGTGTGCGAGTTTAATTTATCAAGAAGAAGTTACATAAGATTGAGGAGTTTTCTCGCATAAATTCTTCTTGGAAAGGATTTAACCACTACTTCACACACGGATCCTACCGAGCTAATCGGGAGTATTAGTTTCTTTAGTTTTGATTACCTTCTTTTATCATAACTTTGATACTTTCGGGAACATTGGGGACAATGTTCGGTTTAAGTGTAGGGAGGGAAAATAAAGCGGGAACTTTGAAACTATGCTTATCCTTGACTATTTGCTTTGTCAATTGTGATTGTGTAATAAACCATGAGGAAATGTCGGTTAGGGTAATTTTGGCACCAAATTTAAAATTTTTATGACATATAGGGTGGGCCATTAGTCTTAACAAAAGCGTCTCATGGATAGGAAGTTGCATGACTAGCACAAAACCCTTTACCACCCAAATTCCACCAAAATGTGAGGATCGCCTTAGATTAGTAGGAATTAAAGCATTCATCTTCAATGCTTAGGTGTGAGCGGGTAGTATATTTGATTCTAGAACTTGTTTTGTGATGCATTCCGAGATCGCAAGTGAGGCTACACTTGTGTAGTTAGGAATAACTAAAGGATAAGAGGCATTAGGATAAACCCTTGTTTGATACCGTAATATAATTACTTCTTCCACATCGGTTGAGTAATTCCCCACACCCTGCGTTGTACTCATCTTTAGTACACGATACCCTAGTTAACCCCTCGAGCCTATCCTTTTCGCGGTTCTCGTGATGTTTCGGTTTTCGAATATCAATGAAAACATTGTTTACACCCCACCCCAAATATACACCCAAATCGCCTTAGCCTACCCTTATGCACTCACTTTTAGTGCAAATGTTTGTTATCACCCTAAACCCTTAGTTCAAGTATCTAGTTGCTTGCATAAGTTGCTAAGTCGAGTCATATCCTTTGTATCTGAGTTTGGGACGATTGGGATTCATGGGAAAAGTTAAAGTTTATGAAATGACGGGAAGGGCGTTAAATTCAAATTCCCTTTGTTTGCGTAATAATGTACCCCAAGTGTTTTGATCTTTTCAAATCGGGTCAAATTAGTGTTAGAGTAATAAAAACTCAAGTGTAGGGATGTGCCTATAAATCCCTATTATTTTGATGTTACCGTAGAGGATGGTAGAGTAAGAGTGTATGAAAAAAAAAAAAAAAAAAAAAAAAAAAAAAAAAAAAGCATCGTACATCTATCTTTGAATTTATGTTTATTTATTTGATTACCTAGAGTCTTGGCTTAGCAACGCCATTCTTCGTATGCATTTAACATAGAGATTTTGACTAGCCACCACTAAATAGCCTATCCCACCAACCCTTGTTTCCCTACCGTAAGCCTAACATTACAACCCTTTAAAGACCTCTTTGATAGTCTTTCCTAGGTGCTTCGCCAAAGCAATGAAGGTTTGATCTATTCTCAAGCCTATGGTAATCTATGTACTAGGACCGGTTAATGAGTGTTTATCTTCCATTTCTATTTGTTATATTTCATATATACACCCAAGAGAGATGTGAGTATCCAAACACCCCATGTGAGGTGCTAGTATGTAATTTCCGTGCTTGTTATGACTTTGTGGGCTTATATGTGTTGTGGACCATTTTGAATTAATGCTTCATGACCCCAACTTATAAATTAATTGGTTAAAAGCACATTTGCTTGAGGACAAGCAAATAACAAGTGTAGGGATATTTGATAAGGTTTTAAAGGTACCATTTTGAGGGTCGTTTTAGTCCTTATTTGATCACTTTTGTATCCGTTATTGCTTAATATCGTTCCTTTTCACTTTTAGGTCTCTTGAAGGCAAAATCTGGAATGACACTTATTTGGACGAAAAGGCGCGAATATATGAAGAAAATGGCTAAAGTCAAAATCGAGACACTCACAATTCTTTGAAATTAGAAGCGGCGTCGGTGCTAATGGCGGCCGTCCCAAAATTGTTGTGACGGTCCGAACCCAAAACTCGTATTTTCAAGCGACGGCGTCTAGTTGTAAAAGAGTAGGCCGTCGCTACTCGGGCGGCCTAGATGCGATCCGAGACGGCGTCGAAAGTGAAGAGGACGGCGTCACGGACATAAGGTGGCGCCGTCGCAAGGTTAACGTGGCCAAGACGAAACCCTAATGGCGGCGACACGGGCGTCACTAAACATAAGGTGGCGCGCAGTCGCATATGTAATCTTATATATAGAATCCGAATTTTTCGGTCTTTTGTGGAGAGTCTTTTGGGTGAAAACCTAAAACTGAACCTAAGGTGTCTTGTACGGTATTTTAGGGTTTTAAACCCTATCTTACATCAAGATAAGTCTTTACTTCATTAATTCAATTATGTCTTTGATTATTTGTGTGTATGCTTGCATGTTCTCCATGTCCGGCTAATTTATTTGTGTGTTTGCTTAGGAAGTATGAAACTTAATTATTGAATATTGATTGGTTGTTTCTTATCTTAGTTGATTAATGATCTAGTAATGCGATAGGTCATTCGTTGTGTACTTAATGCTTGATTCATCTTTGTGAACCTTAGAATATAATTACCCGAGTAGTTGTAGGCTAAACCATCCAAAGAGCGCCTTAGAGTAGGAGTTTATCATCCTAGTGGGTTTGTAGACGAGACCCTTTGGTAAGTTCAAAGAGTTAGGGAGAAACGATACCCTACAACTTTAGACACACAACGCAACTAAGAATAAGACGTGACAACTCAACCATCAATAGGAGATAATTAAGGAGTAGTACAACCTAAGTAAACACATCTTTAAACTATCATACGAGCACACATTAATTAGACATAGACTCCCACAACCTTAGTTTAGATAATTAGATAATAGTAGAGTAATCGGTGAAATACCAACCCCACCAATCCAATACCCGAGATTCGTACCTTTCCATTTCATAAAATATAAAAATACAAAAATAATCTTCCTCAACCTTAACCTTAGCGTAGTAACTCCTTACTAGCATTCCTATTCCCCAGAGAACGATATCAATACCCGTGGCTTACCCTAATTACTACACTACAACGATTAGGTTCACCGCCTAGGGTGTTATAAAACTTGCTCGAAGAAAGGAAGTTTCCTTGACCCCGAGCGACACGTGTGGCGTTATCAAAAAGCATACGAGCAAGTATACTGGTTCGTGTGTAGTATGGTTTATGGTAAATAGGGATCGTCCCAAGAGACTTTGATGGCGTTTTTAGTTTAGAAGATCGTAACATAAGAAAAACACAAAAGATTACCACACTCTAATGTACCTCAAATTAAGCAAGCAATCAAACAATGGTTATTATATCAAATCAATAAAACGAACTAATACTTGTTTAGGAATTGTTAGAATCGCGATAGAATATTGAACATGTTTGGGTGAAACATATGTGGACGGCATATATCAATTTCACATGGACTTCTAGTCAATTGATAATATTAAGAAAATCACATGTTTATACTAGTTTCATGAGTAAGTCCTTTCGGCCAATACTTATCCCATTAAACTAGTTTCGTGTAAACTCTTATGTATGAAAAAGATGATTTGTTTCATTAGTTCCTCGAGTCCTTTCGGCCCATACTCGTGATTAAATACCCCCCGGTTCATTTAAAACTGGACCACTTGATAGTTGTCAATTATCAAGTACCAATCCATTTGTGCACCAACTTCTCGGAATTAGACCATATTAGAAATCCTTTTGACCTTTAAATCTAATTGTGTCAAATCAACAAGTTTAAGAGTACGGCTTTTATTTAAACAAACTTATGAGATAAATCACTTTTTCTAACCGAACTAATCATCCAACATTCACACGAAAGTCTACAACATTCCCAAACAAGTATCACAAAATTATTCCATAACAAGTTTCGTTAACACAAGTAACATTTCATTCATCAACATATTGTTCAGCATAATTAACTTAGTAGAAAATAGTTACCCAAATGTGACTACGAGAGAGTAAGAATATATAAGAAGTTATAGCACTTCTTAGAGCCTCCAATCGAACAATGAACCTTATGCCTCTTCCAATGAGTATCCACGACTCTTACTATCTTCCTTCTTGGTTCTTCCTTTAGAATAGCGTAGATTTAGAGCTCTTTTGGGTTAGTAGAGTATGATCAAGTCCTTATGGTGTAAGGCTTGATTCTAGGATAAGTTGTATGAAATGTGGTGAGATATGGTGTTATTTAAGCTTGAATCATCACCCAAATGTTGTTACAAAGCCCTCTAATCATAAAAATTTTAGCAAATGACCGGACTTAGGTGATTAATGATGATTAAAACAAGTTTAAATGCAACTTTATAACTACTGTAGGCTCCCAACCGGGCGACTGGAATTCTCAGTCGGGTGACTGAGATTCATGCCCAACCTAAGGTTGGTAATTTGAACCACTGGGTAGAGTTCCCTACTTCAACCTTTGGTTAGGATCTTGAACCTTGGGTTGGTATGATTAATTCCAACCTTACTTTGGCAATTTTTCTCCATCTTTAACAATCTTTTCTTGGTTCTTAATCCCGACTCTTTAAATCATTAAATATCTTCATAATCATTGCACTTTCTTGGAAATAATCTCAACACAAATCATTATCTTTAGATGAAAAACTTCATTCTCGTACCTTCTCTTGAATTATGATATTTTCTTCATCTTTCTTGTTGAATTTCAATATTTAGTTGTACCTAAACATGAACACATCTTTTATACCTTTTAAGCATAAAATGTTCATAACACAACTAAATGATATCGTAAATATACAAATAACGCGACTAAAATATATACAAAATGGCGGTATCGGTTATTGCTAACTACCACAAGTCCTCACTATCATGAACCATTAATCATCGCGAGTGAACACGAATCTGTGGATAGATCTATTTGGGGTTGACGACCCCGTTTGTGTTAGTCGGAATGGTAACTAGAGGCACTATATTTGAATTACTTTAGGTAATTGGATATTACCTACTAGGGGCATTGTCATTTATATCATTTTTATGATACGACATTTAACGTCTTGGTGTCATGAGCTTAGTGCAATAATAACTACTTTCGAATATGGGCGTAAAACAACGTAGCCCACTGTCTCTTAAACTTGAAATCTTGTGATCAACTGCTTTACTACTAAACCTATAAATTCACTCAGCCTTTGTGTTGAATTTTTAGCATGTTTTCTCAGGTGTTTAATCTTTACTGCTGTATAACTTATTTCTGGAGGTTCTTGGCATTGGTATAGTAATAGACAACTCTGATATATATATATATATATATCTGGGACCACTTTATCTCTTTTTACGGGCCTGTATTTTCACATTATCTTTTAATGATGTAAACTTAATACTTTCAAATTATGAAATTTCTTCCAACGGTTGAGGTAAAACCATTCTTTATTACTTTGTGTTATGATTCCATACATAGCCCTTCAGTGACTTGTATGCTTCCGCTGTAATTCGATTTTGGGGGTGTTACAATTAATCTCCTTGAGTCCTTGCGTGCTTGGTTTTTTTGGGGCTTCAAAGAGGGATCTCGTGGTATTAGTTGGGTTATCGGGTTGAAAAAATTTGGCTAACTCGGTTTCGGGTCAAGCGGTTGACCTAAATAAGGGCTTTCTAAAATATTTAAAAATATATTTTTTTTTATAAATTATCATTTAAACGATTACAAATAGACAATTCTATTACATTTTACTCATATTCAGGTTGACCTCATTGCATATGAACCCAACTCGAGTGAATCCGACCTGATTTAACACGAACCCAATTAAATCAAATTCAAATAAGTTTGTGTATGTTATTTTCAACCTTGACCGTTTGACTGAGTGCAGTTTGATCTTGTGGTGTATTCCTTTGTAGTGAGTAGGGCCTCTTTCTCGTTGATCAGTTCGCCTCCGCGAACCATATTAACACACCTTAATATCATATAGCAATAAAAATCTTAATGCTATCATGCTTAATAACAAAATAATAATTTATAATGTTATAACTAAGAAATGTAAGTAACTAAGGGAAGCGTATCTATCCTTTTACATTCACATAGTATATCCCTTTCAATTATGATCCATTCACATTCACAAAAATTGAAATTAAGCGGTAAATGATAAGGGTTTAGCGGGAAATTAAGGCGCCTTTTCACATAATAAAATGATATCAATCACATAAAAATCGGATCTTAGTTGTTGAATAAATAGCGGCACTGATCGCTTATAGTTTTCATTGACTCAATTCAATATAGTGGGTACCAAAGAACTGTAGAAGCAATATCAGAAGGATTGACAACTTTTAACAAGGTATGTGCTTAATCTAATTTCATATTAGCATATAGTTTAATATATCAAAGGTGTCATTCTTTGTAATTGGAGTGTTCTGATTTCTGTTTAGTATTTTAATCATTGTCGATGTTTCTTATATGTTCCAAAGTAGGTTTTTCAATTTTGAATTGTAAGTTTAAGGAACAAGTGTTTTGTTGTTGTTGTTGGTGTTTTTTTTTTTTTTTTTTTTTTTTATGATTTTGTTTTGGTTGTCAATGATTCAAAGTGAGCCTTAGAGTATAACTTTACAACTCTTGGTATATTTGGAAGAAGATTGCGATATTTTAATAGTTAAAGACAAGATGTTATTGTGTTATATGTTTGTCCTAGGGTTGCTTTATGATCTAAAATGAAATTATGTGTAGATTAAGAGGTTCTATGATTGCTTCTTAATGGGTCAATTCAAAGACCAATACTGATTCTGTCAAAGGTGTAGGTGTTTGATAAAAAAAATTAATTCGATGGATCATTCCATACGCTTCTGAACACTTTGTTTTATTTCATAACCAATTCAAACAATTCAGCGCTTTATCATTCTTTTTTATCGAACAACCTTTATTCTTTAGATTCCGTGTTCGCGACAACTAAAAGTATTTATATAATGACTATTGTTACGAATATTTGGGTTCATGACTGCAAATTGGTTCAGTTAGTATGCAAGTATAATGTTGGTTCACAAGTATATTTATGCGTCTGAGAATGTTTTTCTTGTGTCAACAAGTGGATTTGGTTTTCATTACTGCATATCGGAAGGTTTATATTCACATATGGGCAGTGATGAGATTGAGTAAGTATATGGGTTTTTTTTAAGTATTTAGTGCTCTAGACTTGTGTTAGTCATTTATTTTAGTGGATATATTGATGTTTAAGTATATAGTTTGTTAACATAAGTGAAAGGGTTATACTGTGTCACATATATTATTATTGTTACTGAATTAGACTTGTGTGATGGCCTTATTTTTTTGGTAAATGTATAATCTACACTTTTGTTTACTATCTCATCAACATCTCGTATTTTAAATAGTTGCAGATATGACGAGAGGAAGGGGAGGGATCACAAAAAGACCACTTCTCTCATATGCTCATCCTAGAACAGCGGTCGAGTCTCTAACTAATCCAACTTTGAATGAAGCAATGCCTAGAGGAAGGGGAGGGATCACAAAAAGAGTTGGTATCTCGCATGCTCCTCAGGGAATAATGGATGAGATTTTGATGATTCAAATTCTAATAGTGATATGACGAGAGGAAATAGAGGGAACACAAGTAAAGGAGTCTCTCATATGCTCCTGAAGGAACAACGGATGAGAATGTTAGTGATTCAAATTTCAATGGTAATGCCGGTGAAACATCTCATGAAAATGTTATTGTGACAAATTCGGACCCTCGATCAAATGTTGAAAGCTAGCGAGAATCGGTCATTGACAGGATGTGAGGGGGAAAACAACTTACCATTGTGAATGGATTGTAAGTATAAGGTCTATTATATCAATAGTTGATTACACATTTTCATGTGATTACACCGATTTTATCATCTTGACATATTATAACGACCTTGAAAATTCAAGTCAATGCTCACGAGTAATAACAAAGATTTTCAAAGAAAGAATTGATGATGGAGCCTTCACGTGAAAGGTGCGAGGAGACATCAAAACTTCTATCTTGAAGAATTTAAGGTATTCAACATCGATATTTAAATTATTTTATATATAAATATATCACATATGTGGTTATTAATGATTTGGATTAATGTAGAAACATTATGTGTAGGAGCACTGCAAGCGAAACACAAGTGAGGACAAGATGAGAATCAAAAGCTTCGAGCATTATAAAGATTTCTTGAGAGACATTAGGCGTAAAATGATAAAACCAATATTTATAAGTGAAGACACATGGGCGGGTTTTATAGGTTATTGAGATATACCAGAAAGAAATTCACAAAATCGTCTGAAGGGTGATGGTCCATCGACTCATACTGGAAGGTCCGTATCATATTGTGAACATGCGAAGAAATTTGTAAGTTTAAGAAACTTAGTTGTAGTTCTATGATACTAAAATATGCTATCGTTTGTTTAAATAATCTTATTCGAAAGTTTTTGTTAGTTTCTGATTTTGTTTTTCATTTTTTGTGTGCAGGAAATGATACTAAAGCGTCTACCTAATCCTTTTGAGCTTTTGTGTATACCCATACAAAAATCATGGCGAGAAAACCTTTATCGATAAGAAAGCAAAAATAATCAATGTAAGTTTTAATCTAAAAAGTGAATAACATTTTCATTTAGTATCTAATCATTCATTTTCACCTCTATATAATATCGGGATAATGTGTAGCGATTGAGGGAAGCACGTGAGGCAAATCATGCATGGGCGAGTCATCCCAATTGGTGAATGAATCAAAACTTTATTATGAAGCGGTCGGGCGTGAAGAAAAGAAATATGTATGGTCTTGGCTCACAAGCATTTTCTTATTATCCAAATCCACTAATAGAACTTTGACAACTTATATGCCACATGAAACTTTAGATAACAAGTATCTGGAAATGTAGAGAAAGTTGACTCGCAAGATCGGTAAACAACAGCAAATTCTTGAGCTCTTGTGTAGTCGTCTTGATATTCATCCCAAATCTTGAGGCGACCTTTGAATACAACAATGAAGCGAGATCTTGGGGGAACTCAAAACCCAAACACTAGCAACTCCGAGGAGCATGAAGTTTACTAAGATGATCATCACAGGCTTAAGACATCGAGAAACATGAGTTAATTTATTTTCTGTTTGTCTGGTATTTTAGGTTTGGGCCTATTTTGGTTTGCATATCTTATGTTGCTTTTTGCTTTATTTTGGATAATTTAAGTTGTTGGTTCCTTTCAGATATTTTAGGTTTATGTTAAGTTTAATAAAGTTGGTTTCTGTTTGTTAATTGTTAGAAATATAAGGTGCCTAATTTATATTTTGCGACTTTTTCAAAATTTGTGACATTTACAAATATACATGTATTTCATATAAATTTCAATCAAATCGTTTATTGAAAATTCCAACAAGTTTTACTAGTAATTTTTATGGTTAATATTACCTACCAATTATTATGGGTAAACTTCTAATATTACCCTTTGCTTTCCTACCAATTATTGTGGGTAAACTTCTAATATTACCCTTGGTTTTTTAACTTTTTACACTTAAATATCCGTGGTTAAGTGTACCCAAAAATTATAATGGGTAAAACGAAAATTTTTACCATTTGATATTTACACACGACTATATCGTGGGTTATGTGCACCCTTGAATTACCCTCAAAACTTTTGTGAGTATTTTTGTGGTAATGTAAAAAATCCCATGGAACATTTTACCACCAATTTAATGAACATACCCACGGATTATGTGCTGGCTCAAAATACCCATAGATTACCCACACGAAAATTGTGGGTATTTTTGTGGTAGCTTAGAATATCCCGTGGAACATTTACCCACGGATTGAATGAAAATGCCCACAAAAAATGTCGTGGTTAACATTACCCACATGTTAAAAAATCATGGCTAGTCAATTACCCTCGAAGGTTTTCCCCATTTAAAAAGATTCATGGATAATCCATGGGTATTCATTAGTTACCCTTGAATTTGGCCCTTTTACTCACAGAATCTGTCCGTGGCTATTCACCTGAATTCTTGTAGTGACCATATGGGCGGTCTTGGCGTTGGTAGTATTCATGCTAAGAGCCTTGGATTGCTAGGTAAATGGAAATGGCATTTTTTGAATAAAAATAATGCTTTATTTAGGAGAGTTATTAAAGACTTTGATGGTCCCGATGGTGGTTTCGACTCCCACCTTGTTGCTAGACATCGGTATGGAACTTGGTGCGATATTCTTAAAGCAGTTGACAATATTAAGAGTATCGATTCTTCGTTTGAGGGCTCGTTTAGCCTTAGGGTGCGTTTAGTTGGAGGAAAAAATCCTTGTTTTCTACAAAACTTTTTGTGGAAAACAAGGAAAATAGAGATCGCGTTCAAATCAACGTTTTTCAACAAAATGTTTTGCAAAACACAAACTCCCCTATTTTCTAACTTAACAAGGAAAATTACAAAACAAATTTTAGTTGTTTTCCTTGTTTTCCTTTGTAGCCCACAACCTTCCTTCCCTTCTTTTAAATAGAAAATACAAACACCAACTAAACGCATTTTTATATTTTCAATTGTTTTGTGGAGATAAAATTTCCTTCAAATTTTACAAAACTAGAGATAGAAAACACAAGAATTTTTTCTCCAACTAAACGCACCCTTAACATCTATAATGGCTCTAATGTTTTGTTATGGAAAGATCCTTGGATTAATGGAGGTTCTCGACTTAAAGACCTTTATCTTAAGTTATTTTCTCTCGACTCTTGTCAAGATTACGTTATCACCGATATATGGGGTTTGACTAATGGCGCTTGGAATGCTATGTGGTCGTGGAGGTATCCCCCTCATGGTCGTGCTATTGATGACCTTTTCTTCCCTCTATTCTCTCATCATTAGCTTATATATCTCTGATGATGGGTGTTAGGAATTGGAAATTCCATAGTGTAACACCGTGGAGGAAGGACGGGTCTTTACCCACCAGATGATACTTCAATGTAGTAGTCCAACTAATCCAACCATAAATTCTTCTAATTGATAATAGTCATTCTAATCCCCAAATGGATCTAATCCACATCCCGACAGGAAGGCGTTTAGTTTATAACTATAAATACCCTTCCCACTAAGGGAAGGGTGTTGTTTCTTGGAATCTAACCTTGCATTTTGTATTACAACTCTCTTTCAAGAAAACACCATCTCCTCTCTTCATCTCTCTAAAATGGCTATCTTGTTTAATCATCTACCTAGACCACCCGAATCATCTAAACAACATAAATATACGATCCTACAATGGGTCTGATAAATGGGTTTGGTCTAGAGAGGCTTTAGGTGTTTTAAAGTCAATACTTTATCCGTGCCCCTTCAAGAGTTGTTGTTGGCTGACCATAACCTTAGTTCCCACCATTCCTAGAATTCATGGATCCCGCGCAAAGTCAATATTTGTGCGAGGCGTGCTTCGATCAATAGACTTCCTACTAGATCCAATTTGCTGTTGAGGGGAGTCAACATTGACTCTGAGGCTTTCCCATTTTGTGAGGTTGTTAGTAAGTCTATTGATCACAGTCTGCTCCTATGTCCCAAAATCTATTTGGAGAAAGACTTGGTGTTGGTGGAATCTTGATATGCTGGTCCCCTTCCCCTCTTTTGATCTTAAAGATATCAGTCTGAGTAAGGTGGTTAATCTTGGTTGTGCTCGGTTAAATAAAATCATTTACGGGGTCTTTCATTGCTGCCTTTGGTCGATGGGAAGTGGAGAAATCATGTGATTCATGCCTCTTTGGATGACCTAGCAAGGTTTTGAATGAAGACATTTTTCCTTCCATCCAACGTGTTTCCAAAGCTTGGATTTCTGCTCATTGCAAGGTGTCATCTGCTTCCTGGAGTTGCTGGGTCTCGAAGCCTCGATCTCTATTGTCTTTTAATGATGTTTGCTTTGGCTTATGTTGTTTTGGCTTTCTAGCTTGGTTTGTGTTGTTGTTCTTTTTCTCCCATGTTCCTTGTACTATGTTCTTTTCGGCCTCCACCCGGAGCCGCTCTATATAATTCTTAGCTTTTCAAAAAATAAATAAATAAATAAATAAAATACCTAAATAAATAAATAAAATAACTAAATAAATACTAGGTCTAACATATTATTGTTAAGAAGAATCAAACCTGGATGTAACTTGTTGATTGTATTGTTGTCCTTAAACACTAGCTCCTCACCAAGTCACAAGTCTTGTTGAATATTATTCTTATTCTTCCACAACTTGTGTATCAAAGTTGATGTAAACCTATACCACCTAGATGTGATTGACATATAAACTTTTATCAAATATAACACTCAAAGTCCATTTCTTATTAGATTGTTTTCATGAAGACTTGTAATTATTCTCGGTTTAGATAAGTCTTGTTCAATTGTTTCCAAGACAATACATGAGTCAAAGTACACCGACCACCAAGAAGCAAAACAACAACACCGGACAACTATTTTTTTAATGTGTGTTATTTGGGCGTAATGTCATAAGTTTGATAAGACAAAGGTGCAGAACAAAAAACGAGAAAAATACGTAAGTAGATAAAAGATGAGCTAAAGTTATTGCATCACTAAAAGACAAAAAACAAAGAAAACAATAAAAATATTTAAAGATTATTTGCGTCACTGAAAGTAAAAAATAGAGTTAATTGCATTTTTTGTCCCTGTGGTTTGGCCAAATTGCAGATTTGGTCCCCAAAACTTTGAAAGTGCACCAGAGGTCCCCATTTTCAAGTTTCCGTTGCACGTTTGGTCCCTGGCTAAAGTTAAATGACTAAAATACCCTTATCTTCTTTTGTTTCTATTTTCTTTTCATATTTATTACATAAATGGATCCACTTTTTACACATGAATCGTCCCTTTCCTCTCCTTCTCTCTACCAACACACGACACACTCACAAAATGCCTAAAATGGATCTAAATCCACTCTTTTTGACTTCAATCCAAGAATACATTCATGTCTTATATCCCACTTTGATCAAGCTACAACCTAGGAGCACAAATGGAGCCATTTGGGACGAATTCGAGATGGGGAATGCTCAAAAAGGGTAGAAAACATGTTTTGAGTTTACAATTGAGTCACTATCATCCTTCCTCAATCCTTCCTATATAAAGGATTGATCTCATAAAGTTTTCTCATCACTTCCAATCAATTCGAAAAATTAGGGTTATTACAAAATCAAAGGGGTTTTTCCAATTGAGTTGGGGGTTTTGTTATTGGGTGTAAGGAAGCTATCCAAGGTGTTTAATTGTACCAATTAGTTCGGGTCTCCTCCAATCGAGTTTCTTGGTGTTCGGTGTTTATAGCCACTCGACCCACAATGGGTTCATAATAAGAACACCATCTTTGTTATTCTTTTGTCATATATTTGGTTGTAATTACATTTAATTGTAATTGAATTGTTATTTATTTTCTTTGTGTTCATGTTAATTTCTATTGAATATTTGAAGTAATGATAATATGGCAAAATTAGTGATTTGGTTTAGTTAAAAAAATATTGCTTGTTGTTGTTGTGTGAAATTTTGTGAACCAAGAAAAGGGGTAAAAGGATTCGTTTTTGTCGTGTACAAGATCGATATCGTAAACAAAGAAAAATATTGCTTGTTGTAGTTTTGGGATATGAATTTGTGTTTGATATTATCGGGTTCTTGTATATGTTCTTGTTATTGGATGAATAAATAAAAAGAAAAGGAATTAGAAAATTAAAGGGGAAGAAGATAAGGGTATTTCACCATTTAACTTTGGCGAGGACCAAACGTCTGTGAAAACTTGAAAATGGGGACCTCTGTGCACTTTCAAAGTTTTGGGACCAAATCTGCAATTGGCCAAACCACGAGGACCAAAAATGCAATTAACTCTAAAAATATTGAAAATAGGAAAGAGGCGGAGAAAAAAAAGAAAAATATTGTAGGTGGTAAGGGAGGAGGAATGGTACCCTAATACCCCAGGTGCCACCTCACCTCTATCCAATAAAAACTCTTGTTCTCAAAACTACCCATTCTACCCTGTACTACCCTAAGTGGAGGAGTGGTACCCTAGTACCAATTCCATTTTTTTTTTTAAATACATAAAATCACATAAATCCTAACGGAGTTTGTTTTGGTTAATTCGGGGATGGTTGAGACCGACCTTGACGCGAGGTGAAAGTTTTTTTACCTCTCCTTGGATCCATGGTTTTGTGTTTTTGAAAGATTAGTGTGTGTTGTTATTTGTGTTTTGTGTGTTTTTATTTTGAAAAATGAGTATGAATGGTTTGGTTTAAATAGATTTTTTTTTATTTATTAAAAGGCAAAGTAGCCGTTGGCTACTCCCCAACGTCTCCAAACGCTCCCTTTTTCAAAATTAATCACCAAACAATGCTCGGGCTCCCAACTCGAATTTCATACTCGATCCAAGTACCCGATCTCCACGGGGCGGTGTACCCACTCGAGTTCAAGTACTCGATGGGGTACCCGCTCTCCACTCCCTCCTCTCTAAGTATGTTCTACTTTGGACTTGGTCGTGCATGGCGGTATTCATATCATTTAATTGTAGGACCCTTGTCATTTAACCGTGTCAATTGTCTCCTGTGTCAAGTCAACATTGATAACTAGTTGTACCACCACTATTAGAAAAAGTAAATATGGACAATATACGGACGACGGCCATTATTCTGATTTTATGAATCAATTAATTACAATCCTTCATTAAAAATACAATAGCAATGATTCAGGGACTCACAGAAAAGAATCAGGACTAACAAAAATAATCAAAGACCCACATTTTTAGTATAAAATTGTAGTCAATTGGCTACAATTAATTGTAGCTAATATATTTCCTAATTTACAATGCTTGGTAGAGAAAAATTGGCATTACAATTTTTGCGATTATTATACTAAGTTGTATGGTTTTCTTAAAATCAATGTTACATGCGTTTATAACGAATGTTGTAAACTGAATAAAATAGAAGATATCATATATTCAAATTTAAAGACACACGTTGTTTCTCCGTTGTTACACAGCGCACTTTTCCATTGCCTTTATAATAACCACCACACAAACACATATGAACCAAAGAAAGAACAACCAAAATTCACCATGGCAATCACAACGACAGTGTTATTTTTAATCTTGTTAATACTCAAATCCATTATCTTCCCATCATTCTCTTGTCCCGTTCATCAAAAGCATGCACTACTCTTCTTCAAATCCACCCTCACCGCTGTCTACAACTTCAAATATCCCGTTAAGTTTGTAGAACTAGACTCATGGAATCCTGCTTCTGATTGTTGTTCTTGGGAGCGTGTTAATTGCTCCGGAACTGGAAGTGTTACGGAGCTTCAGCTATCCGGGGTAGCCATCCCTCCTGATTCTGATTTCAATCAAGTTTCGATATCTTCTGAAATCTTGACTCCACTTTTTCGTATCCGGACACTTGAATTACTTGATATCTCTGGGAATAATTTGGAAGGCGAGATTCCTGGATATGGGTTTGGTAATCTCACTAGACTGCTTCATCTTGACATGGAGGGTAACAAGTTCAATGGTTCCATCCCTAGCCAGCTTTTCCAGTTAACAAACTTACGTTACTTGGACATGAGCTACAATTCTCTCGACGGGGTTTTGAGCCCTGAAGTTGGGAAGCTTCGAAATCTTGAATCGTTGTATCTCCGTGACAATTCTATTTCGGGAAACATCCCGGAAGAGATTGGAAATTTAACCAACTTAAGGAACTTGTACTTATGGGAAAATCATTTCTGCAACGAAATCCCATCATCAATTGCAAACCTCACGAAATTAGAATATCTGAATTTGTCCAACAATTCTTTATCATTGGAAATTCCAATCTTTATAGGAAGACAAACCAACTTGACTTCTCTGGACCTGAGTAGTAACCAGGCCCGATACCATCATCGATGCAAAACTTGAGCAAGTTAATTGGCCTTCGACTCGACGACAACATGCTCACCGGAGAGATCCCGAATTGGTTATTCAAAATCAAAACTCTAAAGGAATTATACATTGGTGGAAAGGGAAGCAGCTTGACTTGGAATAACAAGACTAAGATTGATCCAAGATGTAGTCTCGGAGAGATCTCAATGCCTTCTTGTCGAATTCCTGGCCAAATTCCTGAATGGATTTCATCACAGAAAGAGTTTTACTATCTTGATTTAAGCGGGAATAAATTGGAGGGAATATTCCCACATTGGCTGGCTGAGATGAACAACATGCAATCGATAATTCTTTCAGATAACAACATCAGCGGATCAATCCCACCTCGCCTATTTATATCTAAAAATTGGTTAGAGAGTCTTGATTTGTCCCGGAACAATTTTTCAGGGGAGTTGCCAGAAACAATAGGCTACGCCGTAAATCTTCGTTATCTAGCGGTTTCAGAAAATAATTTTTCAGGACTAATCCCAAAGTCCATCTCCAATTTGACGCTGTTAACGTTACTCGACTTGTCCCGTAACAGATTTTCTGGTGACAGTTTACCAATTTTCAGAGCTAATTATGGTTTTTTCTTGGATTTGTCTAACAATGATTTCTCTGGTAAGATCCCCACGAATTTTCCTGAAGGAACCGAAATTCTTTATTTAGGCGGGAATAAGTTCTCTGGCAGTCTGCCTTTTAATTTGACTAAATTAGTCAACCTTAGAGTTCTTGATCTTCGTAATAGCATTATTACAGGAAACTTACAAGATATTCTCCATCAATTCCTACATCTCTTGAAATACTTGTCCTAAGAAACACTTCCTCAACGGATATATCCCGACCAATATTTCCAAGTGCACTTCTCTTGAATTCTTGATCTCTCTGGGAACAATCTAACTGGAAGTATTCCACAAGAGATGGCAAACCTTCCAAGAATGATTAGAACTCTGAAAATGTCAGCATCATCATATCTTGAATCCCATTCCCTTTTGGATATCATGTTTGCTGGGGATGGGGTTGAAGACTCGCTTCAAGACTTGATTGTGAATTGGAAAAAATCTTCTCAACGCCTAGGCAACTCCCGTTTTTTTGTTTTGTTGGACTTGTCGGACAACAACATTTCTGGTGAAATACCAGCATCTTTAGGAAATCTCAAAGCCCTAAAACAACTCAACATATCACACAACAGGATTTCAGGGCACATTCCATTGTCGTTAGGCAATCTAGAGAGCATAGAAAGCTTGGATGTTTCGCACAATGAAATATCAGGTTCGATCCCTCAATCACTAGTGCAGCTTCACGAACTCGGAACTCTAGATGTGAGCAACAACATGTTGACGGGTAAAATTCCTCGTGGTGGGCAAATGGATACTATGAATGAGTTGAGGTATTTTCAAAACAATAGCGGATTATGCGGTATGCAAATTAATATCACATGTCCGGAGGATATGCCACCATCAGAAGAAAGAGACGAGGAAGAGGAGGATCTATCATGGATGTTTTGGGAAGGAACATGGATCGGTTTTCCGGTTGGATTCTTCTCAACAATCTTGATAATGAGCTACCTTTTAAATTTTATACAAATTTTCAAAATTTGGTAAGAATTATCAATCCTTGTATCAGTTAAGATTTTATTGTTTGCACTTTGTTTCTAGAGTTTCGCTAGTTTTAATTGTGATATTATTATTTGTGGCGTGCAAAATAAAATCCATATTTTTTATATAAGAAAGGAATTATATCATTTCGGAGTGATTTTGTCAATTTATTTTTATTGAAAAATAATTGGGTCAATAGGAGAGCTCAATTTTGTCACGTAAGCAAAATCGTGTGATGTAATTGGTTAATTAAAGTCAAAATTAAATTGATTTTGGTCAAACTTTAATAAATTTGGTAGATAAATTTGGTTGATAAAAAAACACATAAAATATAAGTGTCAAATTTATGAAAACAAAACTTAAAAAAGAGTGTAATTAATAAAACTTTAGTGGTTGAATTTTTAAAATTATATAGAGTTAAATGTAATATTATAAGCCTCCATGTTTTTTAATAACTTTGGATTATAAACAAATACCCCTTTATACTTTATACACTTTATACTTTATATCTTAAAAAATACAATGTATATTTTGTTTTAAAATAACAACATATAAATTTGCATAAGATTATAAGTATCAATTTTTTTTTTACTATATACGTTTAATAAAGACTTATTTTTTATTTTTAAAAGTTTAACCTATGTGGACACGAGTTTACATTTTAAATACGGCTAAATTACTGAAAGCGGGAATATAATTATCAAATTGTAAGCACGGGTTACTTTAATATAAAAATAGATATACGCGATTGTACTTATAACAATGATTCATGTAATTCTTATTTATTTATATAAGGATATCTAGAAATACATTTTTAAAAACTATAAGGAGTATACTTTAACTTTATCAACGCTCATTATGTGCTATTAAACTTGCATCATGTGTACAACATAATATTAGTAGTGAAGTTTAAATAACAACATCAACATCTTTGTCAGCTAAATAAAATTAAATCGTAAGTTACCTAACAAAAAATTTTACATATATTTTACCAAATTCTAATGGATATTAATGCATCATGAAAAACTCGTGCATAAGTATTAGTTGTACTTATATTACAATTTTCATGGGCAAATTCTTATATGTGTATATACTGAACTAAAATGTTAAAATAAATTTGATTTATGTGTAAACTTTGTGCGTGCACGAAACTTATAACTATATAATTATATGTAATTACCTTTAAAGACATAATATTCAGTATTAATACAGAATATTGTTTTTGGTCAAAATCCCGTGCGTGCACGGGTATTATAACTAGTGATTTATGATGAGAATAACAACACCTATTAGCTTCTATTACATGCGCTTACTACGATGAGAAGAAAAAACCTTTGCATTAGACTTTTTGTTTGTAAAATTTGAAATAAATATTATGTTTCTCCTCTATATTTGTAGTAACTGAAATAAACAAAGTTGGAAATGCCACATATTTTATTACTCGTTATTTGTATACTAGGCCCGATAATGTATATGTAATGTATTTAGGCCTAGCTCACTGATATTAGTCTAGAATAATCCTCTGTAAAATATATATTGATTGGATGACTTAATGAGAATCAAGGAAATATAACCTTCCAATAATGGTACAGAGCCAATCACGATTCTCCCTTTCTTTCTCGTAAAAATAACCGGCTTCCTCCCTCTTTTTTCTCCAAAGGCCGAACACCTTAAACCCTACCACGCAAAATTGGCACCATTGCATGGCCGGCGATGACAACCCTCCTCCACCCCCGCCTCCACCTCCAACCGCCAATAAACTCATTCCTTTTAGCATCACCAACAAAGTTCCCGTAAAACTAAGCCTTGAAAAACACAACTACAACTCATGGCGTTATTTCTTTAAAATATATCTTGGAAGTCTCGGTCTTAAATCCCACGTAGAAGAAGAAGCCTCGTCTGGTGGTCCCGATCCGGAATGGTGCAAACGATGATCTCATCAAGATGTGGATCATTGGATCCCTATGTGAGTCACTACAACAACAAGTCATCTCCACACCGGATAATGCAAAGGATTTATGGGACCATCTTGAAGGACTATTTCACGATAATAAGGACGCTAGGCTATTAATCTCGATAATGAACTTCATTGGGAACATGTCTATCAACGAGTATTGCACAAAAATCAAGTCTATGGCGGATAGGTTTAAAAAGTCTTGGCTCTTTGGTAAGTGAAAAGAATTTGGTTGTCTATGCGGTTAATGGACTTGATTCTCGGTTTGCCATTGTCGTTAAGATCATACATCATCGTGAACCTCTTCCAACGTTTGAAACGGCATGAAATATGTTGTTACTTGAGGAGTCAACTTTGAATGAAGTAGCCGATAATTCCACTACCTTTTAGAGTAGCACCTCATCGCCCACTATTCTTATGGCCACAAAATCAGAACAAAAAGGTAACACCACTACTCAATCTAATAAGTCTCAAAGTTTGCCTCAATTATGTAACCATTTTAACAAAGGAACATGCAAGTTTGGTGATCGTTGCAAGTTTATGCGATCACACGAATCGGTCGGGTTTGATTTCCGTAAATAATGTGGGTTCCAACTTGGTCGCTTGTTCACTCTAATTACTATAACCAAAACATTGCATCTTGGGCCTCACCTAGGTATAACCAATCGCATGGCCCAACAAATTTCTCACCTACCACCGCCTCACGCTTAGCCCAACATCCTCACCTCTAGCCTTCCCCTCCTCAATCACGTTTTAACCAATCCCGTTCTTCAAAATCCAAGTACCACACCCCCACACTACCAATCCAACGTTGCCTCAATGAACACCAACCCGATACACCAAACCAAATCCGACCCAATAACCACGCGTCTAACACTCAAAACCAAATCAATACCCAACCCAATAACCATGGCACACCTCCACCCCACCATCACCAATGAACAACACCCTCACGACCTAATACCGCCCCTTCACATTTCATATCGACCAAATTTACTCCACAACTGCAGTAACCGCCTATTTCAAGATAGAAATCAATAATAATTATGACATACTTTAAGCTAATTCTAAGATTCTTGAGTAGTATTTTACTTTTCGGACCATTTTTGTTGTACGTGTTGTTTTTCTAGGAACCCTTGCTTTACGAACGTACCTACGATCTACGATTTTATTTAAATGTCGTTTAAACATCACGATATGCACATGCAATTTTTAAAATGCTAAAGTCACTCATTTTTTTTATAAACTGAAGTCATTTTACATTTTTCAACTTCTAAGTTCACCCGACAATTCACACTCGCGCTTAGCCTTTTTCGGTTTAACACTTATACCTTTTTTTGTATAACCCTTATACAAAATATATATATACTTTTACAAATAAAATTAATGTCTATCACCCTCGGGAAAGTTAGTTTAACTAACTTGTACATTTCACTTACAAAGCTTAAGTTTTAGTTTAACACTTACAATTTATACACTATACATTTAACTAACTACATAATGCATTATATATAAAATTATACACTCAAAATTCAAATAATACGATCTGCGACAACGCGTTTGGGGTCAAAGGAACTTCCTTTTCATCGAGCAAGTTTTTCAACACCCTAGGCGGAACCTAATCGTTGTAGTGTAGTATTAGGGTAAGCCTGGGAATTGATATTGTTCTCTGGGAATAGAAATGCTAGTGAGAAATTACTACGCTAAGGTTGGGGTTGAGGAAGATTATTTTTTATCTTTTTATATTTTTTAGAAAATGGAAAGGTACGAATCTTGGGGTATTGGATTTGGGGGGTTGGTATTTCTACCGATTACTCTACTATTATCTATTCTAATTAACTAAGCTAAGGTGAGTGTAGTCTATGTCTATTGTTGTGTGCTCTTATGATGATTAAGAATGTGTTTACTTAGATGTTATTACTCCTAGTTATCTCCTATTGATGGTTGAATTGTCACGTCCTTATTCTTAACGTTGTGTTTCTAAGGTCGTAGGGTATGCGTTTATCCCTAACTCTTTGAAGCTACCTAAGGTTAATGACTACGAAATCTCTAGGATTCATAAACTTAACACTAAGGTTATCTTTGGATATTTAGCCTACAATTCCACTAGTAACCATAAGCTAAGGTTCAACAAAGACTAATCAAGCATTAATAACACAACGAATGACCTATCGCAATACTAGGTCAATCACAATTAAGATAAGAGACAACCAATCAATATTCAATACCTAGGTTTCATAAATCTAAGCAAACACACAAGTAAATTAGCCGGACATGGAGAACATGCAAGCATACACACAAACAATTGAAGACATGATTGAATCAATGAAATAAAACACTTATCTTGTTGTAAAATAGGGCATGGAACCCTAAGATACTGTACAAGACAGCCTTGGTTCGGTTTAAGTTTTTACTCCACAAAACTACCTCTCTAAAAGCGAAAAATTCGGATTCTATATATAGTGTTACAAAATGCGACGGCGTCACTATTTAATTGTGACGTCGGTCGCCCATTGGGGTTTCGTCTTGGCCACGTCAACTCCGCGACGGCGTCACCTTATTCTCGTGGCGCCGGCTTCAATCTCGATGCCGTCCGGATCCAAATCTAGGTCGTGCGAGTTGCGACGCCTACTCTTTTAAACTGATGCCGTCACTTGTAAATTAGCAATTTTCTCTGAGTCGTCTCAAGATGTCTCGCGACGGCGTCGCATTTAAGCGATGGACGCCGTCCCTTCTATTTCAAAGACTTGAGTGTCTCGATTCTTGACTTTGGCCATTTTATTCAGATATTTGTGCCTTTTCGTCGAATAAGTATCATTCCAGCAATTTGCCTTCAAGAGACCTAAAAAGTGAAAAGGAACGAAATTAAGTAGTAACGGATACAAAAGTGATCAATTAAGGGCTTAAATGACCCCTCAAAAGTGTACCTTTTAAATCCTTATCAATACCCACCTTTTACCCCACTAATAACAGTTATGCCTCATTAGCACCTCACCTTATACATTTGTCACCCAAAATTCAAATTATACACTCAAAATTCAAATTATACACTCGACTCTAGTCACCGGTGTGACTGGCCCTTCCCAGCCATGTCACCCTACATTACCCTCTACCACTTGGGACGGGATTCCCAAAGGAGCGTAGAACTTGCTATGTGGTAGATTGTCTATCTGTATATGTTGTGTCAATTGCTGAAATATGTGAGCCTGTAATAAGTGTACGTGTGAAAGGGTGCAATTATAATTATGGTGGCCAACATAGTTATAAATGCATCATAACCCACATGGACTTATATGACAATGCTTGCATCGGTCTGCATTGATACAATATATGTAGCAGTTTGAGATGTAGTATAATGTGCGAGTACGTTATGAATAAGTTGAGTAGTCAATGAGCTTCCCTCATATCTAACGTTTACGAATGTCCTTCCTTGTAGTGATCATGCCTCCAAAAAGGATGACCCGTAGCGCCAGTCGAGGTGATGCAGCGCCAAGGGGAGGAAGGATTGGTGAAGGTGGAGGTAGAGGAGGTGGTCGCGGCATTGTTAATGATGGTAATAATGGTGGAAATCTTGATTTTTCCACCATCATCGCCCAGCAACTACGAGACTTACTACTCATCATTGTCGCCTAGGTTGGCGATCACATCGATACCCCGGGAAACAATGGCGATGGAAATGACAACAACAACGGAGGTAGAAATGGTAACAACAACAACAACAACAACAACGGAAATCGATGCTTGTATAAGGAGTTTTCGGCTTGTAAGCCAATGAAGTTTGATGGCAAAGGAGGCACGTTGGCGTATACGCGATGGGTCGAAAAGATGGATTCAGTGATCGATATAAGTAATTGTGCGACCCACGAGAGGGTGAAATATTCCACATGCTCATTGGCCAGAAAGGCATTGACATGGTGGAATACGCAAATTCAAGATAGAGGCGGGGAACCCGCAGAGGGCATAACATGGGATAACTTCAATGCATTGTTGAAAGAGGAATATTGCACGAATTTTGAAACCACATTATGGTAGGAGTCGTCATGTAGATTGTGGAAAACTAGAAGGGGTTGAATAGTTTTGCCAATTAAAACTTCCTTTAATCTATTTAGATCGACTTATGTCAATCTATTTGGATGTGTGTGTTGGATGTTGATAAACAAGCATGTAAAGGCAAGTAATGAAAATATAAGAATAAGAAGCACAAAACCACAACGCGAGTATTTATAGTGGTTCGGCTACAAGGACACCTTCCTTGCCCTACTCCACTCCCCGAGTCACCTACTCGAGAGTTCGTAAACACTAAACCAATCTCCTTATGGCGGAGAAGCCTTCACAACGTCGCTTAACCTTTTTCCGGTACAAAGCTAAATACCGAGTTCTTTCACACCAAGGTGAACTACACCTAACACAACGTCGCCTACCCTTTATATGGTGCTAGGCTAACCACCGGGTTCTTTCACTCCAAGGTGAACCACACCTACACAACGTCGCCTACCCTTTATAAGGTACTAGGCTAAGTACCTAATTCTTTCACTCCAAGATGAACTACACCTACACAACGTCGCCTACCATTTATTAGGTACTAAGCACCTAGTTTCATTACAATGGAGGAACTACTACCACACTACACCAACGACTAATCCCAAAGGAGATCTACTCCTTTACAACATCATCAAGGATATCAATATCCTTGGATCTAATACTAGTCTATCTTGTACATCGAAACACACCATATCGAATGTACATCTAAGGTACCTTTCACTAATGCCTTTGACTAGATATACAAGACACCCTTCACTAATGTCTTGTGTCTTGACTTCTAAGCACCTTTCACTAATGCTTCTAGTCTTGACTTCTAAGCACCTACCACAAGTGCTTATGATATAGACGATAGATACCCTTCACTAATATCTTCGTCTTGACACTTGAGACATCTTTTACTAATGTCTTCAACACTACACTTCTTAGAAGAAAGAAAGGAATCATCAACAAGAAGACTTCAGTAGCCTTTATGATGAGGAAGCATGGCAACTCATGGACTTGAGCTTGCTCGACTTCAAAGGTGGTGATCTTGCCTTTAAGAGGAACCTAGAAGATCACACAAAACAAAACTACAAAAATAGATCTCTTGGATCTGAGGTTAGTGAGTTTTAACTCGGGAGAAAGTGTGTTAGAAAGGGTGAGAAACAATGAAGAAAATGGCTCACTATTTATAGAAGAAAAACTCTCTGTTCCCGGATCCCACGGATCCTTCCACAAGGGATCCGTCTGGCGTTAAGCTAGGGATCCGTGGGGCCTCCTTTACCATGGGTATTTTGGTTATGGGCCATGGGTCATGGGTTGAACCATGGATCTTTAGCTAGATACAATGTATCTTTGAGTGCAATGCACTTGGTCACTGGGTATGGGTTGATCCATGGTTATGGATATTATCCATGTATGATATAAGCATGATGTCATGCAATGGGTTATGGGTCAAGCTCCATGGGTTATGGGCTTTGGGTTGTACCAACTACATTCAATGTATTAGCCCAATGGGTTGTGATACTTAAGTTTCTACCCATTTATATTACCCAATATACTACATACTAGTTATGTGTATATTATACCCAAATATGTAAACACTAGTTGTTGTGCATATATATTACTAAGTCATAAAATCACTTATACTTGTTTTAGTGTTTTATGTGAAAATGTGAATATGTTAGAAACTATTAGTTCAAACCATTTACGTATTTTATTTGTTTCGTTAAAATGATTTTACGTTTGTTATCGACAAAACATTAGAAGATCGTAAAATATAAATAAACGTTTTATGGCTTATTTGTATTAACAATCTCCCTTTTGTTGATGACAAAACATAAAATTATTTTAAGGAAAAGCTAAAATTGTAAAAGTTTGAATTGTAGTTTTACTTTCTTCTCCCCTTTTGTCAAAACAAAAGTGTTTGAAGAAAGCAACACATCGTTTTTAAGAAAACATGTGAAAGAAATAAAATAAAAATAAATAGAGAGCAAGTAACGGAAAGGATCTCGTCTTTACTCCCCTTGACGAGTCCATCCCTATGTAAGGGCATCAAGAAAGTGATACTAATCTAGTTTTTTTGCACGTAAGTTTGCAAAAGATTTCGTCTAAGTGACTAATGTGCTCCCCCTTGATGATTGCAATTATGCAAGGGGATGACACGAAATGTAAACCTAGTATTGCAAGTAATTTGCAATGTATTGCTTTGACATAAAGCTCCCCCTAGCTTTAGGATGTCAAAGTATTCATATGTAAATTGAATAACTACAAAACAAATGTTAGAAAGCAAGTATAATTCACAATTTCCTGCAAATGTGGTCCAAGTTAGTAGAAAATAGCTTTCATCTCACGGATCCCACGGTTCCTCCTAGTAGGGATCCGTCTAGGCAATCTCAAGGATCCGTATTAGGCGATTAATTTCAAAAAGGCGATATAATAAGTAATGTTATCACAAAATGAGATATGAATACAAAGTAATCATATGCTCGAAAAATAACAAGTAGCATGTAATTCCATTTAATAAAACTAGAGTTATGATATACATGACTCTAAAAACTAAGAAAATGAGAAAATACATGACTAGGAATTTCTAAACCAACTATCGCTTGATGCTAGGACACCACTAAAGTCTTCTAGCTCACGTTTTGTTTAGGTTTAATCTCGTCAAAACGTTCGAGGAGATGATAGAACATGAAACGTTGGTCTTCTCGTACTTCATGTATCAAACTTTCAACATGTTGACAATGATAGCAATCTTTGTCATGGCTAGGTAGTGGTGGTGGAAGAAATGAAATGGCTTGATGCGAAGGATCAAGTGAAGCGGCATGTGGAGCTTCAAACGATGGAGGGATTGGTGGAGGCGCATTTGAGAATGGCTCGACCAAGAATGATGGTGGTGGTAGAGAAGTGTTAACTTCCATGTGGTCGGGTGGTTGACTTTGATGATTTCTCATAATCCAAATGGGATTATATGATGGAAACGGCGAAAAGGAAGCCGGAGCAAGTGTTGACTCAACACCTTGATTTTGTACCTTTATTCCTCCTAATGAGGAAAATGTTGTTGGCGGAAGCGGATGAGACGGCCTAGGAGGCAAGTCCTCTAAATTGTAGAGGTGTGGTGATGATAGTGGGGATGTAAAAGAGATAGCTCTAGGAACCAATGGTGATGGTTTAGTGGAGATGATATTGTTTGGCCTAGGAGGTATGGTGGTGTTTGGCATAGGTAGTTTTGTGGGTACTATCCTTTTAGGAATTGGTTTGATTGGTTGAGGAAAGATCCTATCATTTTTTGGCTTGACCGGAGATGATTCGGTTGAAGAGATTTCGTGTATAACACGAGCCTTTTCTTGGGTGGTTCTTTGGTGGATAAGTTACTACATGGGGTTTTCCTCATGATGAGATGATTTTAAGAGGTTTGTAAGGGTTTCTAAAGTCTGAAAGTTAGGATGAGAGTGATGACTATGGAAGTCCTAACAAAGTGTTTTATAAACCAAGAGAATTGGCAAGTGCATTTAAGCCTTAAGGCACTAAGATTCATTGGAATGTGATGATTAACATGCACAAGAGTCAACTTCAGAGTTTGTACTGATCTAGGAACTCATTTAAGATGAGATGAAGTGTTTGAGTTAGAAAGATGAGTTGAAATGATTGTTTTAGCAAGATTTGACATAAACTGTCATCCGGATCCCATGGTTCCCTCCTCAGAGGGATCCGTCTAGGCTAATCCTAGGGATCCGGCTCTCAGCAGCTATGAAAGAGTGGAAATGATGTTTCTAAGATCTAAGATCTATATCATCTTGAGTGTTTCAGTCCTCAAGTGTCTTAAATGAAGGGTGCTTAAGTACTTGAAGGTAATGAGTGATGTACCTAATGATTGTCTTTATGGAAGGATTTGGAACTTTCAAGAGTACCAATGGATGAGCAAGGATGACACTAAAGATGAGAGTGTCAATTGAAGCTAAATGATCCTAGAGATCGGGTTGTGACTTAGGATAGTGTTTTGGAAAATATCCTAGAAGCTTTGAGATGGGAAAACTAGAGTTTGATCAACTTTGATCAATTTTGAGGTAAGGATGATTTATGATCAATTTTGCCATAATCGAAAGATTTCTAAGGCTAAATATGAGGGATCAAGTGAAAATGAAGTGTGAGTTTGAGGCGGAAGAGTAATGGATTAAAATGAAACGATAGATCTACAAGCGTCTTAAAGTGTGATCTAGGTGAGTTATGTGAGTAGGAAGGATCTACCTATCTTGATAAGGACTTAATTTGCCTTAAGACATTATGTTTAACTTAGTGTGAGGTGTTCTAAGGATATGTTTGAAATATAATGCTTGCAATTACATTTTATGTTTGCGGATCCCACTTGCCCCTAAGTGTAGGGATCCGCTTAGCACAAACTTTGGGATCCGCCCATCTGCTTCAAGAGGACCTTTACTAAAGGTATGCAATGATCTTGAAAATGCATTATATCCCAAGGATAGTTTTAAAAGGAGTTCTAATACTAAGATATAAAATGTAAGATGTTTTATTTCATTAAAGAAATTGGATTACATTGATAAAGCACGAGTAGAAAAGGATTGATCCTATTTGAAAGACTACTAAGTTGCTTGAAGGTTGTTCAAGGATCATCAAACGGTTGATGATTTTTTCCAATTCGGGAATGAGGAACGTCTTCATGAGGATGTGTTTAGAGGTTCCATCATCTTGTTTACAGCACGCATAACGGACTTTGAAATTGAGGATGATGAAACATGAGGTTATGATAAAGCGCGTCAAGAACATTCTATAAGGAATAAGTTTGTTCTTGGACCTGAAGATTTACAATTCGCCTTGCAAAGAAGTAGGCGAGATTGTATGGTTGTTGTGTTAGCAAACAATACATTATGTGAGCACAACAAGCGGAAGGATTTCTCGATTTCCCTAAGGCTCCAAACATTTTCACGTGGGATGAGTGCAAGGGCTTGTACTCTTCTAAAATATCCCGTGTAGATGATGTTTGGATTGGACTATTGGAGTGATGGGGTTTGCATAATATGCGAATCAAGTCTTGCGGGGAAGGAATGTGAGAGCAATACGGACTATTTTCTTCACGAAAGTTGAAGAGAGAGTCAAGAGACCAATCTTCGGTGAAGGCACATTGTCCATTATTGGGAATTCGGAGGATGTTGGCAAATTGCCCAAGGGTTAGGATAAACTTTTGGTTTTTGATCCAAAACCAAATAGAAAGAGAGCGATCCTCGTTACGAACGAGTTCGACCTGGCGGAAGAATTACAATATGAACCTTGGACATATTTTCTCGTTGATTTCGAGAAGACATTCTAGTCCTATGGTTTGGAAGGAGGTATTGATATCTTCTTCGAATTGTAGAGGAGTGTCTACAATACGTCCTTCGTGGAAGTGATGCGTTTGAGATTATTGAACCCACGAACGTGGTTGCTCGGTGTGTTGGGCTCAAGGGAGATGTTTGGGGTGTAGAAGCATGAGTGAAAAATCAAACTCGTGTTCGTGCGACATAGTGGAATCTAGAGAAAAGACGAGTTAATAGAAAGTGATGTTTGTGGTCAATCAAAGATTATCTAACGTTTTTATTAGATTTTATTAACAATGGTTTTTAACAAGAAAGACACTTGACTCACTTATGGTTTTGACATTCTAGTGGAGTATTACTTTTAGAAGAAAAGTGGTTTTAATTTGCATGAAAAATTGTTCTCCAAGAGGGACGGATCCTACGTTCCTTTTCAAAAGGATCCGCTAGTATAACTTCCGGGATCCGTAGATCTGTAGTTATAGAAACAGATTTTATGAAAAGCATAGGTTTTTAGATCTCATAGTTTTATACCAAGATATGTGTTTTAGCCTACATTTTCTTTTAACATAGGTGACTTCTAATGTATCACGAGAGAAAGAAATAAAACAAAGAAAAGTGATAAACACATAATAACCTAGATAACTAGACTATTAGTAATATTTCATTTCAATACTAAGAATGATACAAAGGATTGGGTATATAACCCCAATGTAGATTAACAACACAAAGTAAATGTCTCCGTATGTGAACTTCATCATAGGAACACAAGTGCGATGAGTGTTAAGACGATGAGTACGGGCGATGTAAACCATGTTGAAGACGATCCTTCTTGGTTTCGGTTGAGATAGGATGGAGAGGAAGATGAAGTTTTGAATGAGAAGGAATTTTTGAAATTGGAAGATTTTGAAAAAGTGAGGATTTGATAAAGTGGGCGTCGAGTGGAATATTTATGGGAAAGGAGTATTTTTCGAAATTTGTGTTTTGTTTTATTATTGGATTAAAAGAAACAAAACATAAGTTTTATATACCACGGCTTTAGACGAGAAATAAAACACGTATGTGAGAAAAAGGCTTCCTAATGAAGCTTCATGTAAAACATGTATATGCACAAAAGATAATCATGTAAATACCTAAATAGGCATACTTAATTATCAAGCAAAATAAAAAGAAAATAATACCTCTAGCGCATGGGTATTTTGGTTATCGGTCATGGGTCATGGGTTGAACCATGGATCTTTAGCTAGATACAATGTATCTTTGAGTGCAATGCACTTGGTCACTGGTATGGGTTGATCCATGGGTTATGGATATTGTCCATGTATGATATAAGCATGATGTCATGCAATGGGTTATGGGTCAAGCTCCACGGGTTATGGGCTTTGGGTTGTACCCAACTACATTCAATGTATTTGCCCAATGGGTTGTGATACTTAAGTTTCTACCCATTTATATTACCCAATATTAGGTCAGAACGAACCGGACGGACACGAACGGAGGTATGTTCGTGTTCGTTCATTTAATTTTAGCGGACAAATAAATGAACACGAACGTGTAATCGGACCAAAATTCTTGTTCATGTTCGCTCATTTAGATTTGAACTTGTTCATGTTCGCTTATGTTCGCTCATTAATAAATTAAACGAACGTAACGAACATAAATACACATAAACGGACATAAATGATTATAAATAAACGTAAACGGACATAAACGAACGAGAAGTAAAGTTGTTACTTTAAACGATCCATATGATCAAGTTATATTACATATAATATATACTTACATCATTATCCCAAAATATGGTCTTAATAACATCATTCGTCCTAGCTAATGTTAACATACATCACTTTTTTAAATTATAGTCATATTATTATACTAGCATCATCAGGCTAGTTGATGTTTACATAAAGACATCTAAACAACATCATTATCTTAGTTAATATATACATAACAACTTCTATATAATTCTTTTTGAACGTCGTCAAAGTAGAGGTATTAGAAGTCACCCAAAAGTTGTATGAAAAGATGTTCAAAAGTTGTGTCCAAAGAAGAGGCTAGAAGTCATCCAAAAGTCGTGATCAAGTTGTCATTACTCAGGAAGCTCGATATTTACTTAAATCCACTTGTTCCTACATGAAGCAAAAGAGATATTGGATTATTCCACCATTGTAAGAAAAAATTATTACAGTTTGAATGATAAAAGGGTACCTTGGTTTTCTTTTTTTGCAGCCCATAATAGTGACGATACCAATCAGCTCCACAAATAAGCATGTCTACAATGTTAGTTCCTAAAGAAGAACGATGTGGATCAATAACCCTCCCACCGGCACTAAAAGCAGATTCCGAAGCAACAGTGGTGAGTGGTACTGCCAATATCTCAGCAGCCATTTTGGATAGAATTTTAAACTTAGAACTTTTCTCCTTCCACCAGCCTAATGCATCAAAGTATACACCTGGCTCACCAATGTACACTTCTTCTTCCAAATAAGTATCAATCTCTGACTTCTCACTTATAGTCGCGCCCTCACTCGATATGTTGATCATACTTGGTTGTGCCCGCTTTGATACGCCATTCGACTTAGATGTTGAGCTTAGACTACTCTTAGCCACACCACTTTGACTCCCAAGATTTACATTTGAAACAACATTGCCTGCTTTATGAGCCTCAACATACTCATTATACAAATCATCTAAAGTGTCTCGAACAATTTTCTTCTGAATAATAACCTCATCCACAGAATATATGGCCTTAAAAGAGAAATCAATCAATTCCATCTTGTATCTAGGATCTAAAATAGCTCCAATTGAAATTAGAAAATTAGAGTTACCCCAATACTTGTCAAGTTTCTTTTCATCTCAATATCCATGTCTTTCATGCAATCACCGGCATCCAAAATACTCCATCCAATTCTTCTTTAATCCCATCATTTTTCACTAAGAAATAAATTGGACGAGGATACTCGGACCCTATAAGATAATAGCATGAATTAGTTAGTCGTTCGTGAAAAAAAGACTTGTAATAAAATAGATACTTAAAAGAGATACGAAATTATCTTTGTAGCCTCGTTGAAAAGTTCCAAGAATGAGCAAACCTCTTCAACTTTTTCCCAGTCTTCCTCACTTGGCAAAGTGGTGTATGTAGGTTCTCGGTCAGCATAATTTACAAAAACTTCTTTGAACTCCAATGCCGTAGACAACATAGCATATGTAGCATTCCAGCGAGTGCTAACATCTAAAATCAGATGCTTTTTTGTGACTAATAGTTGCTTGGAAAGTTCACTAAATACATGCAAACGACCCGGAGACGCACCCACATGTTTTACACTCGCACGAACATTATGAATTATATCTTCAATTTCGAGAGGCCGTCTTGAACTAACAAGTTGAGAATATGAGCACAACACCGCATGATGAAACAACTTTCCACCAATAGCTAGTTTTCCTTGTAGATTTAAATTTTCTTAACTTCTTAGCTACTACATCATTGGTTTTGCATTGTCAATCATCAAAGTAGCCACCTTCGCCTCGATATTCCACTCTTTTAGACATTTGAATAGACAATCATAGATGCCAATACCGAGAATATGGAGGAGGAACATCAACAAAACTAAGTATGCACTTGTTTAACTTAAAATCGAGTCTACAAAGTGGCAAGTGACTACCATATAATGGATATTTTGATTCGATGTCCACATATCGCTTGTAATGCTCACACAGTTGATGTAATTTAACAATTTCTCAATTCGCTTCCTTCCAATTTTATAACCGAAATGCAATCTTGTCTAGTTCTTTGCGTGAGATCTTGTTAAATGTCGGTTAGCTTCCTTCATAAGAATAGTAAACAAGTCATATTCAACAAAATTGAAAGGCAATTCATGAACCATGATCATATGGAAACAATCTCTTATCCTAGCATTGTCAAACTTCCGCTTTGCACCATTGATGAAGAACCTGATTTTCCAGGCACAACATTTAAGTTTAGTTGACCTTTCTTGAAAGCTTTTAGATTCGGACAAATTTCAATGTGCCTGTGTAACGGAGTGGTGGAGCTATCTTGAGTCTTCTTTATTTTTTCACGGCAATGTTTGCACTCATTCATCTCGGTTCCATTACTCAACTTGATTTCATTAAAATGTGGCCAAATATGCTACATACTAGTTATGTGTATATTATACCCAAATATGTAAACACTAGTTGTTGTGCATATATATTACTAAGTCATAAAATCACTTATACTTGTTTTAGTGTTTTATGTGAATATGTTAGAAACTATTAGTTCAAACCATTTACGTATTTTATTTGTTTCGTTAAAATGATTTTACGTTTGTTATCGACAAAACATTAGAAGATCGTAAAATATAAATAAACGTTTTTACGGCTTATTTGTATTAACACAGACTACACAGATCGGTTCCACGAGCTAGCCAACCTAGTTCATCATCTAGTTACCCCTGAATCCAAGAGGATTGAGAGGTACATTTATGATCTTATACCTCTGATACGTGGAATAGTGGCAGCAACCGAGCCTTCCACGATTCAAAGTTCAATCTTGAAGGCTGGAGCACTAACGGATGAAGCAGTTAGGAATGGGTCATTGAATAAGGGCGGAAAGAAAAGAGAGATGACGATTGCAATCGGGCAGGACATCTTACTAGGGATTGTCAAGCAGAGGCCAGTCTGGTGGCTCCGGTAAATGTTAGGGCCCCAACAATGAATCGCGGGGCATGTGTCGAATGTGGTGGTACTGATCACTACCTATCTACGTGCCCTAGGCTAAACAGAGCCCTGGGTCAAGGCGGGAATCGCCCAAACCCAGTGATGGCTGTTGAAGGGAACCGAAATCATGGAAACAATGTCAATCGAACCCGTGGTAGAGCATATGTCATGGGTGCTAATGAAGCTTGTCAGGATCCCAACATAGTAACGGATACATTCTCTTTAAACAATTATTACACTATAGTACCATTCGAACCTAGTGTCGATTTTAGTTTCGCTTTGCCTAGGTTATGCCTCCGATAAATGTGAAACCTATTAGCCTAAGACCTATCTATGAGATTGAAATAGCAATGGACAAGGATACAAACCAATAAGATCCTTTGTAGGTGCAAAATAGAATTGAGGATATACCTTAACATCGACTCTCTTACTTTGACGTTACCCACGATCTTCTTCGCTAATCTCGCCAATCTAAGCTTCGGATACATATTGATTTGTTATTTTGCGATCCAAAGATGAGCCAATTTTTCAAAAAATTTGTGCTTCTTTTTCTTACAACTTAATACTTAGCTTTAATTTCATGACATTTCTTGTTTGATGAGTTGTAAAATTAAGTTAGAATCAAGTTGTTGCTTAGCTTAAGGTTAGATTTAAATTGTTACTTAGACTAATCTCGTGATGCTCTTATTTGATGAGTTGCGAGATTAAACTATATTCAAGTTGATGCTCAGCTTAAGTTACATAAATAATTATGTATGTTTAAGAAATAATTGAATCTAAAAATAATAAAAATTATAATTTCACATCGAACAAATATGGTTAAAATTTAGAGCAATGATATAGGACCAAACTTAGGCCTAATTTTAGGCCTAAAACCAAGTGGTATCATCTTGATGGTCAGAGCAGGGACCCACTTATTTTACAACCATCGTGATGATGACATTTGGTTTTAGGCCTAAAATTATGTCTAAGTTTAAGTCCTCTATCATTTCTCTAAAATTTATTATTAGTATACTTATTGGTAAGGGACGGGAGGCTAAGGTCTCAAACAAAACAAGACCAAAGTGGGAACATCCTTTTCTAATGACAAATTATTTACTCACGTAAGACAATTACAATCTCACAAAGACCTAAAATGTGTCACCTTTATATGTGCTCACAAAGACCTAAAAATGTGTCACCTTTATATGTGAACTCATAAGTTCACTTAAGACGGTTACAATCTAACAAAGACCTAAAAATGTGTCATATTTATATTTGAACTCATACACTACAAGACCAAATGGCTTTGGGTAATATACATCATCTCTTTTCTAACACACCCGATGTTTCATATTAACAATATTTTCACAAAATTTGACTTAAAACTAAATCTTATTTGTAATTCTAAACTCCGTATATTAACGAGACTAGACGAGCAGTCCGGATTGGCTATAGGCCACGTGGACTACGGCCCAAGGCGCGCCCAAGAAAAGGGGCATCAACTGCAAGTCCATGTTTAGGTATACTACATTCATATAGGCCATTTTTATACAAAGCCCACTAAACTAATACAAGACATTCAAACTAAAATCAGTAAAAGGAACAAAATATTTACTAATTCAAAGTCCATTTTAATTGATATCAAACATACTAATTCAAAGCCCAATATTAAACCTGCGAACAGTATATTGATAATTCATATTTGGATCAGTTAAAAAAGAACGAAAAAAATACTTAACAGTTATACATGTTTATGTTTACATATCACCATCAGTTCATTACATCCAGAGAGACGATTTATGAATTGTGGTTACAGGAATTAAGAGTCGAACCTAAAACAATTAGGGCATCAAAACGAATCAGGCGATCATCTTTTCTTCTCTTTATCAATTTTGATCAGGTGTTATTGTTCCAAATTTATTATTCTTGTTTTAGTAGAATATTATGTAATTTACACTCGAGTACGGTTCCCAAAACAGGCAACGAAAGAAAATTCAACAAAAATCTTACCGACCCCAACACGGTTCTATGGATCGCTTTGTAATTAGAACTAAAATAAATAATAATAGTGTTGCAAAAAATAATGATAAGGTTAACGCTAAATATAAATAATGAAAATCCTATAAACAATGAAAACCTAGAAAATGATGAGGTTAACGCCAATGGTGATAGTGAAAATCCTATAAATAATGAAAATCTAGACAATGATGAGGTTTATGTTAGGAAGATAATGAAAATCCTATTGAAGAAAATAACGAAAGTCCTCAAAGTTGTTATGTTGATGAAGTTAATCATAATATTTTTTATGTAAGAGTTTGGGATGGTTTAGATTCAAACATAAAAGAGTTACTTGTAAGCAAAGAAGTAGAGTGAGTCAAGAGAGGCTTAACGGGTTAGCTATTGTGAGTATGAAAGTAGCTTTTTTAGCAAATGTCAATTATGATAAGATAATTGATGCTTTTGCTTCAAGAAACGCATGAAGACATCGTTTTAGGTGATCATTGTTGAACTTGTTATTCGGAGTTTATCTTCTCATATTGTAACAATTTTTTTTAATAATTAACAATCGGCTTGGGGATGAGCCGCATGGCTTGACCATGTTCCAAACCCTTAAAATAAAATGTGTTGTTTGTTTACAAAGGGCATATTTCACTCGGCTCGCCCAGGAATCCAAAATCTCAGGACCGGCCCTGTAGACGAGTACCCGCGCTTAGCTGCAACGGTGTCTAGTTTTCTGCAAAATTTCGACGACCCATAAGTTTCTTTCAACAAACTGTATTTGTAGTGTCAGAGAATCATTTTCGAATAACTATAATTCTGATGCGTGGTTGCATAGCAGCAGAAATATACGGTTTTCAAGAAAATTATATGGATTCGATATAAGATTTTAGTAATACTAGATTCAAGCATTACAAAAAGCAACGGTATTGTGTAGTTGGCAATATTATATTGTAGTTTAGAGGTATAGCCAACGCAGTGACCGCTTTTCTTGTTTTGTCGAGAATTTAGGCGGTGATAACTACTTTTTTACATGTGTAGCGTTTATTATTTGGTGTGGCTTTTAAACTTGTAACCTTACAAATTTAATATCACCATAATAAAATTATCTTGTACTATCAATTTGCATAGATATTTAAATATTATTCAAAGCTATTTGTTTGGGTACAAATAATTATCGCTAAAGATAACAATACTATTTAATTTTGTGATTCTAATAAACTTACATAACATTATTGATATACCGGACAAAAGGCTATACAATATATACTCACTTTTAAAAGACGATTCATATATCTAGTCTCTTAAGTGGTGTAAGACCAATATTTTCAAAATAACACTATACAAATGACAACGTATATGTGTCAAAGCAAAATAAACAACAAAAACTACAATTACTTGGTCATCATTTATCCAAATTTGTCACGGGTTCCACAATTACTTCATCATTTCTATTATAATTTTGTCAAGTTTGAAACTGGTTCGACCGTGTGGTTCAACCGGTTGAACTGCTCGGTCAAAAACAAGTCGATTTAAACCGAGTCAACCCGACAGTTGGGTCGAAACAAGTCAAATTAAATCGGGTCAACTCACGGGTTTGAGCGTCCGGTCAACACGGTTTTCGATGTGTATTAATAGTTTCCTTTTGAAATATATGTCTTCAACATTTCCACTTTTAGTTTCGACTTTCACTTTTTTTTTGGTTTTTCCTTTATATATAGTATATAGCGAGGTACTCATGCGTTTTGGCAATGGGTACCATGTGATGATTAACCGATAAATATATCTCGATGAGACTTGATTTACCGCTTGTATCGGTTTCAACGGGTCATCTCTCGGTTTGTTTTCGGATGGCTTTAATTGGTTAGCCGAACCGTGGCAACACTTGTTCCGGTTGAACACGTTGGTCCGGTCCGATTTGGTTTTCAAAACTGTATGTAACATCAACTCATAAATTATGTGAAGTTTTGTGTATTTTATTAATCTTTATAATCTTTTATATAATAAAGAATTACATCATTTCAGAGTGATTTGTCAATTCATTCCTATTGAAAATAATTGGGCCAATAGAGAGTTCGATTACGTATGTAAGCAAAATCGTGTGATGTGATTGGTTAATAAAAGTCAAAATTAAATTGATTTTATCAAACTTTAATAAATTTGGTGGAGAATTTGGTTGATAAAAACACATAAAAATATAGGTGTCAAATTTGTTAAAACAAAACTTAAAAAGATGAGGTAATTAATAAAACTTTAGTGGTTCAATTTTGGAAAATTATATAGAGTTAAGCGTAATATTATGTTCTCCATGCTTTTTAATAACTTTATATTATAAACAAATACCCCTTATACTTTATAATTTTATACTTTATATCTTAAAAATACTCCTCCGTCTCATTTTATTGTCAACAGGATGACAAAGTTTAATAAAAGTGCAAGAACTTTAATTTTCAACCACACAAATAGAATATTCTCCTTTATATTCTCTAGCTTTTACTAAAAAGAAAGTTGACAATCTTTTGGGACATACAAAATGGAAATATGGACAATTAAATTGAGACGGAGGAGTACAATGTTATGTTTTTTAAAATAACAACGATAAAGTTGCATAAGATTATAAGTATCAATTTTTTTTACTACGTACGCTCAATAAAGACTCATTTATTTCATTTTAAAAGTTTAACCCATGTGGACAAGTTTACATTTTAAATACAAATTAAATCAATCGAAAACGAGAATATAATTATCAAACTCAGAAGCGGGTTACTTTAATATAAAAATAAATATACACGATCAGATTTATAACAATAACTCATGTAATTTTTATTTATTATATAAGAATATCCAGAAAACATTTTTAAAAACTTTAAAGAGTATACTTTAACTTTATCAACACTCATTATGTGCTATTAAACTTGATCACGTGTACAACATAATATTAGAGTAAATTTAAATAACAACATCAATATCTTCACGCACTAAATAAAATTAAATCATGAGTTACCAACGTAAATTTTTACAAATATTTTACCAAATTTAATGAATATTAATGCATAATGAAAAACTCGTATAAGTATTAATTGTACTTATATCACAATTTTCACGGCAAATTCCTATATGTATATATAATCGAACTAAAATGTTAAAATAAATTGATGATGTAAAACTTTGCGTAAGTATCTAAACTTATAACTATATAATTATATGCAATTACTTTTAAAATACAATATTCAGATTAATACGTAATAATTTTTCTTTTTGTTAAAACTTGCGTTATAACCAGTGCAATAATAATAACGTACTTTTCATTTTAAGTTGCTTTAAAAATATTATTAATTAGTGTGTTTCATTATTTTATATTTTGGATTATGTTGTAGCTTTTTTAAATTATACGTTATAAAAATTTTATTATACTTTTTAGTAAAAGATGTTTTAATTTGTTGTTTTTAATTTGGTAGATATCTGTCTTTAACCAAAAGACCCGACCCGTAAACCATCAACCCAACATCCCAAACACAATTATGTTCCAGCAAACATCACTAAACTAAAACCAAATAGTTGTTAATCATCATCATCACTCAAATCCAAAGAATGGAATCAATGAATTTGATATGTAATCCTATTCCAAACATACCCACAAAAAATCCACAATTTTTAACCCATAAAATTAGGCCACACAATCGGGTCACAAGATTTGTTCTTAAGTCCAAGAAATCAAATTTTCAAGGTAAGAATTGACCCTTTATTGTTTTTGATATAAAGATTTGATTTTTAGTATTGGGTTGTTGAATTAAGTATTTTATTTAGAAATTTATACTTTGTTATGTGTATAAATATTATAAAGTTTTGATTTTTATGCTATATTAGTATGATTTATTAGCTTGAAAAACTGTTGAAGGGGGTGTTTGGGATTGCTTATATTCTGAAAGATGCTTATTATAGTTTAGAATAAGTTAATAGGAAGATTTTTGTCACACTTCAAATGCTTATCTGCTTAAATATAAGCAATCTAAAACACCATCTAAATAAGCTGTTTTGAACCTTTAGGGGTGTTTGTTTGCTTATTTTTGGGCTTGTGAGCTTATGTGATTTTGGCTTATTTTCCATAACCAGCTTATTTTGAGATTTATGGGCTTGTATAAGCCCATAGGTCTCCCAATAAGCCTAAAAATTTGAGCTTCTTGAAAATAAGCCAAAATCACATAAGCTCGTAAACCCACAAATAAGCTTAAACAAACACCCCCCTTAGTGCTTGTTTCAGTGTGATTAGCCAAATAAGAGGTCGTTTTGCCTAACACTTAATTCCTGAAGACCCTTCCTGTTTTGGACTTTTTAAGTGCTTATTTCAGTGTAGAATAAGCAAATAAGCAGTCTTTTTGCCAAACACTATAAGCACTTGAATAAGCAATCCCAAACGCCCTCTAAATAAGCTGTTTTGGACCAACGTTGTAAGAAAGTGTTAGGCAGTACATGTTGAATGTGATTCGTCCTTATAAGTAGCTGCAACGAAACTGATTGTGATAATCTAGTTGTTAATTTACATATAAGTCCTTACGAGTTGCATCACTTCAGATTTTCAGGGTTACGCGAAACCTGCTCGCCTTTTGCCTGCCTACGTGAAACCAACAACAGATTCATCATTAGAAAAGCTTGTATCGTCTTTCAAAGAAGACAGACTTGAATGCTTATACAGACTCACAATTAAAACGAGTAATTATTATGGATCAGGTCTTACCGACTCAAGTTCTGGAATATTGGTTTGTTTAGTAGACGTTAATGGTGATTCTATCTTACAAAGGATATCAGCAACTTCAAATGACAAAGATAACGCCTCCAGTGTGCTCCATTTTCAAAGGGGGTCAGTTAATCATTTCACATTTATAGGGCCCACTATAGGAAAGCTTGAAGCTCTTTGGATTGGTCTTGAATCAGGTTAGATAATTATTAAATTCTGTTATTGCATAAAAAGGTAACCAACTTCGGTTTGACTGTTTTAGCAAGTTAGGTAACTAACGTTTGTTACGATTCTATAGCATTAAGTCCTTTTTTGAAATCTTAACTGCATAAACATTTGAGCGGGTATAGAAATTAATACATTGTGTTTAATTCTATATTTCAGGTCAATGGAGACCAGCAGGCGCGACCATTATTTCTTGGTCACGATCTCCATCAAAAGAAGACCAAAGCCATGATTACAATATTTTCCAGTACGATTTCATGGCAGACGACATTCTACTAGGTGACGGTAGTGATACTTCCATGGTAGAACTTAGACCAGATATAATTACCAAACTTTCCAAGACAACTTAACCTTAAATCAACCCCCGCCATCTTCACTTTGAGTGCAACCAATTTTATATCAAACGAAGAAAGCATGAAAGAATATGCGGATTTAAAGTTCTCATTACTTTTTACGATGCATTACTCGTCGTCACCGGATCAACAATTGCATCTTTTACCGCTGGTGAGAACGCTGCATTTGCTTTCTTGACTGGTGGAATCGGTGGCTTTCTTTATCTTCTACTGTTGCAGAGATCGGTTGATGAACTTCCATCACCGGTTCTTGACAGGACAGGCGGTCTGGACCAAATGTTTGGCCGGTTCAAAGGTCAGGTGGTAGTTTTGGCTTTGGCACTTGCGTTTGCTGTTATAGTGGTTAGAATTGGTTCTGGTGATCAATCATTGGTTTTAACACCTAAAGATCTTGTTCTTGGAATGATGGGGTTTCTGTCTTCCAAAGTTGCTGTCGACTGCTTTTAAACCATTACCGATGGGTGCAAAAGAGAGTCGATAAGATGTTGCGACTGTATAAATAGTTAGAAATGTGTATATATACGAAAATGATGTATAAATTACATGTTAGCAAAAGAACAGCTGTGAATTGTGATACATCGATAATCATGTGTAATGATAGTTGCACAAATGTAAATACAGTTTTATGTACCTCTGTGGCTTGTCATTTTGTTTTGTTTTTGCGTAAATGGTAACTTACCAACATAACCACAAATATAGATGTTAAACCGTGTAACATATTTGTTGTCAAGAAGTATGGTGGCCAGGAGTGTACCGCCGCCTAAACAGTTGATATTTTTTGTAGTTTCCGAGAGTGGCAATGGCAGCTGAGGCGCGCAGTGGGTCGGTGGTCATGGTTCAGGTTGAGATTATGTATGGGTACACGTGAACTGACAATATGGATGCTAACCTATGTATTTTATTTCTTAATAAGAGACCCGATTCTGTACAAAAGATCTAAACAGAGTAAATAATCTTAGCCTGGATCACCACCACCCGAGTCATTGCCTGCTTCAGCTGCACCACCACTGAAAAGCCACAAAACACTCACTGTTATCCTGTTCTTCAGCTGCACCACCACTGAGGAAAAGCCACAAAAGACATTCACTGTTATAGATGACAAAATAGTTTTATACAAATAGTTTTAACTTTAGTCGACAATATATCTTAGTAATTATCTACCGTAAAAGTTATAGATGACAAAATGGGTAGACAAATAACAAGTCAGAATGGGTAATTTTGTTATACAAAGTCGGGTCGGGTTAACTAAAACACTTATTGTCCAAAATCTCCTTTGTGTATATTCACAGATGAAAGATTGTCCTTATTATAAGATAATGAAACCATACATCAGGTTGAATAATATACAAAAATCGGACTTAGTATCTAGCATCGAGTTTGCCTGTAAACTTGTAACAAAATGTCTTGTCGTAACAGAAACATCCAGTTGCTTAGAACACGTACGTGGTCTTATCAAGTGGCTTTACTCATTATTGATAGCGAAAGTGATATCTGTCTACTTGTTTTATAAAGTTGTCGATAATATGTCAAAGTGCTAAGCCGGCAGTGGCATCTTGTTTTATAGAGTTGTCGATAATATGTATTGGGTGATGACAGCTGAGACGCGCAGTGGGTCGGTGGTATGGTTCAGGTTAAGATTATGTAATCTGTAATCATTATACTGTCCAAGCAAAATGGGTAATTTTGTATACATTTTTGCGACACTGTATCTTAGTAATTATCTACGCTAAAAGTTACAGATGAGAAAATGGGTAGGGTGAATACAATAAATAAAAAGTCAAAATGGGTAATTTTGTTACACAAGTCGGGTCGGGTTAACTAAAACACTTATTGACCAAAGCTATTTCGTGCATATTCACAGGTGGAAGATTTTCCTCACTATAAGATAAAGAAACCATACATCAGATTCAATAATATACAAAAAAACAGACTTAGTATCTAGCATCGAGTTTGCTTGTAAGAAAGCGTCTTGTCGTAACAGAAACATCCAGTTGCTTAGAACACATACATTGATCTTATCAAGTGGCTTTACTTGTTACTGATAGCGAAAGTGATATTTGTCTACTTGAATAATGTTGAAGTACTAAGCCGGCAGTGGCATCTTATTATATAGAGTTGTCGATAATATGTATTAGGTGATGGTGACAAATGATGTTAGTTACTGTTTCCGGATGGAATCGTTGTTTGTTTACTATTTCTAGTAATCATGATACAGTCCAAGCGTCTGGTTAGTCTCATTTAGTTGCAATGTTCGTTTGTCCTATACACATAAATAGGTAATTAACGCCATAACTTAGTATAAAACGGGTAAACTGAGAGGGTCACCCAGGAAAGCCGAGTCTTTTGGCTATGATGTATGCGGCCTAACCGGTATTTGCATAGCCCTGGCCATCGAGGCTTGAACCGGTTTTCTTCGAACACCATAACTTAAGATGTTGTTTTATAAAAATGTGAAATAAAAAAAATTGCGTTTGCCGGGAGTCGAACCCGGGTCTATTGCTTGGAAGGCAATTATCCTAACCGTTGGACTACAAACGCTGCTTGATGATGTTTCAACATATAAAAGCTTATTTAATGCTTCTTTGGCATAAATTTATAGATACTACTGTACTAGTTAGGGTGTGTTTATGCTTCTCCTAATTGTTTCTCCCTATATGCAAGAACACAACAAATATAATGTATAGCAAAATAGGAAGAGCTAAGTTAGAATTGTTTAGTGCCAAGATATGGCGATACCTACATACTACGAGCATAGTTTAAAGTGTTACAAACCATTGTTTGAAATTGTTCATCACAAATTTAGGTCCTATGACCTTACCTCTCTTCTCCCCATCTCGTCTTCACCCGTCCTCCACTCTTTATCATACCATTTCTACCTCTTTTCTTCAATTCGGTGATGCAAAAGCTATGGTTATAGGTTTGTGGAGAAGGATCTAATGCAAAGATGAATTTAGCAAGACGGGTTAGGAGCAATGCATACGGAGCACCATCTTGTCCATGCTTCTTACACTTGCCATTCTCTGATCATGTAGTAGGCAATGTTAAAGCAAGTCTCGATTCACTAGGCAATAGATCATGAAGTTTAGACATGCGTTGGGGTGATCCTTGTTTCCTACTAGGCACACCACATTCTCCCTTATCACATCTTCCCATTTCCTATACAACCCGTACATTCGAGAGCTCCATTTGGAAAGGATCCCTATAGATCACTTCGACTTCCTAGTCACCCTTGATGGGGATGCTCTTGGCATAAACACGGTGTCCACTACAAGTGGTTGCTTCCGAGATTATCGTGTGATAAATTTCGTGATGATCAACCATAGAGTGTATCTCCTCCAACGACCACTCATTAGAATACATGCAAACACCATCATATGGAACCCTATTATTCTTCCAAACTCCTCAAGTGAAAGAGTGTACTCATGTCCATTTATGGTGAATTCAATTGAGATGGACCCATCATCATTTCTAATTATACCCATTGTCTTGTAGAACTCAAGCACAAAGACCGCAAATTTGCTCGCTTATATCCAATAAAGAATCAAACCCAATAGTTCCAAAACTTCCTTATGTCGGTATTTGCAAGAAATGATGGATCAACAACTCTACCTTCGTGAAAGAGTCTCTTTTCAAGCATCTTAAAGGCTTTCCTATCGTCCGGACTTAGTCCATCTTTCCTATGGTACATGGGTATGTAGTGAGCGGTGTCTTGGTAATCGTGTTGCTTGTTGCTTGGCATGATTGTTCCTAAACAATATAACCACAATGTGGTGTTAATTGTGAATAGTAACCTAGAGGGTTTGATCACAATTTTGCTCTCATCATCTTTGTTGAATTCAAGAAATGTGTTTAATTTGTATTAACAATGTTAATGCTTTGATTTAGATTATCTTAGAAAACAATGTGGTGACAAATTATGATAAACCCATTTGAACCCAACTCTTAAAGATGAAGAAATTGTAATCCTAGAGATCAAGGAATTAAATTAACAATGTAGTGAAGATTATACTTACACAAGCGATTGTTAAGCTTGAGAGGAATGATCAAATTGCTCCTTTGAACAGTAGCTGAGTTCTTGTTCGTGAGTCTTTGAGGTGAATATAATTGTGGAACATCCACAGTGATCATTCTTTAACTTAAGTTGTCTTATGTTGCACGGATCCCGCTGGATTCCTCTCATTTGGGATCCGCTAGTGTAAACGCAGGATCCGCATGACAAAAATCGACAAACATTCCTTGATAACTTTGGTTTGGGAGTTCTAAAACGCCTAGTGTTTTGATGTTAAGGCTCTAAAACTTATGATTTGAGGTTTTGAAGATTTAATACTATTCCTATTAGACGTGGTTCCCTTTTTAAGAATTAGTAATAATTCATGAGAAGCTTTTCAAACATTATAATAAAATCCCATTTTATCATAATATAAGAAGTTTCACATGGATATTTATTGACATAGATGAAGTGTCAATAAACCTTTTGTGATGAGTAATGATTGAGGCTATCGAATAACCAAGAAATCATTTTTACGAGTTGGTAGCGTAGTCTATACAAATTAGTCGAATAATATTATTCATGATGATGACTATGATATAGATAACTACTTAAGTAATTACTAATAGATATAAATCATGCGACTAAGATTTTAACAATAATAAAAAAATAAATTATTAGCGATCATACCTTTGCTAAATATTTTTTTTAAGAAAAGAAGTATTTAGATGAAATGCTTTGTGATCTTCTTGGAATCTCCAGATTCATGTTGTGAGAAAGACAATACTAAACATTCTTTTTTCGAAAAGAAATATTTAGATAGATTCTTCATGATCTTTTTGGTAACCCTTAATTCAAGTATAGAGAATACTTAACAAGGAAAATGTTAGAATATTCTATCATTGTCCAACAATAAACATTATAAAGATTTTTAAAACATGACTTGAAAAAAAAAATCCTTCTTTGTAGTTTTCAAACATACACGGATCGTATCAAGTTTTTAAAGTACAACATACTCTAACAAACTCGAAGCTCGATGCCAATAAAACTAGAAGGGGGTTGAATAGTTTTACCAATTTAAAACTTCCTTTAAATATTTAGATCGACTTATGTCAATCTATTTGGTTGTTTATGTTGAACGTTGATAGATAGATATATAAACGTAATGAAAGATAAAGAGTAAAGCACATCACCACGACACAAGTATTTATAGTGGTTCGCTACAGGATACATTCCTTGCCCTACTCCACTCCTCGAGTCACCTACTCGAGAGTTCAGAACACTACATCAATCTCCTTATGGCGAGAAGCCTTCACAACGTCGCGTACACCTTTTCCTGTACAAAGCTAAATACCGAAGTTCTTTCACACCAAGGCGAACCACACCTAACACAACGTCGCCTACCCTTTATACGGTGCTAGGCTAACCACCGAGTTCTTTCACTCCAAGGAGAACTAATCATATCACAACGTCGCCTACCCTTTATTAGGTACTAGGCTAAGCACCTAGTCCCATTACTATGGAGGAACTACTACCCATCACAACACAACACCTAATCTTAAGGAGATCCACTCCTTATTACAACACCATCAAGGATATCACCATCCTTGGAAATAAACAAATACTTATATGTATAACGATGCACCTCATCGATTATACGACCTAGGCATTCTTCCCTAATGCCACTTGATTTGATTCCTAGGCATCCTTCACTAATGCCTTTGACTTGACACCTTTAGCTTTCTTCACCAATGCTTTTGACATAGACGTTAGGCATCTTTCACTAATGCTTTCATCTTGACTCTTTCGGCATCCTTCACTAATGCCTTCAACACAAGATCTACGGAGGAAGAAAGAACTATCAACAAGAGAACCTCATTTGTCTTGATGATGACAAGCATGGCAACTCATGGACTTGAGCACTTCAAGTGGTGATCTCGCCTTTAAGAGGAACCTAGAGAATCACACAAAACAAAGACAACTACATAGAAAGATCCCTTAGGATCGGTGGTTAGAGGTACAATACTTGGAGAAAGTATGTGTTGAAGTGGTGAGCCAAAAGGAAGAAATGGCTCACTATTTATGCCATCGTTCCGGATCCTCCCATGCCGGCTTAGAAAGTTAGGGATCCGTGGGACGCCCTCTTTACCCATGCGATATCATTTATGGGTTGATCCATCTAGATTCAATGTACTCTATAATACAATGAACATTTTTGATAAAACCATAAGTTATGTCAATTATTACACCCATATTAATTTGGTATAATAACTATTTTGAAAAAACTATATAATCAAATGCACCATAGGACAAATTATATGTTGTCAATTTGTTCTCATGTTACTCCATATGTTATTAAACAAATACTAACTAAAAACAAACTTTATAAATCGTAGTTTAAGCTCTTTATTCTTTATACACATGTTAATTGGTATAATATACATCTTAATAAAACAATCTAAACAAATACACCATTATTCGTTTCTTTGAAGATAATGCCATAAGTAAAGCTAGTACAAAATTATATGCTGTTAATTTTGTTCTCATGTTACTCCAAATATTATTAAAAGTAACTAAAAACAAACTTTATAAATCATAGTTTAAGCTCTTTTTTGTTTATAATTTCTTAAAAATATATGTGGACATAGTTAGGAGGAGTTAATAGGAGACGCTACCCACTTAAAAGCGCCACATTTTTAATTGTTTTGTATATAAATACGTATAATATTAAACATACCTCCGTCCCTAAATAAACGTCCACTTAAAGTTTTTTTTCAACTTTGACCAAATTATTTCATTTTTTTTATGTAATACTTTTGAAAATTATATTAATGAAAATACATTTAAAACTCAATCCAATTATATATTTTCATAAAGTATTATATAACACAAACGAAATAATTTAATATCAAAGTTAAAAAAAAAAGACTAAAACAATAATATTATTTGTATTGGAGAAAGATAAGTCATATAATTCAAGTTTATATATAATTTTTTTCTAGTTTACAAGTATAATAATAATAGTGCTTTTTGTTATTCCATATAGTCACCAAAACTATGAGATGACAGGACATAGTTAGTAACTTAGTTAGTAACTTAGTATGATGACAAAAACAATGCAAAAGCATCAAGGCAAACAAGAAGGAATCAATGGTTACAAGATCCTTTAATTCGGTTTGCATATAAAGACATTTTCATTTATCTCATAAAGCCACAAAACTTAGTATTATGTGATTATGTCACATCTCACAAAACTTAGTAGTATATGTCACATCTCTTAAAAGGTGAATTATGGAATAACACTTGCTATTTTATTAAATAGAAACATGCATTTAACAAGTTATTAAATCCAATGTCCATACATGTAATAGTTGTTAGAATTTTCATCCACAAGTCTAATTATTGCCGGCATTTTCGACTTCATTAAGTACTTTTAAAATAAATTTTAAGTGGTCCTGCCTATTTACGTAATCAAGCCTACAATTTGTTCATAAAATATAGAGTAAACTAAAAAAAAAAAAAAAAGTTTGTCTGTTTATTTTGACACAAGAATGAATTTTGAAATTTCTTCTACAAAATATAAAATAAATAGAATTTGGACCCACGTCATTTTAAACTTATTTTGTAGTTTATGAAAGAGATATATAAAAGGTGATGAGTTCTATATATATGCACACTATATATATAGGACATAACACTTAGAGAGTCTTAATTCAAAACCAATATCACAATAAGATTTTATATCTTTTTAGAAAGTTATTGGAAAGAAAAAATAAGGGTCTAGCTAGTTTGATATTTCCAATGACATCATCAGTTTCTATTTTGGGTAAGCCTTGTATAGGATCAGTGAACAACAATAGCAGAAACATGCATCAAGATTTTACAATAACAGCTAGAGTTGTTGTAGCACCAAAAAGACCAAGTATGCCCGAGTTATCGATACTAGGCATTCCTCACACTGATCTACACGTTCGTGAAATCGTGCAAAGACAGCTGCAAACACGACGCAACAATCCTTGTGTGTCAAGGAAACCTGAGTTTCTTGAAGAAGCGTATGATCGGTGTAGAGATATTTGTGCTGAATATGCCAAGACTTTCTATCTAGGTATAATTTTAACTTTCTGTCAAAAATTTATATTTTTGTTTAAAGATTGGATGCTGAGTTTTGTATACAATTTTACAGGAACTAGGCTAATGACTGAAGAAAGACAGAAAGCAATATGGGCTATATATGGTAAGTACATGCAGAAAGATTAATTTCTATATTTTTATCATGTGGGTATGTTTTTATAAAGATAAAAAGAATATAACTTGATCTGCTATACAGTTTGGTGCAGAAGAACTGATGAACTCGTTGATGGTCCTAACGCGATCCACATGAGTGCTGAGGTTCTTGACAGATGGGAAGAGAGACTTCACGATCTTTTTAACGGCCAGCCCTTTGATATGCTTGATGCTGCCCTTACGGATACCGTTCAAAAGTTCCCATTAGACATTAAGGTATGTAGGCTTAATCCGTATAATAAGAATCTACTATGGTAAAAAATTATATGATTCATATATGTATACTAAAAGATGTTTTTTCGGATTTGCAGCCTTTTAGGGACATGATTGAAGGCATGAGAATGGATATTAAAAAGAGTCGTTATGAAAATTTCCAAGAACTTTATTTATATTGTTACTATGTCGCGGGGACAGTTGGTCTAATGAGTGTGCCAGTCATGGGTATTTCACCTGAATCAGCATCAACTGCACCAAGTATCTATAATTCTGCTCTTAATCTTGGTATCGGAAATCAGCTCACGAATATCCTTAGAGATGTAGGCGAAGAGTAAGTTTTTCATCTAATCGATACTAAACTGTAAAAATTGCTTTATTATGTGTTTCGTTGGTATATGCAGTTTTTCTAGTACTTACCTAATTAGTCTCCTTGTTTTTTTAGTGCATTAAGAGGTCGAGTTTATCTTCCTCAAGACGAGCTAGCACAATATGGGCTATGCGATGAAGATGTTTATTCAAGAAGGGTGACGGATAATTGGAGAGAATTCATGAAAGGACAAATTAAACGAGCTAGATTCTACTTCAATCAAGCCGAAGAAGGAGCTTCTAAGCTTGACAAAGATAGTCGTTGGCCAGTATGGTCATCATTGTTGTTGTACCGCAACATATTGGATGCTATTGAGGAGAACGATTATGACAATATGACGAAGAGAGCTTACGTTGGCAGGACTAAGAAACTCCTTATGTTACCTTTATCATACACTAGATCAGTATCGACCAGTTTCGCCTTCCATTAGATGTATATCTGGATTGTAAGATACTTGTGTTGATGAAATGTAGATCATATATATTTCTTTATAATTTAAACAGTGATTCTGTAATTGTATTTCATTATTATATGTATATTCGGCCATAAGGATCTTTTGACAGAAGTGACTACAAATAAAACTCACAAATGGTTAACTCAGTAACAGTAAT